>LNAC01000129.1:10847-96396 GCA_002007465.1 Ailurus styani | reverse complement strand
CCTGCCTCTCTGCCTCCTTGTGATCTCTCTCCTGCTGTGAAATAAATAAATAAAATCTTAAAAAAAAAAAGAATATGGGCCTCTAGCAATATATTTATTTAACTGATTAAGAAAAAAATGGATTTGGGAAAAGATATATTCTGGGCAGTTTTAATTAAACACAGATGGTTTGGCACACCCCTGGTTAGAGTGTTTGTGAATTTCACTATTAGACTACAGAAGATCCCCTGAGAAGTCCCAGTGACAAAACTCACTGTGACTATTACTCAGGGGTTGACAGCACGACAGGCTGTGTGGCCGATCTCTTGTAAAGTCATATCTTAGCCCCCAAATTTTATGAACCTATCATCTTCTGCATGTATCTCTCCAACTCAAAACCAGATCTTTTGAGTATCAAAAACAGCAAACACATCCATGCTCTTTTCAACCAATGAAAACTTCTAGTAATTTAGTTAAGGAGATAATAATGTTTGTCTATTAAGTTTATTTATAAGGATATTTACTACAGTACTATTGTTTAAAAAATGTAGACCACTAAATGTTCAAAAACTTGGAATCAGTTGAATGAAGTATGGGATACCTGTCAAGAAAAATACTAAGTAGACTTAAAAATGATGCTTTATTGGATGATAATGACATGGGAAACTGTTGAATTTATGTAGTTGGGTTGAAAATTACTTATTCCAAAATAGTACAGACAAAGCAACTCTATTTTGTTTAAAAAAAAAAAAGTATACATTCGCACCCATATACGCACAGTATACCACTGGAAAATCGTAAATACAAATGTGGTGTAACACAGAAAAACATATAGCAAGATTCACACCAGACTGGCGTGGGGTTAAAGGTTATTTTCCTGAGAGGTGGGTGTATGGGTAGTCTCTACATCTTCTCTTTGCAGTCATTTTTTTTAATTAAAAACAACAACAACAAAGATTATTTCTAACAGCTCTGGGTTAGCTTTCTCTTCAGTGACCTTCAGCCTGAGTCTCCAAAGTACAGATCTTAAGACTAAAGTAAGTGAGTCAAGAAAGAGAAATCAGTAAGGATAATCTGTCCCATTCTTAGAAAGAATTTATGTAATGTAAACCAAAGCAAATTCCAAAAGTTTTGAAAGAGAGCATTTCAGGAGCTGGCTATGTCATCTTAGGCACCTCACACTGTCCTGCCTCATGGGATTATTTGCTAGCAGGATACAACATATAAATGATCCTTTCTGAAATACGAAGTGGGTATAGATTTGCTTTATTATTATTATCACTAACAAGAAGAACTTCTGCAGAGTTTAGCGGCTCCATGTATAAAATGAAGTGGTTTAATGAGATGCGTGGTGGTTTAACAAGATGCTTGCTAAGATCCTCCTCGGCCCCCAAATTCTTCTATTCTCTGTTCACTGGCAGTTTACTAAGACCATAATGTATGCATGAGTTTAGGATTAGAGAGAAGGGCAGTAGGAATGAGGGATTCATTATTTGGGAAAGAGAAAAAGAGAAAGCACATCAGTCTAACTTGAAGCTGCCAGCCAAGACATCATCAAAACCATAGAACCTGGACAGGGTCTCTGAGGCTAAACAGAGACAGTCCTTGGGGAGAGAGAAAGGGCAGTGGGAATGCTGGAGGGAGCACAAGAGGAGGCTCTGAGGGAGCTCAGGAAGGAAGAACCACCTAGAACTTCAGGTGGTTTAACCTCATTTCCAAATTCCCATTGAAATGACAAAAAATTACTTTAGTAAGAATCTAGGAAAATGTAAAATGAAAGTAAAAGTAAAGAAAAACGCTACCTGTATGCTATTTGGGGTAAGGAGGCTTTCTGTACAATGGAGGGAGGCAGGACGGACCAACCTGCAATGCAGTGTCTGTGGAGGGAGAGCCACCCACCCAGAGGGGGAGGTCCCAGGAAGAATCTGCACCAGCTCTGAAGAACAGAGCAGCAGCGTTGGAGACGGGGAACACTGGAGACCCCCAAGAGCCACTTCTGTAAGTGCTCAGAGCACAGGAGCCTGGCTGGGCCATGTCTTCTCCAGCTTACCCCTGGTGCTCAAAGTCTGGCCGGAGAAAATTGATGGCCCTGTTCTACTGGCTTTCAAACAGGGTCCCTGGACCAGGGAGAGGAGGGGAGATTTTCTAACTCCTCTGGGGCTACCATAAAGAGAGAGAGAGGAGAAAAAAAACCAAAAAACAAAAAAACGGAAACTCTTCAGAAGGGGAGCTACTCTCCCTACAATGGATAGTTTTTAGAAAGGTACACCTAAGCTTACCCTCGTGCCCAGCAATTCCACTTCTAAGAATCAATGCATGAGAAGTGACAGCACCAACTTTCAACTTTCTTGGATACAAATGTTCCCGCAGCATTATTCTTCATGGTCAATCTGGAAACAATCCAGAATCCATCAACTGGGGGCTGGATAAACACAATGACCACAAAGCGGGCCATCCACAGAAGGCAAAAAGGAATGAATGAAGCGTGGACACATATTTCAACATGGTGGGCCTCAGAAACATTGTGCTAAGTGCTAGAGACAGAGTGCACCAGGCAGCATGTTCCAGTTCCATATATGAGAAACACCCAGAAATGGCAATGTCATGGAGACAGACACAGATCATGGTTGTTGGGGGCTGAGGTGAGGGCAGGGAATGGCTGTAAATGCAGGAGGAAACTTTCTGGGATGATGAAAGTTTTTTAAAATGGATTTGTGCTGATTGCTGCATGACACTCTAAATTTCCTCCAAATCACTGTATTCTAAACTTGCAAGGAAAGAATGTTACAGCATTGTACCACAAAAACATGTACCTCAGTAAAGCTATAAAAGGAAAGATCAAGAATTGTATATATTTAATTGCCCCTCCACGCACATGGAAGTACTGAAAAGCAGAACAGTCTCTGCATAGAAAAATAAGGATTCATTCCTAACTCGTTTTATAAAAATCATTTTAAATCAACTACAAACTCCACAAAGTTAGAGAGTTGCCTGTTTTGTCACTCATGTATGCCGAAGGTCTAGAGTACTCCAGGAATGTAAAAATACTTCAATATTAGAAAAACACTCTAATAGTTTCATAATGGTTCATGACATCTATAGGTCCAGGACCTAAAAATCCATATGTTTTCAAAAGATTGTGAACTTGCACTTGATAAAGTTCAATACTGATTTATATGAGAAAGTCAACTGTCAAGAACAGGAGAAAATTCCTTAGGTGGTAAAGAATGCATATACATACAGGGGATTAAGAGAATATCCTGTGTTCCTGAAAAGTCAACTACTGGAGATTGGAAGATGCATATATTGTTGGGAATCAGATCAAGTGTTTGCTGTTTGGGCTGTGTAAGGACAAATGATGTCATACAGGTGAGGCATGTCAAAGGAACAGAAAATGAGACAGAAGAACATTTCCATACTTTTACTATGTCATATAATTGAGGGCTGTTGAATGGATGAAAATTTCCATTGCCATGATATTGTGGAATGCTGGTAAAAAATATATATATATTTTAGGGTTTGACAGAAGAAATCATTCTAAAATTCATGAAACCCAAAAAAACCCAAAAAACATCAATGTCAATGTCTTGCTTAGAGCTGCTGACTTTGTGAGGAACGATTGAGATTTCACTTTTTTCACTTTTTCCTAAAATGATGTCCTTTACCAGCACTTCTATCCATTTCAGGCTGTGCTTCACAGTATTCGAGGGAGGCAGAAGGCAGAATTTCCCCTGTGATTCTGCCACCAACATCCTGCCGTTCTGTTCCCACTTCAAAGCTGTCAAATGTTATCAGTTGTCTGAACACAAAATGCTTTGGGGGGGGGTTCCCTTTCATCCCCCAAGGTCCTCACAGAAATGTTAGGATTTATTTTGTATGCATCTGTGAGCAACCGTAGTATGTCTGTCTGACCTGAGCTTTCTTGGTGGTCAGACACTTTGCCCTGATACATCCCTTTTTTGTGTTTGGCCACACTTGATAGTTCTCACAGCCTCTGTACCAAGTCTCTTATTGCCCATGGAAGAACTAGAAGAAAGCCGTTCTTTCTTTTTCCTTTATCCATTTGTTTGCTTTTAGCCACTTTGGTCACTGAAGGACAAACTAAGCTTTGAGGTTCTGGGTGCAGAAGCCGAAGAAGCAGGAAACACCAATGGACGAACAGGGAATGGAGGAAGGGGAACCATGAATGGGTGCCTCGGTGACTGACACCGTGGCAGACTGATCCCAGGCAGGACTCATTCCCAGTTCTGAGGTCCCCTGGCCTGGCGCATCTTACAGCCTAAGAGACCTTTTCAAGATGAAAAATAACTTGTAATGTTTGAGTTGGGTTTGTTTTAAGGCAGTAATTTCACTAAACCCAAGGTAGGCACTACACGGAGGGTCACTGAACATAAAATAACTGACATGTCTTACAATAAACTGGCACGGGGCACATTTAGATAAGAAGTGGTAACGATTTTAATGTGGAATAAAAAAATGGAAGAAAGGACTTATTTCATGTGCTCAGGAATGAATCACGTTTTTCCTCTTCTATGCTTTAACTCCACCCTGCCCCCCCCCCTCCTGACATTCCCTTATTGGAGCAACTGCGAAATGGCTAGCTTTCCACTGGACTGAAATGGGAGGACACTGTACCCAGACTTAAGAGCAGCCCCTGAAAACATCTGTTCCTTTGAACATATGGAAGATGTTTCAAAAAAACAAACAGATAAGCATAACTAACTAGTTGATTGAACATTAAAGTCTATTGATCTGTAACATGACTTTGCTACATCAGGGGTGGATGTATTTTGGGGGGATGAGGTGGGAAATGAGTTTCCAGAATACTTTCTACTTGCATGATTTTGAGAAAGGGGATCCAGAATGACATTCTGGAGTGTTCAGCCACAAAGAATACCATGGACCGTTCCAATCTTCCAGCACTTTCCCCTGCCTGTTAAAAAAAAAAATTACTTTGGAAAATGTGACTTTTGTGATCTTTGGGAGGAAGCCTGGAAAGGGTGGGCTAGGGTTCCGCATGACACAGGAAGTCTGTGTTTGTAATGCTTAAGTGTGTGGGTGTGTTCATGTGGGCAGTGCCGGAGAAGAAAAATGAAAGACACTGTTTGCAGACCTTTGCAGACAGGAGCTGAATGAGAGACTCAGAGAGTCCATAACATTTATGAAACATATTTGATATCCACAGAATATCCTGAGTTGAGATTGTCAAAAACAACTCTTGACATCAAAAACACAATCTATAGAAGAACAACCTGATATTGGACTTCAACAAAATTAAAACCTTTTTCTCTGTGAAAGGTAGTAAGAGAATGAAAAGCAAGACACAGATTGGGAGAAAACATTTGCAAATCACATACCTGACAAAGGAGTTCTATCTAGAAGATACAAAGAACTCTCAAAACTCAATAATAAGAAAACAAACAAACGAATTTTTTAAAGTGGGCAAAATATTTGGGCAGAAACTTTACCAAGAAAAAAGATGCTAAACATCCTTAGTCATTAGAGAAAGATGAAGTAAAAGCACAATGAGATGCCACTACAAACATAAAAGAATGCCTAAAATAAAATTTTAAATCAAACGAACAATATCAAGGACTGGTAAAGATGAGAAGTAACTAGAATCTTCATTCATGGCTGATGGGAACACAAAGTGGTTCAGCCACTTCAGAAAACAATTTGACAGTCTCTTACAAAGTTAAACATACATTTATCATATAACCTAGCAGTCCCACTATTTGAAGTTTACCCAAGAGATATGAGGTCTTATGTTCATGCCAAAACCCATAGGCACAAATTCAAAACAGCTTATTCATAATCTCCCAAAACTAGAAGCAACCCTAATGTCTTTCACCTGACTAGTGGCCGCATCCATACAATAGAATACTACTCAGCAATAAAAACAAAACCATTGAGACAAGCAGTAAAATGAATGAATCTCAAATGCATTCTGCTGAGTAAAAGAAATCGGACTCCAAAGGCTCCATAGTGCATGATTCTATTTATAAGATATTTTGGAAAAAGTAAAACTATAGGGACAGAGAACAGATGAGTGGTTGTCCAGGCCTAGGGTTGGTGAAGAAGAGTTGACTAAGAAGAGACAGTAGGAGGACATTCTTTTCAATGATGGAACTCTTTTTATCCTGATTACGGTGGTTGTCAAAGGACTCGAGGCATTTGCCAAAACTCATATAATTGCAGACCACAACGAATAAATTTTACTAGATGTCAATTTCAAAATAATCTTTTTCATCTGCTCAAATTTGTTGCATGCTTGTTTCACAGAACTATTTGGCATTCTCACCTCCTTCTGACCTTCAAAACTTTCCATAACTAATGTGAGCTCTGAATGGAAAAAACCACTTATTTCTACCATCCACCATGGCTTGGGTGAGGTGAGCGGCCTCAGAAAATATGGGAATGTGGGGAAGATTAACAAGTCAAGCTAAATCTCTCCAGATGGGATCAGGTTCCCAAGGTTGGCAATAATACCCTTCATTGAGCTTGTCTCTTTCACAGGCACGATGGTAGGCAAGTTGTTGGGGTCAGAGACCCTGCAAAGGAGTTCTCTTACAGAAAGCAGTAGGTAGTCCACTGGGTTGTATTCAGGAGACCTCATATCCAGTCCTGGTTCTGCTGCTGACTTGCTGTGTTCAAATTTGGGCAGTTCACAGACTCTCCCATGTTTCCTCACTGGCTTAGTCAACAATGTTTTGGCTATAAGAAACAGATTCTGAATCAAACTGGTTTCAGTTAGATAGACACATAGAGAGATGGACAGATCGATCCATCAGTGGTTCTTGAGTGGGGACACTTTTACCCCCCAGGGGATATTTGGCAATGTCTAGAGATATTTTGGGTTGTCACAATGGGGGTGGGTGGGTACTAGTAACATCGAGTGGATATTGGCCAGGGGTGCTGCAAAATACCCTATGGTGGGCAGGACATCCCCACAACAAGGAACTGTCTGGCCCAAAATGGCGATCGGGCCAAGGTGAATGGAAATATAGACACACATATGCATCTATAAATAAAGCATGTGTGCGCATGCGTATATAGTTTTTTTAAGGATGACCTTATTTTGAAACAAAAACTTAAGGAAATTTCAGGGGAAAAAATCATGCCTCAGGAAGGGTAGAAATCAAGGTAGATTTTGTGAGTTTTGAGCTCTTCATAGAACTCAAGCGATTCCCTGTTAGTGCCCTGTGATTTGCAGGGCTCAGTTCCAGATGCTCATTCTCTCTGAGCTTCAGATTGAGAGAAAACCAGACAGATGCAGCTTAAGTCAGCTGTTCATCCTGTTCCTGTCAGTTCTGTCCAAGGGGGCAGGGTTACAAAGGCCAAGCCTGTGCCACCCATGAAGATCTTGTTGGAAGCCCTCCGAGAGGGAGAAGTTGGGAAACAGCCCCCAGGAGGCCTATTATATTTATCAGGAAAGTGATAATTATGCTACCTAGCCTCTAGAAGCCTTCAGTTAAATAAATGACTGGGGGGCTTCAGGTCACTTGGAAGCAGAAATGGCAGGTCTCTCCTTCAAATGGAACTCATATTTTTTTTTCTGTTCTGTCTTGAAAAATAGTTTGCAATTTTTAAACTGTCACAGAACAGATGTTTCTCAGTTTGCAAGGCTGATTGCTTGAGCTATAAGTTCTGCATATTTAGGGCTGTTCCAAGTTCCACCTTAGAGCTGCCAGGATGTGGAGGGTCTTTTTGCTACCTACCCCTTATGATAGAAGGACCAAGTGAGATATCAGAAAGTACGGTAAACCCCTGCTCCAACACAATACGTGGGGTCTGAAAGTCAGTCGTGGGCGCCACACAGTCGCGTTATTTTGAAGCGAACGAAATGGCCGCCAGGAACCGGCTCAGTTCACCGGCGGCAGCTGCCGGGGTCTGGCGGCGCCCGCAGAGCCATCCCAGTCCGTGCTGTGAGTGCTGCCCCCTGGTGGCCACGGTCAGCTTCGGTTTACAGGTCAACAGGCAGGATGCGACTCTGGCTGACCAGGACCTGTTCAGCAACAAGAAGAAGTTCTAGGAATTTCCCGATTGTTGTCACCCTCTTATTGGCCCAGGCCAGGAAGACTGGGTCAGGAAAAGCCTGTAGACTAGGAAACCCGTGTGATGTTTTCCCAGTCAGCCTCATCTGTTTCTCCACATCTCCCTGCAACAGCCAGAAAATACTTTTGGGCAGGAGGGGCCGGGCAGAGGGTGGGACTCATGTGCCCATCACAGCACACCTCCTGATCACCAGGTTCCTTGCAGAGATGCTTCCCCGTGCTTGGAAACAGAAAGCAGTGGCTTTAGCCTGTATAAGATCGCAGATCCCTTAGAAAATCTGCATGTACCTATGTATTTATTTACAACTTTGGGAAGGCTGTGAGCTGACTGAAGCCAATCCAGGACACAAAGGGGAAGGCACCAAATACAGGCCTGAGAAAGATGTTAGTTAAGTATTAAATGTATAATCATAAGCCACTCCGAAGTCATTTGAAACAGAAAGAAAAAATGTCAGGGGTGAATCTATGCTCATGGAAGGATCTGAAGCCCCTTACTGTCTTGGGGAATGTGTCAAACGCCAACAAGACACTTAAGTCATATTTATTTATGCTGTGTCTCCTCCACCTTCCCTCTTCCCCCTTAACAATGGGTCCCTTTTTACATATCCGAGTTTCTCCTGGTTTTCCCCATTCCCTCTGGTTTCCGTCCAGAGTTCCTGGCAAAGCAGCAGCTAGCCCCGAGTTGGGAGTGGGAAGACTGGCTGGGATGAGGCCAGCACCCCAGCTCACCCAGGTGGGTGTGAGCGAGACGCCCACCCTCTCTGGGCTCTGACTGAGGACAAGCATCCCTTAATCCCTTTGGGGATAGAAGAGACACTGCGGACAGGTGAAAATAATGGAAAGAGAAACAGCCTACAGTTTCTGAGTCTGCAATGTTCTTCCAAAAGCAAGTCCTCCCAGGACACTCCACGGGCCATGCATTCTTTGAGCAGGTGAAATATCCCTAGTCCTGCCCTTTGGAAGCACTCGTGGCCACAGATCTTTGCTGTGTGGCTAGTTCTGTAGGAGCTTATAATAAATAATCCAAATACCTAGGCCACACCTCTGCCACTTAAATCAGTATCTCTGGAGGGGAACCTAGGCAGCGAAAATTTTAAAGACCTCCCCAGGCAATTCCAAGCAGCAGCCATGTTCATGGAGCAGTGAAGGGGAGCCTCCACCCCCACCCCGAGCCAGATGCCCCCTGCACGCGGTTTCCATGAGCTGTGGGGGCGCTCACTGTGATCACTGGAACTAAGGACACATGCAGGCACGGGGGAGCTCAAGGGATGAGTTAAAGATCGTGAAAATCAGAGGCTGGACAATGCTTAGGTTTGCAGTGTCATCTGGACCTGAAATGGAGAGAAGACAAGTGAGGAGATCTGTGATACAGGCAGGAGGTAGAACCAATAGACTCGATGGGCATAACCTGGAGGCACAAGAGGTCCTGAGGTCAGGGGTGGGCTCAAAGATGACCCGGTTTCCAGATTACAAAGTGGAAGAACGTCGACTATATAATTTGCAAGGCCCAGTGCAGGATGAAAATGTGTGGCCCCTTATTCAAAAATGACTGACTTTCAGGGCGCCTGGGTAGCCCGGTCAGTTAAGTGTCCGACTCTTGATTTTGGCTCAGGTCATGATCTCAGGATCGCGAGACTGAGCCCCGCATCGGGCTCCATGCCCAGCGGGGAGTCTGCTTGGGGATTCTCTCCCTCTCCTTCTGCCCCTTGCCCCTCTCCCTTGCTCTCTCTCTCTCTCTCTCTGTGTCTCTCTCAATAAATACATAAATAAATCTTTTTAAAAAAAATTATTGATTTTCAAGATGGTNGGATTCTCTCCCTCTCCTTCTGCCCCTTGCCCCTCTCCCTTGCTCTCTCTCTCTCTCTCTCTCTCTCTCTGTGTGTCTCTCTCAATAAATACATAAATAAATCTTTTTTAAAAAAATTATTGATTTTCAAGATGGTAAGAGCAGAGCACTAAAGCACACTCAGGTCTCTACGAGCATGGGGCCACGTGCAAACACACGGGCCACGGGCCCACACAGCCAGCTCTGAAGAGGGGATCATGGCCACTTACAGAGCAGGGAGGGTAGAGCAGGGTGTGCATGGAGAGAGATGACTAGAACGGAAGACCTCTGGACTGATGATTCTGCCCCCTGGAAAGAGCCACCGAAGTGCTAGCTGGGAGTATTATAGGAGACTAGGATCTTTCTCCTCCCCTCCATCTTCCTTCCTTTCCTCCTCTCCCTTGCTCCTTAGCTTGTCCTTTCTCCTTAGTTCATCCATCCACTGTACTAACTGACTGTACAACAACACAGATATTTAACTTTAATATTTGCATTTCCTGAGTAAAGCTGCCTTGCCCCTGAGTTAGGAGCTCCCTGGATGCTGAAGAGGAGAACCGGAGTCCAATTAAAGAGAAGAGGGAAGGAAGCAGGCTGGTGAACGTGGCTCCCAGTCCCCTGAGTCTGAGGTGAAGAAGTTTGTTGGCCACGCTTTAGTCTCAGTCATCAAGAAGACTGATTAAAGGGGCAAGAACTATCCCTTGTGACACTGCCCAGCAGTCTGAGCACTGTGATCCCTCTCAAGAATAGGTGAATGTTCTGTCATCCACATGCTGTCCAAATTAGCTTCAGAAACCAAAAGTCCTACCCCTTTCTCCACAAGAAAGTCAGATCTGCCTCTCTGGTTCAAGCTGCTCCTCAACAATCATAAGGGCAGCGAAAAAAACATGCATTGATCTTATTTTGACTTTCTTCATTTCACTGGGATGCAGGAAAGCCCACGGGCCAAAAACCAGTCCCCAGCGAGCCCACAAAAACCTCTTGATCCGCAGCTGTATGTCAGGCACTGTTGTTGGCAGTGGTAATGTCAAAGGGAACCAAAGAGACGAAGCTCTGCCTTCAGGAGGCTGACAGTCTGGTGGGGGGTGGAGGCCACAGACACACAGACAAGTAAATATCATTTCAGGTATAAAAAGTGTTAAGAAGAAAATAAAATCAGATATTGGGATAAAGACAGACTGGAGCAGGAGGGCCATATGAGATACTGTGGTTGGGAAAGAGCTCTTCAGAGAGCCGATATTTGAACTGAAACTGAGTGGGGTAGAGAAAGGACCATGGTGAGATCCGGGGACGCGTGTTTCAGAGACAGCAGCGGACAGGCCGTGCAACAGCCTTAAGCACCTGTGTTGGAGGAACTAGAAGGTGGGCTTGGCTGGAGGGCTGTGTGAGAAGAGCCAAGGAGTGGCAGATGGGTGGGGAAAGAGTGGCAGGGTCAGATCCCACAGGCAGGGATCCTTAGATTGAAGTTCATTCTATGTGTACAGAAGGTTTCATAGAAGACATGACATAACCTGATTTCTCTGTTGAAGATACTGAGTCTGGCTGCGGTGCAGAGAATAGGAGATACGGGACAAGAGTGGTGGCAGGAAGACTGGCTAGCAAGTGATCACAGTAGACTCAGCAAGACATGATGTGTTTCCAGTACCCGAGGGATGGAAATAATCAGATCGGGGGTGCTTACATGGGGATGAATCCAAAAGTTTTCCATAGTGGATTAGATGCAAGGTAGGAGAGAGGAAGGTGGATGGAAGAGGACTGTAGGTCTTGAGTCCCTGCCACGTGGTGAATGGTGGAGCCCTTACTGAGGCAGGTGCACTGCGTGGGGAGGGCCAGGGACAGAGAGACTTTCTGGGAGAGAGAAGGCCACGAGACCTCCAGGGGAGGTAGTGAGCCGTCTGGAACCCAGCAGAGAGGAGGAGTCACCTAAAAGAGTACAGAAGGAATGTAAACCCATGGAAGGGATGAGGTCACCCAGCTAGTGAGAGAGAGTCGGGGCAAGGGAACTGAGCCCTGAGAGCAGGGCTGGCTTCTTGGTCACACAGCCTGTGCAGCCCTACTGGGCCCTATGCTCACCCTCTCCCTGCACGTGGTTTAATGCTCTGCCGTCACCCTCTTGAAAGTCTTAATAATTGAGCATAAGAGGTTCCTCGTCTTCAGATTGCTCTGGGCCCTTCAAATTGTGTGGCTGGATCTGCCTGGAACACCTCAGAGTTAAGTGGTCTGGAGGAGTGGGTCGCGAAGACCCCGAAAGAGTGGCTAGCGAGGCAAAGGGAAGTCAGGGAGTGGGCTGTCCAGGAAGGCGTGCCAGTATGTCCGGGAGAAAACGGCTGGCCGTGTCACATGCTACAGGGCAGTCAAGGGAGAAGAGGACATAGAGCACATCCTTGGCTCGCCAAGGTACAGATATTAGCGATTTCTATGGCGACCTTGGTGGAGCGGTGAGCACTGATGCTTAACTGGGTTACTGCAGAACAAGACGTGACTGGGTCCACCACCAAGAGCACAAATGGAGGCCACGTGGTGCAGTCCACGCCCCTTCTCTCCCACCCAACTCTGTTTCTCACAGTGAGGGGCCACACACATGTGCCTGGGGACACATCAGCCTGGACACGCTAGCTGTGCTCTGGGCCTCCCTTCAATCAACCACCCGGCGGAGGGGGAGGGGGGATCCCAGGAAAACATTCGTGAGAGTCTGGAAATAGATCTGGTCAATTGTGTAGGGAATTTTATGGTCCCACATGGTCTCGCAGCAAGCAGGGCATGTCCCCTTGGCCAGGCGCCTCAGCCCAGGAAGGAGAACACAGCCAGGCCAGAGCAGGGGCCTCCAAGAGCCGGGCCTCCAGATGGGGGTCCCGTGGCCCAGCTCTAAGGCTTAGTGCTGGAGGTGAAAGCACTGGATGTTGGGAAGAGGAGGGGGTTTTCACACCGCCACCCATGTTTTTTTCTATGAAATATAAAAGTGAGGGTGAAGGCAGGAGGAGATGGTAAAGCCTTGAGGAGAGAACAAAAGGTTTGGGGGAAAGGAAAGTAAATTGACTAGGGAGGCATTGTAGGCTTGGCTGGCTCTGTTGACTGTCCACCCAGTATGACTGGTCACAAACTGAAGTAAATCCACGCAGCTCAGTGGTCTCATTCTCCTCAGCCACGTTCAGCTCCCTAAGTACAGGCACCCAGAAAGGTGATCATTGAGTTTAAACAGGGTTAGGAGATATTCCCCATGGTGATGACAGTGGGAGAGAGGCGGGGGCTGAAGGGCATCTGGTCAGCAGGGAAAAGGTGGAAGAACCAATGGAATGGTTGAGGCCAGACCTCACTGAGGCCAGAGAATTACTGAAGGATGAACCGGGCACCACAGCACGGAAAGCCTGAAAGTGGGCTTTCAGGGATGGTTCAATTGTAGGGGATGACACGGTTTACTTATGACTCGGAGCAGCTGAGCTGGGTGGAGAGAGTATTATGGGAGCTGAGATGAGGCCATCAGATGAAAGATACTACCAATAATAAAAACACCAGTTCATTGCCAAGTGACGTGTACACACATTATTTGATTTCTTAAAACAGGTCTATAGTGGGCAGGACAACTGCCCCCATTTCTCAGATGAAAAAACTGAGGTGCAGTGAGATTAAAGCTACTTGCCCTAAGTCAAATAGGTGACAGAAGACTGAGCTGGACATCAAATCCAGGCTTATTTGACTTCAAGGGCTGTGTTCTTAAGAAAACCTTCCCCTCCACCCCATCCAACTACACTCAGGTCTGGCTTCTTAGTTAACTTGAGTTGGTTTGTGGGTTGCTGTTTTTTTTTTTTTTTCTTTCAAGAGATACTTTTTATCTGGAACCTAACTTTTTATCTGTAAAGACACAAAAGGGACTAAATTATCATTTGCTTTCATTATAATCCAGGGCATTTCAGGCCACCAAGGGATAAAATATAAAGACAACACCGTGCTGCCCAGAGACTGGTTAAATCCAGGGCTTTCTAAAGAGAAATAGAAACCAAATTCACAGGCGAAACGCAACCACACTGCCTGCGGACGCCCTCTACTGACGGTAAGTAAGAATAGCAACCTGGGATAGGAAACTTGATTTGTCTCTTCTTGGTAGACAATAGACTTGAATTACCAAGGGAAATCTTGCCCCTTGGAGATATTTAGGGGCTGCGGTTCAAGTGGGGCAAGGAAGCTTTAGTTACAGAAACTTTTGAAATTTCACAATCGAGGGCGCCTGGGTGGCTCAGTTGGTTAAGCGTCTGCCTTAGGCTCAGGTCATGATCCCAGGGTCCTGGGACGGAGTTCCGCATCAGGCTCCACTCAGCGGGGAGTTTGCTTCTCCCTCTGCCTGCCACAGTCCCTCTCCTTGTTTGTGCTCTCTCTCTCTAGCTCTCAAATAAATAAATAAATAAATAAATAAATAAATATCTTTAAAATTTCACAATCACTGTTATTTCACTTAGGAACTCTGATTCTCTTTAGTGGGAGAGCCCTGCTTCCCTGAGTGTCTCCCCATTGAGACTGTGAGCTACTTGAGGTCAAGACCTCAGTCCTTTTCATCTTCTTACATCGTGAGCCTAGTAAAGTGTCCAGCACATTGTAGGCGTCCAATAAATACGTGTCAACCAGAATAGATGGAAAATGAGCAAAGCGGTGCAATTTCACAGAACAGGAGGGACTATTCCATTTGGGCAATTCAGGAAGGCTTCCAGGAGGAGACAGGTGGTGGCTATTGTGGTGGGGGTGAGGGATATAGAGTCAAAAAGAAAATCCAGAAAGTAGAATGGCAAACCTAGGGGACAAATTTAGAGATGCCACAGGACAAGGATTTTTTGTGTGTGATTCTGGAAGGAAGTACCCTGCCAAATGGCTGACAGGTGAAGCTCCCAATCCTTCCAGAGATAGTATGAGCAAGAATAAAAAATATCTCATAAAAACGGGTAGAGGAGGGCGCCTGGGTGGCTCAGTGGGTTAAAGCCTCTGCCTTCAGCTCAGGTCATGATCTCAGGGTCCTGGGATCGAGGCCCGAATCGGGCTCCCTGCTCGGCAAGGAGCCTGCTTCCTCCTCTCTCTCTGCCTGCCTCTCAGCCTACTTGTGATCTCTCTCTCTGTCAAATAAATAAAATCTTTAAAAAAAAAAACAGGTAGAGGAAACTAGTACAGTAGATGCAGTTAGGCTGAAGAAAGAATTTGGAAGGACTTCTTCTGACCATGGGCACTAAAAAAAAAAAAGAACAGTTCAAGGTTTAAAGAAATTGCCCTGTAATTTCATTTTTACCCTAAATCGTGTGACCTCACCAAAATTCAATTTGATAGATATAGAGAGCACCTCTCACAATGTTTTCAAAATACCTTATTTTCTCAGACTGAGAGCATTAGGAGCAGGGTGACTTTCCCGGTTTTCATACTGAGAGTCTCATAGCTCAGGAAGCCCTGAGCTCCAGACAAATCAGGACAGCTGGTCACCCTAGCTGAGAAGGAAAACGCAGGATGGTTCACAAAGAGGTCAGTGACGAATGAAGAGAAGGCAGGTTGGTGGCAGGACACAGCGCTAAGGGCCTTGGCTGAGGAGGGAACAACTCTGTCCCGGTTATCATCATAACTCGGGCTGGTGTGCATGGTGAGATTTTTCATCCACGAGCAAAATGGGTTTCTGAGCTCTAACTAACCAAGCACAGAGAATACAATGCAGAAGGATATCCAAGGGGAAGAATACACTCACAAAAACCCTTGGGTTGCAACAGCAGAATTGAGGCCAAGGGAAAATGGGAGCCTCATTTTGAAGGTCCTGCTGTTTCTTCATAATTGTACCTAAAAATAATGATCTGAAAATGAATGGTAGGCCACAACAGTAAGATTCTTACAGTAAACTGGAAAAACTTGCCCAGTGCTGCTGTAAGCCATATGGAAGTGATCGCCAACATTAAACACGGACCCCAAGGAGGCCCAAACAAACAACTTTCAACCTCACTTCGGTGACCAGAGGCACCTACAACAGTGGGAGAGATTAGCAGCTCTGGAGGAAGTGGTTCCTCAGTAATGGCGGAGGGTCTTCCAGGCCGGGGACAGCCCAGAGTCACTCTTTTCTTCCCCAAAGTAAGGGGAGTCTGAGGAACGTCTCCTCTCACAACAGCATGGGGACAGTGACTTAGCACAAGCTCCCCATTAGGCTTCCTGTAAAGTTTAGGTACTTTACTGATTTAGGAAATAAATGACAAAAAAGAAAAAGAAAGAAAGAAAGACAAGAAGAGAGGCACCTGGATTTCTCAGTCGGTTAAGCAGCTGGCTCTTGATTTTGGCTCAGGTAGTGATCTCAGTGTCCTGGGATCGAGTCCCATGTCAGGCTCCACACTCGGCTTGGAGTCTGCTTGAGATTCTCTCTCCCTCTACCCCTCTCCCCACTTGCACTCTCTCTCTCTCTCTCTCTCTCTAAAATAAATAAATAAAATCTTAAAAAAGAGAGAGAGAAGAAAAGCAAGAAGAAAGAAAATGGGAAAAAAGAAGCTATGTAAACCAAGAAATGACTGCATATTCAAAGACTGGAGATAAAAGGAGGAAGAAATAAGAGATGGCTAGTCAGCAACAGCCCAGCGCGGTTGCCTTGGGACAGGGACCGGCACTGAGCAGGAAGGTGGATCGTCAGAGCTTAGAAAGACTACTTATCTAAAGAAAAGACAAAAGAGGAGCGCCTGGGTGGTTCAGTCATTAAGCGTCTGCCTTCAACTCAGGTCATGATCCTGGGGTCCTGGGATTGAGCCCCACATCAGGCTCCCTGCTCGGCAGGAAACCTGCTTCTTCTTCTCCCATTTCCCTTGCTTGTGTTTCCTCTTTTGCTATGTCTCTTTCTGTCAAATAAATAAATAAAATCTTTAAAAAGGAAAAGAAAAATAAAGACAAGACAGAAGAACTAAACTGGACCAAGACAAACAAAATGCTAGCAATGCTGGCTAGTCCTTTCAGCGCTGACTTGTTAGAAGGAGTTGATATCATACCTACAGTGTCGTAATGCCCATGAAGTGATGAGGACAACTGACACATGCAGCACACACCAGTGCTTGCTATTATGCTACAGGTTTTGCAAAGATCATGTCCTTTAATCCTCACAATAACCAAATTAGGTTAAGAGTCTCATGCTCTACCGACTGAGCTAGCCAGGCGCTGGTATCAAATTAGGTTAACTCTATGATTGTGCCCATTTTACAGATGAAGAAACTGAGGTTCAAAGTCCCATAGCTAGTGATTAGTGATGGTGAGATCAAATTTAGGCAGTCTGACTCCAAAGCTAGCTTTTGAACTACATACCACATCTACAAAATATTAAAAGAATTCTACATAGCCTTAAAATCTTTAGACCATAGCACTTCCTCTTTCACTTTGAAATTCCCAAACCAACAAGGAAGCACACGAATGGTTCAGAAGCCACAGGCCAAGGTTCCAGCAGTAGAGAATCACCAGCCCCATCTGGAACTAAGATCTATGTGTGCACATTTGGGGGGTGGGTGGATAGGACAAGGAGGAAGCAGGAAGTGAAGCAGCTGTCACCTGAGTCAGTCACAGTCCTGGTGACTTACACCTCACAGCTTACGGATAAAATGTGGTGGCACCAACATTTGAAAACACTTCTTTTAGAAAGATGGAGGTGTGGGTGAGTGTGTGTTATCATCGTGAGGAACACAGCATTGAGAACACTCCTTGGAAAGGACCTATCATATTGAAGTCAGAAATTAAATGTTTTATGAATGAATGAGAGAAGTGACTGGCCCAAATGTACTGAGGATACCATCATTTCCCACAACTCCAGGGGAAGAATATAAGCGGCCATAGAATTGCATTTTCACTTACAAACTAAAAGAACTCATTCTCAGCACTCACATTCTTTGAACACCATTCTTTTAAAAATTGTCACGCCCAGCTGCTACTGATAAGTGGGAAACGTAGCCACAGCATATCCAAGGACTTTTGTGCTAAGATATTGCCTATAATTATGCTCCTTTCCTCAAAGCCTTAATTGGCTTCTCATATTCAAACAGAAAACTCATTTGCAATGAACACATAAATTTATATCAACGACAAAGGAAAATACATGCATGTGAAGTGAAAAGATAAAAGTTGTGATCGAACTTCAGTTTAGTTCTGAGCTTCCTGGCAGCCAAGACAAAAAGAGAAACACAATAACTTGCCAACTATGCAGAAAAGAGAAAGCACACCAATCCCTCCAAGGAGACAAAATATTTCAGAATGCTGTATTCTCCGTGAGTTTTCTCATACAAAGTTTCACATAGGTGTCAATGGCTTTCTCCATTCCTCGTTCTCATTTTACAACACAAATCAGGGGCAAATTTCATGAAGTCATTACCGGCAGTAAAGATAAAAACAGAGAGTGCAATATGGACGCATAACCCAGTGAGCCCATTCTGTAAGGGTGCCAAGTTCACGTAGTCCAAGTTCAGCCTCTAGTTTGATCTGAATTGGAAATGAGATTATCTATAAAAAAAAGGAAACAAGTGTTTGCTGAACACCTAAACATGTGCTATAGGCATGAAATATTTTTTTCCTCTCAACATACGTATCATTATCCTATTTGATAATTAAGCAACTTGCCCTGGGATTCACTGCAAATTAGCAGAAGGGGCTTAAGCACATGAATTCTTTCCTCTACCACACACCCTCCTACACATCTACACTCCTATCGAGAAAAGCCAATGAGCAATTCGTCCCGTAGACAATTTTTACAGGCAATTTGAGTTTGTTCTCTCCAGGGAGGACCTAGAGCACTGGTGTTGTGTATTTCAGCGTAGGACAGATTTCTTATGGTTCAAAAGCGCTAGGTGGGTGGAGTTGACGCATGTAGGCAAGTTCAGGAACATTCACCTCAGAGGAAGTCCACAGTCCCTAAGCTATAAGCCTCTCTGTTTAAACAGCTTAAGAAAGGATTCTTTTACTCTCCTTCCAGTGATTTGAAGACTTAGAGTCTCCAAGGGGGCAAGATGTCTATGCCATGACCAAAGCCTGGGTAGGAACTGGGCTGTAGAAAGGGAGCCCTGAGAGGGCTCCAGGCAGATGAGAAAGATCAGCTACAGCTGAGGTCTGGAGAATGAGTGTGTGTGTGCCTAGGGAAGCAGGGATGCAGGGGACATGCGGGCCGGTGAGCAGGACCGAGTCCTGAGGACTTTGAGTTTAATCCCTTCGCCAGGAGGAGCTACCCAAAATTACGAAGTTTTTTTCTTCTCTAAAGAAACAGAAAGTAAGTACAGGAAAACCAGCCTGAGAAAGATGGCAAAGGCTAGGACTCACTAAAGATAGCACACGTCCATATCTTGAAGAAAAGAATGGCAGTGATGGGGGGAGCTGGCTGGACCAGAATTCGTCTCCATAGGCGCCCTCCTCTGGCCCCCATGGCCATTCTCATCACAGGACTTGTCTTCTAATCGTCTCCTTGTCTGTGCCCCACTAGCCTGTAAGCCCACAGAGAGCAGAGAGCAAGACTGTCTTTGTATTTGGCTACCAGATCTATGGGCATAATTTTTTTTAAGTGGTATTTGGTGTTTTAGAAAAGGATCAAAGGAAAAAAAAATTTCAAGGAGCAACAAGGTGACAAGTAAAGCATAAAACAAGAAATGTAAATTATTTTCTCTTTTTGTAACTTCCATATCTCAGTTCCTGTCTGGGAACTCTACAAAATTTACATACCATCCCCTGGAAAGGATCCCTCGATTGGCCTGTGCCTCCCCAGGGATGTCCCCTGGTGTTGCCCCCAGTCTGTCACCGCTGCCAGTGGGTCTTAGTTGCTGTGGCCACAGCCAGGGCTGCACAACAGCCCTTCACACGCTCCCTTCTCTTGTATCCAGTTAGCCGATGATGGGGCTGCTTCATGAGAGGTTATACTTTTTTTCCTTTCAAGCATGTTGTCTGTAAACAGTCATCATCATCACCAGCTTATTCTTCTCAGTCATTCCCAAGATCTTTCCAAAACCCATAATGTGCATTCCTTACCCAAAGGACCACACTCCAGCTCTGAAGTGGACAGGCCGAGTCTCCACATGGTTCCCCACTAGACAGTCTGTGCAGATGCTTTATAAATTGCAAGCCAGAGAAAGCAGTAGTACCTTGACTGGAAGACACTTGTGGCTATGTACACCATGTGAGGACCATGGGGTATCTCGCTCAAGACCCATTTTCTGAGATTCGTGCACCAAGCCACTGAGCTCACCTCTGCTAATCCAAGTATACTTTGGTTCCGAATCTAACACAACGTCCAGAATCTAAATCGACTTTGCCTGGCCTCTCTGCAGGGAGGACTTTGTGAGTGAACGGAAAACAGGATTTTGACTCCCCGTCACCACTCAAGTTGACACTCCACTGCTATTTTAGAAGAGCATCAGTCTCTCTTCCCCAAATGGCCAGGAGGCTCTCAGCCTGGGCGACATGAGACCTGCACACCTTGTGGAAAGAATTTAATTGATGCCCACAGGTAAGTCAATGACAATGTAGGGCAGGTTTTTTTTAACCTGAGCAAGAAATAAACCAGGGCACTTGGGTGGCTCAGTTGGTTAAGCGTCTGCCTTGGGCTCAGGTCATGGTCTCAGGGTCCTGAGATTGAGTCAAGTTCCCCGCTCAGCAGGGAGCCTGCTTGTCCCTCTTCCTTTGCCTCTCCCCCTGCCCATGCTGTCTCTGTCCCTCTCTCTCAAATAAATAAAATCATTAAAAAAAGAAAGAAAACAAGTATCCGCCAAAGCTGAATGCCAAACAAACAGACCAGCTCACCGTGGCTTCATGGTCTTGGGATTCCCAACCTGAGGAACCGGCATTTCTGTGTTCATTTAAAACGAGAAATATGCTCAAACAGGGAGGCCTGGTGACTTTGGGACCATGTAACTCTTCCAAGAAAACCCCCTATCCTGGGTCTAGAGGTGCAGAAAGTCTACAGATAACCAGCTGTGGGTCCTGGCTTGTTCTAACCTCTGCAGTCAGATGGAGGCTTTGCAGCTGCCTGCAGATCACCAAAGAGCACGGGTTGCCTGTAATATCGTATGCCAACATGTGACCAAGCACTTTGGAATTTGTTTTAGCTTTAGGTATTTTTTTAAAGATTTTATTTGTTTATTTGAGAGAGAGTGAGCAAGCAAGAGAGCATGAGCAGGGGCAGAAGGAGAGGCAGACTCCCCTGCTTAGCAGGGAGCCCAACTCAGGGCTTAATCTCAGGACCCTGGGATCATGCCCTGAGCTGAAGGCAGACTCTTAACCAACCGAGCCGGCCAGGTTCCCCTAGTTTTAATAACATAATATTTGCTCATCATAGGAAGCCTGGAAAACATTTATAAAATAATAATACAATCCCTGTCAAAATACCAACAGCATTTTTCACAGAACAAGAACAAAGAATCCTAAAATTTGTTTGGAGCCACAAAAGTCCCTGAATAGCCAAAGCAACCTTGAAAAAGAAAAGTAAACCCAGAGGCATCACAATTTCAGACTTCAAGTTATATTACAAAGCTGTAGTAATCAAAACAGTACAGTACTGGCACAAAAATAGACACATAGATCAATGGAACAGAATAGAACACCCAGAAATAAACCCACAATTATATGGCCAATTAATCTTTGACAAAGCAGTAAAGACTATCCAATGGGAAATAGTCTCTTCGACAGATGGTTTTAGAGAACAGGACAGCTATATGCAAAAAAGTGAAACTGGACCACTTTCTTACACCGTACACAAAAACAAATTCAAAATGGATTAAAGACCTAAATGTGAGACCTGAAACCATAAAAATCCTGGAAGAGAACATAGGCAGTAACCTCTTTGACATCGGCCATAGCAACTCCTTTCTAGATATGTCTTCTGAGGCAGAGGAAACAAAAGCAAAAATAAACTGTTGGAACTTCATCAAAATAAAAATCTGCACAGTGAAGGAAACATTCAGCAAAACAAAAAGGCAACCTATGGAATGGGAGAAGATATTTACAAATGACATATCTAAGAAAGGGCTAGTACCCAAAATATATAAAGAACTGATACAACTCAACATCCAAAAAATATAATCCAATTAAAAATGGGAAGACATGAACAAACATTTCTCCAAAGAAGACCTACAGATGGCCAACAGACACATGAAAGATCCTCACCATCCCTCATTATCAGGGAAACGCACATCAAATCCACAATGAGATATCACCTCACACCTGCCAGAATGGCTAACATCAATGACCGAAGAAATAACAGGGGTTAGCGAGGATGTGGAAAAAGGGGAACCCTCTTGCCCTGTTGGTGGGAATGCAAACTGGTACAGCCACTGTGGAAAACAGTACGGAGATGCCTCAAAAAGCTAAAAATAGAACTACCCTACGATCCAGTAATCACACTTCCGCGTATTTACCCAAAGAATACAAGAGCACTAATTCAAAGGGATACATGCTCCCCTATGTTTAGAGCACCACTTTTTACAATAGCCAAGATATGGAAGCAGCGCAAGTGTCCGTCAGTTGATGAATGGATAAAGAAGAGCGCATACGCGTGTGCACACACACACACACACACACACACACACACACACACAGTGGAATATATTATTCAGCCATAAAACAGAATGAAACCTCACCATTTGCCTCAATATGGATGGAGCTAAAGAGTGTAATGCTAAATGAAATAAGTCAGTCAGAGAAAGACAAATACCATATGATTTCACTCATATGTGCAAGTTAAGAAACAAAACAAATGAGCAAATGGAAAAAATAAGAGAGAGAAAGAGATACAAATCAAGAAACAGACTCTTAACTATAGAGAACAAACTGATGGTTACCAGAGGGAAAGAGGGTGGCGGGAATGGGTGAAATAGGTGATGGGGATTAAGGAGTGCACAAAAAGAATAATAATAATAATAACAACAACACATATGTGTGTGGGTATATCTCACCCATAAATCCTTCACCTATAGTTAACTACTATTAACAAATTGTGTACGTCCTTCCAGATTTTTGAGGGTTTATGCACATGTTCATTTCTCTGTTCATTTTACTTACAATAATAAAATAGACTCTCATGTACTTTCCACTGTAGTTAGGCACATTTGAAGCTTCCCAGAGCATTTCCCTTGCTTTCCCTCTGGAAGTAACTATCACCCTGAGTTTGATTATCAGCCAGCTCCTTGCTGTTCCTTACAGTGCGACCACGCACAGACAGAGGTTTTAACTTTAACATACATGACTCCCATTCTGCTCTTCTATGCCTTTCCTTTCCCACCTAAGTTTCAGTTTTTGTTATTCAATCTCATTTAACTAGGTAACTATGATTTCTTTTTGGTCTTATGCAGCATTCCATTTAATAAAAATACTACAGTTTCTTTTTCCACCTGTTGCTGCTGGGCATTTGGCTTGCTTCCTGCCCCCCTCTTATTATAAGCAATGCTACTTCAGAATGTCCCTGCCCCTATTCTGACTCCCGTGCACGGGAGCTTCTCCAAAGGACTGTCTCCACACAGTGAAAGCGCCACTTTGGAAGGCTGGTGTGTCATCAATTTCATTAAGCCTCGCCAAACTGTTTTTCAAAAATGTTGCGTCTTCAGTGTACGAGCGTTCCTTTTCTCCGTGTCCTCAAGAACACTTGGTATTGTCAGACTTTCATTTTAGCCAGTTTGCTGGGTGACAACAAGTTTGTCATGCTTTTAACTGACGTTTCCTGATTATTGTGATTAAGCATATTTCCATGTTTACTGGTGGTATCATTCCTCTTCTGTAAAATTCCTCTTCATGTTGTTTATTTTCTTTTATCCTTTTTATTGATTCATAGGACTGCTTTATATATGAATTCTATCTCTGTGTATCTGCGGATCTATTGATGCATCTATTTCTCTAAAACTATACTTTCAGGGGCGCCTGGGTGACTCAGTCGTTAAACATCTGCTTTCAGCTCAGGTCATGATCCCAGGGTCCTGGGATTGAGCCCCGCATCGGGATCCCTGCTCGGTGGGAAGCCTGCTTCTCCCTCTCCCACTCCCCCTGCTTGTGTTCTTTCTCTCACTGTGTGTCTCTCTCTATAAAATAAATAAATGAAATCTTAAAAAAAAATAAAATGATGCTTTCAAATCAGACTTCTTTTAGCAAGAATAATAGCCTTCATTGCATAAAACCTTAGGTTTTATAAATTGGGTTTACTTTACAACACTCTTAAGGAACAAAACGTTTTCATCCCCTCCACTCAGATATTCTAAAGGGCCAAACTAGACAAACTATATCAGACAAATAACGATTTATCAAACAGAAAAAGAAAATCAAGTAGGGAAAAGAAGCCCCACCATTGTCATTATACCCTTTACTACTTGGGAGACTAGAATAATGAACTTTTGTTTCTCAATTGTTTCTGATTTCAACATTAAATTTCAGAGGGGAAAAGATACGGTGAAACACCACATCCACAGTTCCTTTCACTATGGGTCTCCGAGCCCACGTGCTCTCTAGGGTCTGCTTCCCACTTGGACTTGGGGGAACAGAGAACAAAATAAGATGGACCTGAGACAGAAGGCAATACAGGCGGTCCGGAAATTCACAGGTAATCTTCCCACTGAATGCTCCCAACCCACGGGGAAGAAGGGAGCTTTCCCAGGATGGTCAATGCGCTCTGCACGCTGGGCACCAGGTGTGCCAGACCCCCAGACTGTGCGCAAGGGAAGATGCTGAGCCCTGGAACCCGCCCTCTGAAGCTTACGATTCAGTGAGAAGGACCGAATAGGTGGAAAAGGAGATTTCACTCACAGAGCGCAAAAGCAGTGGAAGGCTGTCGTGGTTTTCATTGTTGGACTAAATGGAAGATGATGAAGGATCAAAGAAATGTGTGCTCTGGGCGCCACCTAAAGTCACATCTGATTGCTCTCCATTCCCCTTTCCTCCAGGGTGGTCCACCAGGATCACCAGGCAGATGCAGGCTGGCCTGAGGTCACATCCTCCCAGCACGGCAGGGCCCGTGCTGGTGGTCTCTGGGTCAGCCCTGCCAGCCAGTCCCCATAGCCCCCACACCCCAACCTCAGCTCTCTGAGATGGAAGTGCAATGAGGATCCTCTCCCCCACCCTCACAGACTTTCACTTTCACTCCAGCCCAGGTTCCACACTCGCAAGATTTAGGGGAAACTGGAAGCACAGCTGGCAAAAAGAAATAGCTAGGATCTCCTCCTGGGTCACATAATGTGTCAGAGCCCTGCTATTTCCCTAAGCAAGTGCTGGTTCTAGTATCCACCCTAGGCTACTGCTCTGACCCCTGAAGTTAGAGCTTATGAAGAGTCTCTTGAAAATTGACCCAGGCGTGAATCGTGAGGTAATACTTGGGTTCCACTCTTTGGGATGATCATCTTCTCCAGTGGTTCTCAAATAGGGCAGATGTCTCTCCCCAGACATCTGGCAATGTCTGGAGGCATTTTTGGTTGTCATGGCTGGTAGTAGTAGGAGAGGGCTACTATCATCTAATGGGTAGAGGCCAAGGATGCTGCTAACATTCTTTAATGCACAGGAGAGCCCCCATCACTAAGAATCACCCAGCCCAAAATATCAATAGTGTCTGGGTTGAGAAACCTTGACCTACCCCTCCTCTCTACACAGAATGGTCAT
The DNA here is from genome assembly GCA_002007465.1 of Ailurus styani. NCBI lineage: Eukaryota > Metazoa > Chordata > Mammalia > Carnivora > Ailuridae > Ailurus > Ailurus styani. The sequence goes on along the minus strand of LNAC01000129.1, from coordinate 70,959 downwards.
TGACTTCCCTGACATGACTCCCAGTTCCACACATCTTAACAGCTGTGGGATTCTCTGATAGACCGTTAAGCCAGTTCTTAAAGTCGCACCTGGACACCGGATGCTGGAGAGGGGACCAGTGGTCCTGGGGCTGAGTCAGCGACTGTCTCTCCTAGAAGAACTCAGCTTGTGATCTAAATTCTCATCAGCATGACACTCATGAAAGATATTCTGGCTGTAGTCCAATCTCTTGGGGTGACAAACTTGTAAATGACATGGATAATGAGAAGGGCTTCTTTATATTTCATGATGTAATTATTATTTTTTCATTAAATACTACTAAATAATATCATCAACTTACAAACATTCATTTAGTCAACAAATGTTTATGGTGTGCCCACCAGGACCAGACACGGCACTCTGTGCTGGATGAATGGCAGCTCTTCGAGTCCACTCACTTAGACCACAGACCCGATAGCAGAACTTCTTCGTCAGATGGGATGGAGGGAGGGGTGCTTGCTAAATTGCAGGTGCATGAACCCCCCTCCAGATATTCTGATTTTGCAGTTCAGGGTCATGCCCAGGGACCTGCATTTTTAACAGTGCTTGAGGTGACTCTCATAGACTATCCACGGGACCATGATTTAATAAACATTGGTAAAATCATGAAATTTACCCAACCTAATTCCAGGTCTGAGAACATGCAGCCCTGAGCTCTAATGTGGCCATTTCCTATATTTCTGGGGGGGGGGAATCATGTAACCATTTAATCAATTAATCATTTAATCATTAATCTCATGTTTCCTGTTTTTAAGCAGGAGAGGAAGACCTGGTCGAACATAGATGGTGAGAGGTTAGAATGACCCCATGTAGACAGAAGTAGGACATTTGAAAAGGAACAAAACCATAGAAGTTTTACCTCTAAAAACTAATTTTTATGAGCATTTGCCAAGTACACTGGTATCGACAGGAATTAGGAGAAAAATTTCTTTCTTCTGTACGAGGTATGCGCCCTACCTAGTCTCGGAGACAGCCTCAGCATGCAATGATTCCCAACTTGATTGGGGACCACAAATCCTCCCTGGACACCAAAATTAATGGCTTCTCTGATTACTCTCAATTGTTTTTTTCAAATCTCTTCTCAGATCTATATCTTTAACCCTTTGTTATGTGGCTTTCCAATGGACCACTTATTTTAGGAACACGTTAACCATCAGTAGACAACCACATCTAAACCTTGTTCCAAGCAAAACTTTTCCAATCCATGAGAAACAGCCCCCCCCCCACTTATCTGAGTTAAGGAAGTTAGTTCACTGTGCAGGTGTGAGTGTAAAACACAGGGAAATCACTTTCAGCCCAACTGCTCTCCCCCAAATTACTGTGATCGATTTCATAATAGAAGAAACCCATATAAAGAAACTCATGATAACAGTTATATAACAGATTAAAATCAAGCTGTCACTAGCATCATTAATAAGAAAAGGTATGGAAAAAAGACCAGAATATCTCAGACAACATGCCATCATCTCTTAATTAATCTACAATGCATTTCTCTTTTTCAGCCTCACTAAGAATTTCCTCCCATTCTGTCCCTTCAACTGAAAGTGTCTCTATTATACCTTCAGCTGTCTCTACATTCCTATCTGGTCTTCATTGTTTACTCTTTGCCTCACAAACAGGACCTTTTCAGTTTCTTCACTGATCAAGCACTTCAGAGATACTCTACTCTCTGTGCTCTTAGGAAAGACCACTCAAAATATGGACAAGTGTCCAAACAAGAGGAAAATTATCCTTTCGTGAAAAATAAGAGAGAAACTCTCAGTTTTGTGTGTGATCTGCAGCCTTAGCCCATCCAAAGTACCCCATTGTGGCCTCACCCCAACACACACCAGCAAGCGCCATTCCAACACCACCTCCAAACAGAAAAGAACCCCCTCCCAGGGTCTGGGAACATTGGGCCAACATATCAAGTTGAATGCAAATTTTCCCCAAACTCAGATTTGCTGAGAGATCCATTTTTAAATAGATAAAGCTCCCTGTAGACCAACATGCAAATGGTGGGTGTTCAAGTATAAGAACCCAAGGGCAACAAAAAGACATTGACCGTACCTATTTTCCCAGCCTCCACTTTCAGGTTGAACTCCCAGTTTCTTGGCAACTTCAGGGACATTTTGCTCCTGTTTCGGTGAGTAACTGCTGAAGCGACAAGTCCGTCTCGATTCCTGCCCTTCTCGCTTTTTCGATCTTGCCCTCTAGGTTTTGTCTGTGTTCCCTTTTACGAGCTCTTCACAAGCACTCTTGGGTTTGAAGTGGATTTGCCAGCATTTGTCCTCCTTTCTCTCAGAAGAAAGGTCCATCCATCTGTCTGTCACTTGGGGATGGCACCCAAATCCCCCCAAGGCCTCCAACAGTCCCACGGGGGCTGGTGCTTCCTGAAGTGTGCACCTTGCTTCTTCTTGCTTTCGGTTTTACCAGAAATATCCCAGTTGATACTTCACTGTGCGTCATGAGAAGCAGAGCTCCTGTTCGAAAGAATCTCAGGCCTCACTGAGGCGAGGTCGTGATAAACAACTGCTGCCTCTCGGCTTTTTTTTTTTTTTTTTTTAACTGTCTGCTTCCTTGCATTTGAGGAAGTGGGCGGCTGTTCGGTGTTGATGATGCATTATGAGCACTCTTTCTTGAGAAAACGGTTTTTGGAACTGCTCGTATAAGTAGAATGAGTGCTCTTATGATATAAGGCTATAGTTTCGATCAAAAGAAAAATACAAAATTCCAAGAGTCCCACCATATACCTCTAAGCCTTCCTCCCGATTGAATGGGTCAAGCATCCAAAAATGGTCAGTAAGACAACCTGCATCCCCCCACCCCAAAAAGTTTACTTCTTTTAAATTCTCCCTGCTCTTAGGACCAAAGAGTAAGTTCTCCGCCTGCTCGGGATAAAGCCTCATATGGAGAGGGCTCTGATGTACTTAGCTACTAAGTTGGCTTTAGCTGGGTAGACCCACTCACATGATGTAATGATTCTTTGGCATTGTGTACAGGGTGTGGCTTTAAGAATCAGACAGACCTGGGTTGAAAACGCAGATCTTCCACTTCTGAGCTCTGCCTCTTTTCACAAACAACTGAGAATCTCTGGGCCTCGATGTCCTCAAACAGTAAAATGAGGTCGATAAAAACCATGACTACAGAGAGTCACGAAGTCATCTTGTACAGAGCTTAGCACACGGTGGTTGTACCTCTGATGTTAATTCAAGATTTATCTCATTTAGTTCAGCTCTGTTTAACTGGGTCAGCCTAATCTAGTGATTAAGTATTTGAGTCCAGAACCAGACTGCCTGTGTTCAAATCCTGGTTCCATCACTTTTTTGCTGTGTGACTTTGGACAAGTTTCTTGACTACTTTGTGTTTTAGTTTCTTCATCGGTAAATGAGGCAAATAATAGGCCCTATTTCATATATCTGTTGTGAGGCTTTATTAGATAGTAGGTTAAAGTGCTTCCAAGAGTCATGCTAGCCAGCATGTAAGCTACACAGCCTTGATCCATTCATTCTTCAACCCTCTTGGATGACTCGGTCATACTTTCTTCTTCGCCTCATATACGCTCATTCTCTGTTGATGACCTGACTTCCTGCTTTATTGAGAAAAGTTGGTTCAACTGGAAGAGAATGTCTGTAAGCTCCCACTACTGTATCTAAGTCCTACATGTAAGCCCACACACTCAACCTTCTCCCAGTTACAGTGGATAAACCACATTATCGCTCCTCCATCTTTTTTTCAATTATTTTTAAAAGATTCTATTTATTTATTTATTTAGAGCATGAGCAGGGGCAGAGAGAGAATCCCAAGCAGGCTTCTGAGCACAGAGCCTGACACAAGGCTCGATCTTACGACCCTGGGATCATGACCTCAGCTGAAACCAAGAGTCGGACAAACTGAACCACCCAGGTACCCCTATCACTCCTCCATCTGAATCTATTCCTTCTCTCTCTCTTGGATCATTCCCATCAGCATTCAAACTTGTTTTTAAAAAAAAATCTCTAAATTCCACTTCCTCCTCCTGCTACAGCCCCATTTCTTCATTTTGGAGCAGCGGTTTGGTAAGGTCATCTACACTTGCAAATGCTTGTCCTATTATTCCTTCCTTGAAACCCTTCTGTTGATGTTTCTGCCCTCAGGACTGTAGAATATATTCTTATCAAGGACATCGACAGCATCCCTGTCACTAAATCACTGTCAAGGGCGCCTGGGTGGCTCAGTGGGTTAAAGCCTCTGCCTTCGGCTCAGGTCATGATCTCAGGGTCCTGGGATGGAGGCTCGCATCGGGCTCCCTGCTCAGTGGGGAGCCTGCTTCCTCCTCTCTCTGCCTACTTGTGATCTGATCTCTCTGTGTGTGTGTCAAATAAATAAATAAAAATTNCTCCCTGCTCAGTGGGAAGCCTGCTTCCTCCTCTCTCTGCCTACTTGTGATCTGATCTCTCTCTGTGTGTGTCAAATAAATAAATAAAAATTAAAAAAAAAAAACCTAAACCACTGTCAATTCTGCCTGTCTGTTCAGTGCCTTACCAGCAGCTTTGGACACACTGATCACTCTCTCCAACTCTGAGCTCCCTCTCCGCTTGGCTCCCATGATGCCTCACTGGCCTGGTCGTCTGCTTACCTTTCTAGCTGCTCCATCTCTGTTTCCTTGCTGGTTTCTTCTCATCTCTCTGATGGCTAAATATTTGAGGAAACCAAGACTCACTCAGTAGACTTCTTTTCCATCCATACCCACACTTGGGTCAGCTCATCTCTCTCAAGGCTTTAAATGCCGTGCATCTGCCAATTATGCCAGTGTAGGTATTTACCCCAGACCACCCCAAACCCCAAATCATACACATCTCTGCTTAGATATCGCACAGCCACCTCAAACTTATCATGTCCAAAACTTATATTCAGGGGACCAAGCTGAAGGAGCAATGGTGACCTGAGACATACTCTTATTGCAAATGAAAGGAACATAAGACGGGAAGAACCACATACACATACTTCAAGCCTCTGCTTGCATCTTGTCGGCTCACATTCCAGGGGCCAACACACATCACATGGCCAAGTTCAAAGGCAGGGAGGCAGCAAGTACACGTAGCCCTGAGGTAGTGGGGGAGAGGAGAAGGGAGTGATTATTTGCTGATCAAGTCTCCAATCCATCACACTAACCCAGTTCACCTAGCTAACTTCCAACTTCCCCAAGGGTGCTGGGGTGCTTTGAAGCTGACTCAGCCTATGAGAGACTTTGGAGCCCCAACTCTGCATTTTGGCCAAACACCACCCCTCTTTTTTCTATCGGGGCTTGGAGGGGAGGGGTGGTAGACAATCATCCTGAGCCCCAGCCCAGCAGCATCTCCACAGGGAAGTTGACATGATCCAAAGTTCCAGTCCTGGGGCCTTTAACTCAGGAACTCTGAAAATATTTTGAAGGTAGCATTTAGAAACATAGAGAAGTTCCTTTGCTCTTTAGGGTAGGTTCCTGTAAGTCTTGGAAAAACTCGTGATTGATGGGGAAGTTGGGTGTGAATGCTTGGAAAGGCAATCAGATGAAAAGCACCCCTGGAAAGGCCCAACCCAGCAACCTTCCCTCTGAGGAGCCCACTCTGGGTCAGCCAGCTACTGGGCAGGCTTAGAGAGCAGCTGTCTGTGGTGGGACTTCTCCCCTCCTTCCTGACCTTGAGGGAATGAAGAACTGGATGTCCTGTCTGGCCCCAAAGTTTAAATCAGCATCTGCAGTAGCAAAAACAAAAGCGAAAATCCATTCCTCTATTTGCTTACTGAATATTAACCATTTCTTGAGTGAGGACTTCGTTTTTGTTAGACTTTGGAGGAATGTCCATGAACTTGGTTTCTGCTTTCATGTTTCTGCTATCAACAGTTTGTTGAGAGAGAAGAGTTATGTTGGGTGAAGTGTCGGGAGTTACGGGAGTTTACATCTGAGGTGCCTAATAGGGACCTGGGGAGTGAAGGAAGGCTTCCTGGGGGAAATGTCTTTTACATTAAGGCTTGATGAATGACTTAGGGAGGCAAGAGTGTTGGGAAAGTCTTCCAGACAAAGGGCATGCAAAAAGCACAGAGGTAGGAAAGAACTCACGAGGTTGCTCTGGGAAAGGGTGAAAGGGGTCAGAGAGAGGAGAGATGAAGAGATGGCTGGATTGGGGATGGACCTCTAGTAAGCCTCAGTAAAGGGTTTTGACTTGACCCTGGAGGGAAGAGAAGCCATGCAGACATGATTGGTTGGGATAAGGGGCTGTGGCAGATGGCCGGATGAGAGCACGGGGAGAGAGAGAGGTCAGCGGCGGTGTGCAGGCAAAGAAGGGAAAACGAGGGGAGCCGTTCTGGTGGTGGGATTGGCTACCCAGGGGAACTTCTATGGGAAGAAAAGAGACGTGCATGGCCTTGGCTCCAGTCCCTGGAGGTGGATGGGCTCCCATCACAAGGTCAGAGACTGCACCAAAAGAGTGAGGGTTGCTGACGAGGTTGCTAAGAACTAGCAACTAGCAGGGAGTCAGTTGCCAGAGGGAGGAGCCAGTGGGCTCAGCTGGGGGCGTATTGCCTTCAGAGCTCTGCGAGACCCTGGAGCACAGCTGTCCTGAACCTAGAGCTCACTAGACACATTCATTCATTTGTTCACTCATCTACTCCATAAACATTTATCCAGGACCAGGCTGGATTCTGAGTAAACAAGGATGATTAAGATTCTGGTCTAATCCCCAAATGACTCAGTGAAAGAGAGAAGTGTAAACATAATGGCAGTACTGTTCGAGGTATGAAAAAGAGTGCACGCACAGGGTAGGGTGACAGCAGGAAACGGAGGGCTCGGCTTGGGTGGCCAGGGATGGCTTCCCAGGACAGGTGACTCAGGGGAGAGCAGACAGACACGAAGCGAGGCAGGGGAGCAGGAGGAGGGTGTCCAGGCAGATGAAACAGCAGATGGCTGCTCGAACACACACCCATTCTCAGGGAAGTCCAGGAAATGGTGCACCAGAGTGAGGCCCAGGGGGAGCCGGGCAGAGGGGCCAGGCCTGCTGGACCCAGGCCTGATGCACGGGCTGAGGGATTGGACTCCACTCTGAGGTGACGGTCTTTGGAGAGCTTTTTTAAACATCCCTTTTATTGTTATTTTTACCGTTACAGTAGTCCATGCATGATCTTCAGAGAAGATTTCAATAAGCATAAAGAACATAAAAATCGGGACGCCTGGGTGGCTCAGTTGGTTCAGAGTCTGCCTTCGGCTCAGGTCGTGACCCTAGGGTCGGGTCCTGGGATTGAGCCCCGCTCCGTGCCGTGTTGGGCGCCCTGCTCAGCGGAGAGCCTGCTTCTCCCTCTGCCGCCCTCTCCCCCTGTTTGTGCGCTCGTGCTCTCTCTCTCTCTCTGACAAGTAAATAAATAAAATATTTTTTTTAAAAAGTCAAATTAATTTGAGTTAATCTCCATCACTCTTTTTCTATTTATGTGTATATATAACGTGCATATGTATTTTAAATTTAAAAATTAGTGTGTATGCTCTTTTATAAGCTGTTATAAGCTGTAATGAAACAAAGCAAAACACATAAATAGTTACCTTATTAAGCATTTTCCCAAAACATCATTCATGGCCTCAGTCTGTAATTACACAGTGAGACCAAAATTTATTCAAATCTGTTATCACTGAGCATGCAACATGTGTATTCTTGTATTCATGTCGTGTGATATGCGACATAGTATTCTTATAGCTAAATGTCTGTGGAAACCCGTTCCCTCCCCAAAACCCCTCCATCCCTAGGTGGATTCTGGGAAAGCAGATGAGAAACACTAAGACTTGTTATGTATGTCTAAACTGTCTCCAGAAGCTTCTACTTGAATCCACTAGGGGCGAGTTCCCTCCTGGCCTCACTAAGAGCTGGCAGTTTTATTTTATAAACAAACCAAAACCAACCCATTGCCAACTCTTCAAGCAAACAAGTCTTCACTAAATAGTGCAACTCAAGTTATATTTGAATGTGCTTATGGGCCATTCGTAGGGATCAGATACATCTAGGTGTCTGTGCGTCTGAATGATTCTGCAAGGAATCAGCAGATGGGGGGCCGGGGAGTCTTAAATCTTTCTTTGTGACTTTCAGGCTCCTGCTCCGACATCGCCTTCAGAACCTCCAGGTATCTGCATGCCAGCCCTCTGCTTTGTTGTCTCCTTGTCTTTCATTTTGTCACCCACATTACTAATCTCTGCTTTTTGAGGTAATTTCTCATATTTGTACTTCATCTCACTGGTTTTGTTTTTTTCATAGCTTTATTGAAATATGTTTTACATAACATAGAGTTCACACATCTGCAGTGTACAATTCAATGATTTTTAGTATATTCACAGTTATGCAACCATGACCACAATCAATTTTAGAACATTTTTATCACTCCCCCGCCCCCCAAGAAACACCATACCCATGAGCAGCCCCTTCCCATTCTCCCCAACTCAGCCCTGGGCAAACACTGGTCTACTTTCTGTCTCTATATATTTGCCCATTCTAGACATTCATATAAATGGAATCCTATAATATGTGACACTTGGTCTTTTTTCTCTTTGCATGTTTTCAAGGTTCATCCATGTTGTAGCAGGTGTCAGAACTTTATTTCTTTTGATGGATAAATACTATTCCATTGTATAGATGTAGCACACTGTATCTATTCACTAGTTGATGGACACTTGGACTGTTTCCACTTTTTGGCTGTTATGAATAATGCTGTTACAAACATTCATGTGCAAGTTTTTATGCGAACAAATGCTTTTGTTTCTCTTGGATATGTACCTAGAAGTGGCATTGCCAGGTCATGTGGTAACTCCCTTTTGAACTTTTGAGAAACTGCCGGAACATTTTCCAAAGTGGTTACACCAGTTTACATTCCCATCAGCAACGTAAGAGGGTGCCATTTCTTCCACATCCTCCCCAACTCTTGTTATCATCTGTCCTTCTCATTTTAGCCATTCTAGAGGGTATTAAGTGGCATCTCATTGTGGGTTTCATTTGCATTTCTCTGATGGCTAACGATGTTGAGCATCATTCTGTGTGCTTATTGGCTGGCTTCGTTTTCCAAAACCTAAATTCTGCTTCGTGAACTATCCAAAGATGTTTGCATTTCTATAAGGACTGCATTCGGCTAAAACTTAAGCCTCCAATTTTAACTTACATTCTATGTTGTTTTGTTTCCTTAAATCCTTCCTTGGGGAGAGCCGACACACACTGTGCTAAATATCATCCCAATCTCCAGCTGTCTTTTTCCTCTGTGCTTCTGCTGCAACTGAAGTGCCATGTTCCCTTACCCCCTGCCTGGATCTCTGGAATTTGTAAGCAAAGCTCTGCATTTAAAAAGCAGTCACACCTTCCCAGCAGTGTTCAGATTTGAAGAGACCCACGGGCCATCACATCTCTCCCTTTCCTTCCCCACTGTGGTCGTTACCATCATCCCCATCGTCATTACGGTGGTAACTGTTGCTCTGCAAGGATTCATAACGATCCCGGAGCGGATGGAAGAACAATATACTAGCTGCCTCGAGGATCAGCATCAGAGAAATGGATGGCAGAGAAGGGGAGTTCCGTTTTCTGGATTCTCCACAGTCCGAGCACCTGAGTAGACTCCAGGAGAGTCACAACTCGAGTGCCCTCATTTGTCAGGAGGTCTCTATTCATGAGACAAAGCCAGGGAAGTTTCTCTGGGCCAGGGTCCTTGTGCAGTAGGATGATTCCCTGTGACCCATAAGTTTCTTCTTACCAAGAACAAAGAGGAACTTTGCTGATGGTGCCACCCCAATGATGTTGCTGATGCTGTCTTTCACAGAACAAATTGTATATTGGGGGAGGGGCATGAGCAAAGATGAATCTTGAGCCTCTCAGTGTTGGAACTTAAACAGAAGGGACTTGCCATTTTACTATTTAACCAAGAAAACTCTTGGACTAGAAAGAGGTGGCTGAGGATTGGGTTCCCACCACACCTGTCTCCCACAGTCCTTAAAGGGTCGCTTGGTGAAATCCGAAGGCCCTGACCATGGCGGCGGTTCCGTGACTCCAGTGTCTTTGTTTTTCTGTGGCGCGTGTGCAGTGGGGGAAGAAGGGAAAGCAATGGGAAGGCCCTGCCCTGATCAGGCCACGGAGTGCATTGTCTGTAGAGGATTTTAAAAGTATAACAAAACTAAAAGCCACCTACTTAAAAAAATCATCGTCATGCATAGTAATTCTAAATAACGTCTGTGCTAAACCCTCCTCCCCTCAGTTGGACCACCTCCCAACCCTACCCCCATGGTGTGTCCCCACAACACACCTCATCCATGGGGAATTCTCTCGTTGTCGTGGAACCTGCCAGAGTTGTGTATTTTGACTGATTATACCACCCACCCGCAAAGTCCACACCATCCCCACTCCTTCCCACCCCAGCTTCGTAAGGATTCGAACTCCTATCCCAGCTCCTACCCCACTTTCCCCGGTGGTAGTCTAAGAAACCCCCTCTTCCTGTGAGCTTTCCCATGAGCCTGAATTAGATGGCTTGGTCAGAAAGCCTGCAGGACGCTATGCTAAAAAGGAGTGCACTTGTGATGGTACCGCGTGTTGTAGGGAAGTGTTGAACCACTAAAGTGTACATCTGAAACTAACATTACACTGTATGCTAACTAACTGGAATTGAAATAGAAACTTTAAAAAAATAAATGAAAATAAAAATAAATGCCTTCAAAGCCTGCATCTTAATGAGCTTATCCTGGCAATTTGAGTAGAGCATCCATTTTTTTTTAATTAATAGACTTTATTTTTTAGGCACATTTAGGTCTACAGAAAAAAAATGAATGGAAAACAGAGTTCCCATATACCACCTCCCCCTCAACCTGTCACACACTCTGCACTTCCCCTCTTATCAACATCTTTAGTTGTGGTACACTTGTTCTAATCAGCGAGCCCATACGGATACATTCTTCCTAACTAAAGTTCAGAGTTCACATGAGGACTCATTCGTGGTGTTGTACATTCTGTGGGTTTGACAGATGTATAATGACATGTGTCCCTCATCATGGTATTGTACAGAGGAGTTTTACTGCCCTGAAAGTCCCCTGCTTGGGGCACCCACTGTTTTGACACCCCTCCCTCTGTCTGTTCATACAGGGTGTTTTTCACTAGAACTAACTGCATGACTTTAACTAGGAGATTCACATAGGAATGCAGGTTTCTGGCTTCTTGAAACAGTCAGTGACGCGGTACATGGGTGCCCACGAGACCACGGTCAGTGGAAGCTCAGCCGAGGCTGACCCTCCTCACACAGGTCCAGCTGGCCCGAAGTCCTTCCATCCCCCAGAGGCAGGGACGGATATCACCGGTAGGCACATGTGTTCTGTTGTTGTCCTTAGGACAGACTGAAGAAGAAAAATGTAGGCTGCAGTACCCGCCCGTGTCTCATTCAAAAGTGGGGAGGAAAACGAGTAGTCTGCAGTCATAAAAGCTGGGAGAAAACATGTTTCCTCGCAGATGTGAGCCAGCCAGTTTCACTTGCTTCTATCCCCCACTTGGCTCCAGCAGGCACTGGCGTGGGGCCCTGCACGGTGGGCGCACTCGCCTAGCAACTCGCTTCTAGCTGCTACTAATGTGCGTCGCGCTCACAACGGCAAGCTTGTCCTCGGGGCTGATTCCCCAGCGTGTGTGTCCTGGAGGAGCATGGCATTTGCAGACAACAAAAAGAAAGAAGGTTTCATATGGATTTGAATAGTCTATATCTCTAAGAAAGCTAAATTTAGAATGCACAAGTTCAACGTTTGATTCCCTTTCCCTTGGCTGTATGGGGGAAAACGGAAAACAAAGACAAAAGCAAAAAACTTTGGCAGAGGAAGAGACTTCTGTGTTCTGCACACTCCGTTTGAGTTCCGAGGGCCAGTCACAGGCATCTTGGCTCAGAGCCTTGTTCCTCTGGGGCCTGAGCAATGAGGTGGACGTGGTTTATTACTGATTTCGTCTCTGCCAAGGTCCCTGGTGTTGGTTCTGATGTCTGGTCACAGCCTGATAGTCTATTAACCTTTACTTTTTTCCCCACATAGCCCAAGAAAAAAAGAAAAAAAAGAAATCTTTCTAGTTCTGAAGGCCAAGGTTGCCATTGTCACTGCCAATGCTCTAACTAGAGGAAGACTGTTCCCTGGGTCGTGGCATAAGAGAGAGGAATGTCTATGTAAATGGGAAATTTATAACTACAGGATTATAAATGAAACCTGAAGTTTTTGAACCAGAGCACACAAAGCAAATCGGGGGAAGTGCTCCCCTACATAACACCTCCTTTGGGCCAGTTTTGGGTTACATAGTTTGTTGAACCACATGAAGTCACTGATATTTGACCGCTTTTGACCTGTAAACACAACGGTTTCGTAGGGTTCATTGTAAGAGGCCCACTCTGTTTCCTGCCATGTTTTCACTCAAATAGCAAATGAATTGTTCACCTGTTATGTACCAGCCACTGTCCCGGGTGCAGAGAATGTAGCCAAAAGCAAGAGAAATAAAAATGCCTGCTTTGGTAAAGCTTATGTGAGAAGAGACACCCATGCACACGATAAATAAATAAATGAAATTAGTATAACAAGCTAGTTGGTGGTGAGTGCTGTGGAGAAAAATAAATGTATCATGGGAAATGAGAGAAGAAGTAGGTTTCAGGAGGGGTGTCTGCAGTTTGAAGTAGCCGGTGAGTAAAGCCTTCATTAGGTAGGTGACATTTGAGTAAAGACCTAAGGAGAGTGAAGATTGAGCCAGGTAAATATCTGTGGAAGAAACTTCCAGCACAAGGAAGAATGAGTGCAAGAGCTTCACCAGAGGTAGAAGCAAGCCAAATATGACCAAGAGACAGCTGGATGGCTGCCCAGTGTCATTCTCCTTTTCCATGGGGCCAGTAGTAAGAGAGAGGTTTTACCCAGGAGAGACCAACATGATAGGCTCAGATGTCAAGCATCCTAAAGTACAGGCCAGGTGTTTAGGGAACTTGGGAGGAATGTCAGCAACCTAACACCTGGCAAATAGGAGGCCCCAATATGGTGGGAAGTTGAGGCCAGGAGGGTCTCAACCTTCCCCACTGGAAGAAGAAAGCCAATACCCCTGGCTGTGCAGAGAGCTCCCAGGTAACCCATCGGACAGTCCTCCCCAGCTCACCATCCTGCTCCTTGACCCCAGAAGCTCATCCACCAGGGGCAGAGCTCTGCTGTATCTGGATTGGGAAGAGGGAGATTACTGACCCCACCCCACCCAGTTGCCAGTGTTGGAAGTGTCCCCACCCAACCAACTGGGGTCTTTCGCTTCTGCCGAAGTGAGCCAGATTATTCATCTCTTTGGAGCAATAAGCTCTGTGGGGGTCTGGGAGTCTCCATCCTGCCACCGCAGATGACTCCAGGGACCAGAGAACGTTAGTAAAATCACCCAAAGCACATCGGTATGTTCAGTTCGGGTCCATCGCAGACTATAGGCAGTGGTGTGTCTGTCTCCTCACCCCTCTCCACGCTCAGGCACGCTGGACACCGTCCCCCACGGTGGGAGGTCAGAGAAACCTGCAGGATGACCTGGGCCAAGAAAGCCAGGTGAGCAAGGGGGTGGAGGCACAGCTTCTCCCACCTGCCATCCCTCAGATCTCCACGCTCAAGGGTCTAGGAGTCTCTTTATGGCAGAAGAATCTAGGCCTTCTGACTGCCCCCTCAGCAAGCCCCTGCATCTGCATTTCCAAAGCACTCAGCTCACAGCAGATCGCAAAAGCAGATTGATACGGCGAAGATGCCAACATTCAGGTCCCCTTTCTTTCCCTCCAAGCCCTTGGAACCTAGGTGGGGGGGAGCTTGCTCCCCGATCCCTAGAGGGAACCCTAGTACAAGACGGGAGCCCTTGTTGCCATCTTCCTCCTTGACCATGTTCTGGATGTTCACACTCCTTATAATAACTGCTCCAGGTCTCCATCTACCCCTTTGTACTCTCTCCCCATGATTACAAACCGCTGCAAGCAGGTCCCCAATAAATGTAGCTCGTTCCTATAATTTTCCAAAGTCCCCTCCGGGATTTGGGATAGCCCACCGGCTTTCTGTTTTGAGCTGGTCCTGCAGTAGGGACAGACCTGAGCAGGCTGCCCAAGAGGCCCAGTGTGGTTGGAACACCTGTCACCCTGAATGACCAAATCCCCCTTTCTCACCTTGGCTCCACTGAGCCTTTTTTTTAACCATTAACCAGCAGCCACAGTGCAGACACTGAGGTGGCTGCCCACAGGCTCTCAAGCCCAGATTTGTCTTCCTGGCCTTGAACACAGGCCCATTGCCCTGTGTGGGCCAACCAAGCCAAGTGCCCAGAGGGACAGCACTCATGTGCATTTGCCCCGGTTCTCCTCAGACCCTGCTTAGTCTGGCTTTCCCTTTTAGACTTTCAGTATTGTCCCCTGGCTTAAGAATTAGATACTCCTCCATTTCTGGTCAGCAGAAATACTGGTAGCCACCTTACTTTTGGTGAGGGTCTGTCATGGCAGACACCCACTTCCCGTTTCTGAGCTTCCTCTACCCTTCATGTCCTGACTCTTTCCTGGGTAGAGACCTGGGAGTTGTACCTGTCCTGTCTGGGATCTTACAGTATGTAAGGCTGAGCCTTCATGGTCTCTGTGGTCTTAGCAGGGGTGTTCAACTTTGCATCCGGGGTCTCTGGGAAGTTACATACCCCATACAGGTATGCAGACTTGATCACTGGGAGTCCAGCTCAACATGAGGGCGGGTGTGGGAAGGACTCTATTGATCCCTTATACATGGCTAGTAGGGGAGCACTCATTCCACATCAGCACACTCTTCCATAGAAGGCCCTGGCGTCATCACTGGTGCAGACTAGGACCATGGGTCAGGGGGTCAGCTGGTACCCATGAACTCCTCCTCTTGGGTACAAGGGTAGGGCTGTGCTCCATAGGAGAGACCATTTCTGAAAAAAGCATTTGGAGTGAAAAACCCTGAGGAGGCTTCGGATGCCGCAGCCATCATGGTGTAGCCCCAGCAGACCACAGAGGCCAACAGGATGCCTGCTCACAGTGAGGACACAGCCACCAGGGGAAGAGCCACAAGGACTCTATCGGACACTGAGAAGCACTGCTTGCCAGCTCTGTGACTGGGGATTAATTCCCTTATGCTCTAGCTTGGCCCACAGCTCGCAGATTAACTTTATAAGCTCCCTGCTCCCCAGTAGAGGGGTTCACTTTCTCGAACACATTCTCAGGGCAGGAAGTTGCCACCTCTCGCAAGTGGGTAGCCACAGACTGTTAGATTATAATTGACCTCCTTTGTCATCCGCTGGAAATCTCTGCCTAGAAGAACCCCACTTACGACCACTGTCTGCCAGTGGGCCCACGGTCGTGGAATTTGCTGGCTGTTCCCCACTCCTTATCAACCACAGCCAAGGCAACTAAGTGAACCCTGGAATGGCCAGCCCAAGAGCAAAATACAGCAACTGTCACAGTTGCCCCATAAGAAGGGAGAGCAAAGAGGAGGGAACGCCCCTTTGCTGGGGTGTAAGCCCATGTGCACCCAGTGGAACCCAGACCAAGCTCACCTCCCTAGTCTGGAGAGTGGGGAAATCCGGTGCCTGTTGACCACAGGCCCAAGGGTGTCGGCACCTAGTGAAATGTGCTCGTGTTTGCCGTGAGTCCTTCACAGTGCTTGACAAAGCTGTCCCCAAGTGCTGGTGTGCCCACAGTGATATGGAAGCATCAGGGAGCTCAAGAGCCTGAGCTGGGCTGAGAAGCATTCCAGGGAGCAAGGACCCCGGAGCCAGCCTCCTAGGTTTGAATCCTACTTCCTCCACTCCACCTGTGTGATGGTACGTATGCTGACTTACCTCTCTGGGCTTTCCTCTTTTCATAAGCTAAATGAAGGGAATTATATCTATCTCATAGAACTGATGAGAAGATCAGATAACACATGGAAAACACTCAACATGATGTCAGGCATGCAGTGAGCTCTTAATAAATGTTCAAAAAAAGATCGTTTCCACTGGTGAGGTTACGTGTCCCTTGAAGGTGCATTTCATGTGACTTCATAAGAAAGTAAGCTGATAGCTAACAACTTAAATATGCTACATCTTCTTCGACCCGGGGTACAAGAGGGACCTGCCCTTTCTCGTTTCAAAGGCTCATCAGGCTGCAAAGCCAACTTAGGCCAATTGGGGAGGGGCATGGAGGGGTGTGAGGGAGGCCGCCATCTATCCACAAAGCGCTGTGGTGCAGAGATGCTGAGGATGGAGACCAATCCTGGACCACAAACTCGTGATGTGGTTTAAAGAGCCCCTCCCGCCCGCCCAGCAGCCCGCATCTGCGCACACAATGACACACCCAGTTTTAACAGCCTGGACGTCCTAGGAGGAAGGAAGTGGTGTTGTGGAGAGAGGTAGGTAGGAAGGGAGAGTTCCAACCCACACACCCAGGACAGAGAATGGGATCTAAGCTGCAGACAGGCAAACCTGCCATCTTCCGTCTACCTGGGGATTCGCTGGGAGAAAATCTGAGCCAACAGTCTGGAAACTCTATTTTTAAGCCACGCCTGGATGGCTCTGCCAGCCCTGCTTCTACACTCCTGAGATCACGAGATGCTCAGCAGGGTGCTGCCAGAACAGGAAGTGACAAAGGCAGCTGATTTCACCAAAGATACGAAACCCACAGTTCACATTGAATAATCACACAAAGAGCCCTTGAAGCTGCATTTCGTGTGACTTCATGAAAACCAGACCCCGCTGGGACAAGAGAGGAGTCAGTGCAAGCGTGTAACTTCACTTGAAACTTACTCCACACACTGGCAAAGAGAACACTTTGACTTCCAAACTCCTGGCAAATCCATTTTCCCCTCATGTAAATAGGGCAAATATTGTCCATCCATTTTACGGATAAGAAAACTGAGGCGTGAACTGGCAAGGCAATTTGCTTAAGGGCCAAGTCAGAAATCTGTATTTTGTCCGAGAGTTGTTACAAATCTTTTTTTTTAAGATTTTATTTGTTTATGGAACAGAAATTGAGAGAGCGAGCGAGAAAGAGAGCACAAGCAGGGGAGAAGAGGGAGAAGTAGGCTCCTTGCTCAGCAGTGAGGCAGGGCTGGATCTCAGGACCCTGAGATTATGACCTGAGCGGAAGGCAGATGCCTCACTGACTGAGCCAGCCAGGGGCACTGCATTGTTGCAAATCTTAATTGTCAGAAAATATACAATATAACCCTTGAAATAAAGCATAAAATTTGAAATAAAGCAAGGAATTAATTTCCGATTGTTAGTTCTTATGGCAAAAAAAGGAAATGAATTTTGGTCAATTTCATAAAAGGAATGACCGTGCTTTACCTGTTGTTCAAAAAAAGCTTTGTTTATGAAATTTTAAGTAGACAGTGTAATTAAGACTTGTACACATGACAATTTGCGATGTTAATGTATAGTTGGTATTAGTTGAAGTTGTTACCAAGAACCATGGGGAAGGAAAAAAGAAAGAGGAAAAAAATAATAAATCTGAAGGTGTCTTAAACATTTCTGCATTCAATCACATCTGTGAACACAGATGGAATTCTACAAAAATATATTTCCTTCTAGAAAGAAATAATGCTGGTCAAGGAGAGGAGTATATCAAGATCACCTTCAAATATTCCAAAACACCTGGTGGGGGTGGGGGCATAGCATATCAGAAAATAGCCCACACATTGTAAAACCACATAGATTTTGCCCACCTTGCTAAAGACCACTTGAATCTGGGAGGTGGGGAAATGTTGAAAGAACACTGTGGTCCTTCTGCGCCAACAACATGCTCTTTGGATGATTCCAATAACAAAGTGATTATGGCCGCATCACTGAGGGGAATTTGACCTCTGCCCATAGCAAAGCTTCCAGGGAAAGCAGAAGAGTTATTATCTTTTTTAAAAAAAAAGTTATTTGAAATATTTCCATGTCTGTGATCTCTCTTCTGACCCAGCTTCATTCCTCTGCTCCAACAAAAGTTTGAGCCACAATTGATCATAGAAGCTCGTCAAGGTGGCATTTCTCAAACCACCTCCTGCCAAGGGGCAGCATTTCTGCTGGCTCCTGTGATTTTAAAGATGGCGATCCACCCTGTCTGGGTGTGTGATTTCTAGAAATGAGCCCTGATCAGTCAGCTGATAGTGCAGAGGAAGTTGCTAAGGCTTTTCACCAAAACCATCACTTTGGTCTCTGCATTACATTTAAAGCTTCCTTCTCCAAATAACCATGGACTTTAGATCAATGGACATAACAGGTAACTGGACAACCCTGGGCTGTCTGACATCCTGCATGTTAAGTTGGGAGATAAATCAGGTGATTATGTTGGCGACATGAGCCAGGAGTCAAGAGGTGCTCAGTAAACCTGGATTCATGAGAGCCATCCCTGCTCCATCCCATTGTGATTTCTGAATCCCAGTCTTCTCATCTACAAGGAGAGGTTGATGATAGCTACTACTATATAGTATAGCTATATACAAGCTATACTTGTAAAGATTAGGTTCCCTCTATGGAAAGTTCCTTGCACATAGCAGGCATTGTTAAATAGTAATGATAATAATGATAAATTTCCTTTAAACAAGATTTGACAACAAGATTATAAAAGGCCAAATAATGGCCCCCTAAAGATGTTCACAGCCTAATGCACAGAACTTGAGAATGGGTAAAGGGGCTTTGCAGATGTGATTGTCAAAGATCTTGAGATGAGGACACTAACTTGGATTGTCCAGGTGGGTCCAGTGTAACCACAGGAGCTTTAAAGAAGAAAGCAGGGGGAGATTAATGCGAGTATGGAATAAGGAGAGAAAGAGGCCAGGAGGGGTGCCTGGTTGGCTCAGTCAGTAGGACAGCTGACTCTCAGTGTTGACTCGGGTCATAATCTCAGGGTCCTGGGATCGAGCCCTGTGTCAGGCTCATGCTCAGTGAGGAGTCTCATTGTCTCTCTCCCTCTGCTCCTCCCCCTGCTCTCTTTCTCTCATCAATAAATAAAAAAGAAAGAGAGAGAGAGAGAGAGAGAGAGAGAGAGAGAGAGAGAGAGAGAGAGAAAGGGCCATGAGCCAAGGAATGCAGATGACCTCTAAAAACTGGAAAAGGTAAGGAGACAGATTTCCCCTCAGCGCCTTCAGAGGGAACTCGCCCTGCTGACACCTTGACTCTAGTCCAGCAAGACTAATGTTGGAGTTCTGACTGCCAGTACTAAGACTCAATCCGTGTTGTTTTAAGCCACTGATACTGTGGTAATTTATTCCAATAGCAAGTAGAAACTCATACAAGGGTTATAAAACTTATTTTCTTGGGAGGCCCATAAGCTGGCTCTGGAGACTATTTCCAACAAAACAATTTTTCTCATTTTTTTCAGAACAGGAATATCACATGTTTATCACATAACCTATTTCATACCAGGTTCAAAACTCTGAGTAGCCGGGTTCTAGAGGACCACTTTGAAGGGAACACATTTGAATGGCACCAAGAGCCTCCATTAATGGACCTGCGCTTTACCAATTTCCCAAGTCTAAGCAGTCCTTTGTAAAATTCCTTGACGGAGTGCTCATGACTGGTGGTACATCATTCACTTTCACTCCCACCAGGTGAACTGTACATATTGTCTCGGTTGGATCTATTCCCAAGCAAATGCATCCCAGGTAATACAAGTTGTACTTGCTACTTTAATTAAATGGCAAGTTGAAAAAAAAAATTAAATGGCAAGTTGATTACTTAAACCAATGAAATATGAGTGCAAAGAAAAAACACAGAGCTCTCTCTATGAAAATTCAGTTAATGGATTTGGAAAGAGAAAACGTATATCACTATATAATATGTCAAATCACATGTGGTAAGTGGAAGTGAGAATCCTGAAACTCTGCACTTAGAATGCTTTAAAATATACCTTCAAATTTTCACTCCCATTTTAAAGAAAAAAAATTGTCCTGTGAGTACATTATACATACCAAACATGTAGACAAGAAATGCTATAAGGATATGCATCTGATTTTTAGGTGAAATATCGAAGGTCAAGTGGCTGCTACCACTCTCGGTGGTGGTGACGGTGTACTTGCTTATGCTTCAGACCTTTGGTTTTACTTACACAATGCTGCAGTTGTTACCTACCAGCCCTGTCAAGCCTCAGCACCACAAACCTGTCAGAGGCTGTGATTAATCTCTGACTTTTGCAGAGGAAGAATCTGAAGACCAAAAAGAAAGGAGTGAATTGACTCAGTTCTGGAACCAGTGGAAACCTCACCATGATCACACCAGATCATGGTGCCTCTGCCAAGCTGTACCCTTTCACGGGAGGGTCCCTGGTTAGAAAGAGCATAAGACCGACTGTTTAACATATATTTAACTCTAAGAGAAGCAGTCAGGAACACACATAAGGCAATTACTTGTAAACAAACAGAAAGTCACATTCTGACATTTCAAGAGAGAGAATTGCACATATTGTTTGACGAAGTAGGGTCAAAGAATAAAGTGAAATAGCAGCTGTGGCAAAACCACATCAGTTTGAAGGAAGTTTAGGTCAGAAAACTCTATAAAATAGAACACAGATGCCTATCTGAGATGGCCCTAGAGACCCCATGGTGGTTTCTCACCAATGTAAGTGCTACCTCAAGATTACATCATGTGGTTGAGAATTGAAATAAAACTATATATACATTCTCAATTGTCATATGCTGGACAATCGAAACTTCAGCTTTATAGAATTATGAAGGGAAAAAGACCCCTATTCTACAGCTTCTGAGTTACTTTTTGGGAGGGAAGGATGTTGGCCCAAGCTCCAGGGGAAGGTAGCAGCAGCTGAAGGCAAGCCCGGGAGCCCTGCTGGCCTTCTTCACAGCCATGCTGTCTCACTGCACTATTCCTGTCTATCCTGAAGAATCCGCATTTTGAGAGAAGCCACGGCACGTTACAGTTAAGAATAATTTCCATGGCATTGGTATATGGACCACAAGGATTACACAGACATTCCAGAGGAGACCTCACTGAACAGCTCTTCTCTTTCTCTATATACTTCATCTTTCCTTCTACTGAAATGGGTGCCACATCTCAGTAAGAGCAAACAAACAAACTGGGCCTTCTGAGGAAAGTAGGCAAACTCAGCATATTCCTCTCTCTCTCTCTGCCCGCCCCAAATCCCATCTACATGACAATATGGACGGACAAAGAAGAATGGAGGTCACAGGAGACAATCAGCAGGCCAAGGGTTTTCATGAATCTCTGGAAGACAGTCATAGGGTAGAAGTCTACTGAGGAATAAACACTGGGCAAAAGAGTCATCAGCTCAGAACGTGCCCAGGACAAAGCAGCAAAGAACAGGCACAGGGGACTTGGGGACGGAAGGCATGAAAATGAACAGATGCTTGTAGAAGAAATGGTGGTATGGGCTCATTTTCCTGTCCTCTCTCTTCCCCCATTCACACAAGTCCAGGGTAGGATGATTCCAGGATGGTTCATTTCAGAGCTCTGGAACATCAGGAGGCCTGCAGATTCTTTCCATCTCTCAGGTCCCCTGCTCAGTGTGTCAGGTCACCCATGACTACAAGACGCCAGCAGCACTTCCATCCGCCCCCACGAAGACGTGACAACATCTGGCGCAAGGACTGAGGATGGCTCCCAGTCTTCCATTCTAAGAGCAAGAGCTCTTTTCCCAGAAGCCCCCCAAACCAATCTCCTACCACATCTCATTAGCCAGAACGGGGTCACATGCCTACCCTTAAACCAGTCACTAGCAAGAGGAATGGAATTTCTGTGGTTGACTCAGAACAGTGCTTCTTAAACTTGAGTGGGCATCAGATTGGCCTGGGGAACTGGTGAAAGAACAGATTTCTGGGCACCACCCCCAAAGGTTCTGATTCGGTGAGTCTCAGGGTAGACTGGGGAGTTTGCATTTTTGCCAAGCTCCCAGATGATGCTGATGGTGCTGGTTTAAGAATCACTAGATTTGAGGAGACAACCAATAGTGAAAGGGCCCATCCTGTTTCAGCATTTTGAGTGGTTCTAACGTGACTTCCTGCCCACAAGTTTCAGGTTAAGCCTCCTGGTGCACACAGCCCGCTCTCATGCTCAAAGCTTAGTCATCCCTCTCATTCAGGGAAGTTATGATTATAACCATCAGAAGAACTAAAAACAGAAATGGTCACAAGTGGCTACCTCAGGGAAGCAGGTGCGAGAGGAGGGGGAAGAAAGGAAGTGATGATACATTTTGTTTTGCTTATGTGACCATCTGAATTGATTGGATTTTTTCTTTTCATCGGTATAACTGAATAACAATTCTTTAATGAGAATATTTTTATAGTGCACTTTTTTCCTATTAAATAGTCTCAACTTTCGTCCTTTCTCCAACCAGCCATGTCTACGCACCTATCAAGATCAAGGTTGTGAATCAAGCTTCATGTACATGGAAGTGGTTATCTTCCAAAGATACCAGCAATTGAATTAAAATCATGATAATGAGGTCGACAAGCTATTAATCTATGGTTCACACCAAAATTTGTCTTAAGAATGGCACTCTTCCTTTTTGGAAAGTAATTTGACAAGAACCTAGGGATAAGGTCACCTCCACTCCTCCGGAGGCCACCACCATCACCACCACCACCACCATCAGCACAGACCTCATAAAGGCCGGCAACAAGGATCAAGAGAAAAAGACTGAAGTGCTCTGCAAGTAAGAGGGGAAACTGCCAGACCTCCTCAGGAAATCCAGTGGAAAGCAGAAAGGAGGAAAATGGTATCCCTGAGGGGTGGGCTGTATGTTGAGTTTACCTTCACATCCTTCATCATTTTCCCAGGATCCTCTTCAGTAGGAGTCTTATCCATGCCATGTGAGTGATACTTTGTGGTGGAAACGAAAGCAGCTATGTTTCATGTTTGACATGGGATGACCCAGACAACCTAGCAGGAAACGAAAGACCAAGGACATTCAGAATAACATGAGGCTCTCCCCTGTTTGAGAGCGAGGATTTTCACCTTCCATAGGTCCAGTTATGAGAGCACTGAAGAGATTTCCCCTATGTTTCCAGGGGCAGGTCAACCCCCAGGTGACACCCAGCTATATAAGAAATAGAAAAGGCCGCCGAGCTCATGTCAGGGAGCAAATATTTCAACCTTGGGGAGCTGCCAGATACCCGGAGGGCTCTGACCTCCTGAGAAGCCGCTGTCACTCAGAGACATCTTCCTGGGAGAAGCAGTGGTCTAGCTGTGTCCAGAGCCACCTGGGCAGGGAGCTATAGGCCCAAACCTCAGTGTGTCCTTCGGACAGAACAACTCAGAGCTCCTAGGCCGTCATTTATCAACACAGAAACCAGAAAAGCCAAATCTGACCCACCACAGACGTCTCTCTGAGTGAATGAATGAAGAAATAAAAGCCCTATAGCTATTTTTAGCCCCATTCACTCTAAAATCATTATTTCATTCACCATATGAAGAATAGGGACTCTGATTCAAACAATACTTCTGTTCCATGTAGTTCTGGTCATCATTTCCCACTAATACCCAGGAAATAATCCGAAGTTCTGCCACTAGTACAAATGTATTATTATTCCATTTTCTCGGGAACTGAAAGGGTTCCATTCATCAGCACATTTCTTTTACAATTTGGGTTTCATCTTTCTTTCTTTCTTTCTTTCTTTCTTTCTTTTCTTTCTTTTTTTTCCTAAAGTATCTCCATTTCTCTTTGCAGTTGTAAAGCTAGGTCGAATTATTGTTTTCCCCTCCCTTTCTGTGGCCGAGTCTCCTTTTCATTTATAAATTACCTCTTTGACTCATCGGTAGATCTAGCATAAAATCAACCTCGTTCTATCAAACGGAGGAACTTGTCATCAGACCCTTCAATAAGGCATCTCTCAAAAAGAATAACACTATTACCCCAAGGAAAGCGATTCTTTAACTTACTATGGAAACAAAAATCCGAAGAGACATGTGTTGGTCGTTCTTGTAACCCAAAGTCCAGTGTGATCCTGCTGTCTTTGTCTCCCTCCCAAAGAGGATCATAAGGCAGCACGGACGTCCACACTGGCCCACAGGGTGTTAGGTCTGTGCTTTTAGCCGTCAGGGGCGAGGACCGCACGGCTGGCTCCGGGAGGCAAAGCGAGGCTGAAATGCCAGGCACACTCGCTTACCAAACTTCAGGAGCTTAGGATCTTGGTCTAATTTGCTCCAAATTGTCATCTGGTAGAGAAAAAGTACCTGTTTGTCGACGTCGCGTATCTACGTGGCGAGAAGAAAACTTGCTTGTCGGCGCCCCCTGCTGGCCTCTCAGGAAACCATCGGTCCTCTGGCTACCAGATCCTGCGCGGTGTGGACCGAGTGGGCCAACTTCCGGCCAAACGTGAGTCAGGAGCCAATAGGGAAGTTCGGGCCGCAGCGACTGGGAAAATCTTTTCAAGGAAGCCAGTGCTCCAAACGATGAGGACGGAAGAGGGGCCGGCCCCATGGGGAGTCCACACTCAAATGCTGATTCTCCAGCCCGCCTTACAGAGAAGTAAGCCAGAGGGAGCCCAGGCCTGTTTATTCTGAAAGAGAATCCCAGGTGATTCTGTTGCACCTCCTGGTGAGGAACCACAGGTCCGAAAAGTTCTGTGTTATATTTAGTGTGTGTATTCCGGCTCCTTCAGTTCAAATTGGTATCTGTTGTACAGGCTTCGGGAGCTGGGAAGAATCAGCATATTAACCTGACCCCGTATGCTTGGTTATTTAAATGGCGCCTGAAGCCTTTGCTTCTTCAGGTTTAAAAGAAAAAAAGTAAAAAATAATTGGCACCCCCCCCCACCGCCCCAGTTTTTATCCTTCTGAAAGATTCTCAGGAACAGATATAGCAATTCAGAGAGGCATTCAACATTGCATGCACTCACGTTTCCAAGCCTTGCTACTTTCTTATCTTCGGTTTCCTCATTTCTTCTTCTTAAGGGTTTTGCTAATGTCAGTGCATTCCTTCTGAAGCTGGTGAGCAGCCACTCACTGACAGAAGGTCAAACCTCCCACAATGTTCATGCTATTCGTTGCACATGAGGACAGGGAAGATGGGGCAGGGTGCTGAATGACACACGCAGCAAACTGACCCCATATTCCTGAGGTCTACACATCAAACGTATGTCTGGCAAGAGAAGAGGTCTTGGTACATCAGCTCGGTGACTAAGAGATTGCTTCTCACTGGCCAGGGCAACGCTCAAATTCTATATACCCCCATGAGAGCTACCCCCAGAAGAATGGTTTCAGGGCTCTAGGCTACATCCATGACCTTGGCCAGACACCTTATGTGTAGTCTTGGTTATTTCCTACCGAAGAAGATAACTCATGATTTGTACCAAATAATCACAGGTCAGTCGAAGTACATGCAAGACAACAGAACAAAACACGCAGTTTGTTTAATCCCTCGTGAGTGACCTTCTGAAAAATACCAATACACTGAAATGATCTAGGTTCTATGAATGGGAGGAGTCCTGAGATAAATATAGATAAAGCTCTCTGGGTTTTTCAGAGACATATCTTTTTTAAAATATATTTTTTATTACAGATATTTTACACCTCTGTCATGCACCAGATTTGGGAAACTCTTGTTTATCTTGTCAACAATGCTTTGCAAGCCATTTTGACTCTCCAAGGGGAAGACTGACACACCCCTTCAAGCATCCACTAAGAATGCTCCTATTTACTCACTGAAATGTTTTTTCTTCCATTCACTTTATCTACTCTTCCCAACAGCTAAAAGATGAATGCAAAGCTTACACAAAGCTGCCAAGTGAAGCAAAAATACAGTGGGTACTAGAAAGAATTAAGGAGATCAACACTCCGGATCATTTCCTTTGCTCATCTTACAGCACAGGGATGGAGCCAGGAGACAAGGGAAGGGGTTTAAATCCCTAAATGCTTAATTAAGGTTTAATTGGGCCTCAGTGTCAACTCATTTTCTAATCTTCACAACCATTTCATCGTGGAATTTAGCATGACCTTGCCTGACTTTCTGCATCATTCACTCAGTAAATATCTGTGAAGTGTCTGCTGTGTTCTAGGCACTATTTTTAGGGCTGGGGATACAGCACTAAACAAAGTCACTGCCTTTGTGGAATCACATACCCTAGGGGAAGATGGACAATCAACAGAATTCACATAACACCAGGTGGTAAGAATAAAGATAATGAAGGCTTAACTAGGGGAAAGAGAGCAGTGGGTGGGTATGGTGAGAGGGCTTTCAGGGTGGTCAGGGCAGGCCTCTCCGAGGAGATGACTGATGAGCAGAGCCCAGGGGACAGCCTGAAGGAGCAGGACTTCTGAAGATGGGGGAAGAGTTCTTCAAAACAGGAAACATCAGACACGAAAGCCCTGAAGTCTTTACCGAACAACTGCTGGTTTCCAGATACTTGGCTAGATGCCGCAAATATGATGGCGGGCAAAATGGGTGTGAACTTCCACTGTCATGGCACCTGTAAACTCTGTGAGGAGGCAGCCCACAGGTGGGTGAAATGAAAGGGTGGTGATGAGGGTGGAAGGGAAACGAACTTACTTAAAATGGTCAGGAATGTGGCTCGGAAGGGCTGCCACTCAGCCAGAAGATGCTACCCTTGAGGCAGCTGGTATGGTGGCCAAGAGCATATTCTTGGCAAGGAAGAGGATTGCCAAAGTCCCTGGATGGTCACTTGACATGAAGAGAAGAAAAGGCCAATGATACTAGCACACAGTTGGCTAGAGGGAGAGCCCATCGAGATCAGTTTGGAGATATGAGTAAATGTCAGACCATTCAGGACTTTGTCGATCCTGAATAGGAGTTTCAGGTATTTTTAAATGCATTATATGGCCATGTGGGGATTTAAGCAGGGAGTATCCTGACCCGATTTGTGTGTTCGAAAGACAACTCTGGCTGCTGTGAAGGAAACAGACTGGAAGAAGACAAGGAGGGATGTGAAAAGTCCACAAAGGAGGCTATTGGACTATTGCCCTCACTCAGGGGAGAGATCATGGTGGTTTGGACCACAGCAGGGGCAGCGGGAATGGAGAGACTGATTTGGAAATGGGAGACACGGATCTTGCTGTTGGATTAAAAGAAGGAGATGAAGAAGGAGGAAGCAAGTTGGTGTCCTCTTTCTTATAGTGGGCAGTGAGTGTTTACTAATGTCCCTTACTGAGGTGGTGAAGTCTGGGAGCCAAAACGATTTGGCGATGAGGGGAGAGGAGATCCAAAGGTCTGTTCTGGACATTAGAAGTTTGAAGTGTCTGTGAGGCCATTCACAGATTATAAAATAGGCAAGTTTTACACATCATCCCTTTAAAAGAAGTCTTTGAAAACTAAGTTTGAGTGTTCAGTACCTTCTAAAGCCGGTCACTAAATACAACCATACAGGACCATCTCTCAGGTCAATAAAGTGGTTAAGATTTGTCAGTGTCTCCTTCCTCTTGGCCAGTATTGTGCAGGGACACTGATCCTGAACTGATTGGCACACAGAGGGAAGGTAAAACCTTTGAACAACTAAATTAGTTGCCCTGGGTGTGGCCGATCTCCTAGGAATAGAATCTGAAAGAGGAATAGTAACAACACTAAATATCTGTCAAGGTCTGCTTGTGGTGGGTATGTGCAAACAGAGTCCAGGTGAGAAGGTCAGGGTGACTTTTGTGCCTTTTCATAGCAACAATATACTGTTTTATTGCTTTTCATTGATTTTTCTCTATTGTATTTTTGTTGTCTGTTTTATTAACTTCTGCTTTTATTTTTATTAATGCCTACTTCTTATTTCCTGTTATTATTACACTTACTCTTCTTTTTCTAGTCTCTGAAGAAGGAGGCTTAAATGATCTCTTTAAGACTTTGTATCCTTTTTCCAAAATAAGCTTTTAATGCTATACATTTCCGTCTAAGCATTGCTTTTACTGTTGCGTTTTTGTTTTCAATGCAAAATATTTTCCAGTTTCCTCTGCGACTTCTTTCGCCCATGGATTATTTAAAGTGTATTGCTTGATTTTCAGTTATCTGAGGATGTTTCGGGTATGTTTCCACTTTTTAAATTTCTAGTGTGGGTACAACTTGTTCAGAGAGAACACTTACATAATTAAAATTCTAAGTTTCTTGTGAATACTGCCTATTTTGATGAATGATCACTGTGCACCTGACTGTATCCTGTTTTCGTGAGGGATTTTTCTATGATTATTAACAAAATAAAGTTAGGTGATGCCTTCATTCAAGTATTCTGTGTCCTTACTTACTTGTTGCATCTATTCCTAAGGGTGAAGTGTTGAAGTATTCCACTGCAGCTGTGGGTTTCCTTATGTCTCTTTTTCAGCTAAACCAGGTTTTTTAAACATATCTTGAAATTTTTATTAGGTTCTTTGATATTTTTCTTTCCCTGCATTCTCTCAGATTAAGTGACTCTTTGGGTTCAGTGAAGACTTTACTTCCTGCGGTCTCCAGGGCACCATCAGGAGAGAAGCTGGGTGAGGAGGGACAGGCTGACGACGGTGTGAGTTGGTTCTTGGCCAGGGACTGTGCCTCTGCACGGTCGAGAAAGTGTCGTCAGCCTCCATGAAGCACGGTGCCCCTGCCGCAGTGAGAGCAATGCACGTAGGCGATCTTCCCAACTCCTGAAGACAAATGGCTCCAGGGCCATGAGGTGAGGCCAGGACACGAGGACCCTGGCCACCCTTCTGATGGGTCACTGAAAGACGTGTCCCTTCTCTCTTCAGACAGGGTTTCTGTACTTGATGCAAAGATGGGTGCGCTATGCTTTTCTTTTTTGAAGAACATTAATACAATTGCTCCCAAGCCAGGGACCAAACTCCAAAAATACCACTTAATTCAAAGAAAGACAACTAAACAGTCATTAAAAACAATTAAAGTCAATTTAAATATTGTTCCATTTCTTGAGGAGCCACCTTCTTAATCCAGACTCAATCATCTTTTTTTTTCTTTTTTAGATTCTATTTATTTATTTGACAGAGAGAGAACAAGCAGAGGAAGCTGCAGAAGGAAAGGGAGACACAGGCTCCCCCACTGAGCAGGGAGTCTGATGCGGGGCTCTATCCCAAGACCCTGAGATCATGACCTGAGCCAAAGGCAGATGCTTAACCAACTGAGCCACCCAGGCGCCCCCAGACTCAAACATCTTAAGCACACTCTCTCTTCAGCTCTTCCAGCCTCAATATCTTCCATGTACATGGGAGATACTCCCTGGGAACATTTTGCCTCCCATACTCAGCTCCCAACTTAAAACTCTGGTATGTACCCCTACTGGGCTCTTCTAGCACTTCACCTTGTTCTTAGATTTATTGGCTTTTTCCCTTTCATTTCTGTTATAAGTCTTCTTCTGTTCTCTCAGAACCTAGATCCTCATAATAATAAAAAATGACATGGAGAGGAGAGGAAGGAGCAAGATGAAAGGGAGGAGGAGGAGAGTTAGAGGAGTGTGGTCAAAAGAAAAAATATTAAGTCAACAATGCTAGAATTTCCAGAATGTTCCTTATGGGCAGGGGGAGGCTCAGAGAGGGAATCAGAGGTCATGAGTTTATGTCTTATTTGATTTCATCTGTATTGTACAAGGAATATGGGAGGGAGGAAACACCCCCCCAACTTCTTTTGTATCTGGGTAAGGGATTTTGTTGAAAAATAACAGAAGGGGCCACAGTAACAAAAGCCTTAACCTAGAGCACGAGAATTCTTGAAACTGTGAGGACTGATGTGAAATCACTGAGCAAGGGGTCCCAGAGATCTTGAGTGGCCTAAGCCACACATACCAATTACCCAGCAATGGTCTGGTCACCTCTGTTAGTTGCTCTTTGTCCCTCGTATTTCAATAGCATATTTATGCAACTGTCCAGAGCTATCATCTACACCTAGAGAAAAAATTTTCAGGTCAGCTCCTCAGGAGAAATGAGGGTGAGACCCTTCTCTCCTAGTTATTGACAGGGAATCTGGCTCACCAGTTCATTCCTGCTGGTTAAAGCCTGGCTAAGTGCTTACAGGCCAGGTGCAGAGAGAACATCACTTTCTGGAAAGCTTTGTCCTCAGCTAAGCACCCGAATCAATTAGTGACCTTCCCCAAACTCAGCGACATTGCAGAGCTGTCTTCTCTCCTGAAATGTTCTACTCCTGGGGGTGTCTGTACAGTGAATGGAACTTTCTTTATCCGAATAGCAGAGCCCAGGCCAGATCAGATGGGTTGGGAAGAACATAGGTCCCTGTGAACACCTACTTGTATTCCATCAGAGGTTGAGAAGCATGTCTTACTGACTGACCTTAGGTTGTGATTACTATGTGTTAGGATGCATGAGCACAAGGGCCTTTTCGTTTTAGTCATTCTGATGTCAATTCCAGAAGGTTCTACCCCTATAACATTCCTAAAATGATTGGGATGCCTGGGTGGCTCAGTCGGTTAAGTGTCTGCCTTCAGTTCAGGTCATGATCCCAGGGTCCTGGGATGGAGTTCCGCATTAGGCTCCCTGCTCATCGGGGAGTCTGCTTTTCCCTCTCCCCGATGCTGCCCTTGCTTGTGCTTTCTCTCTCTCTAATACATAAGTAAAATCTTAAAAAAAAAAAAAAAAGATCAAATATCTGGAATTAAAATGTAATATTCAGATCTTAAAACAAAAGTATGGACTAAAACAATAACTCAATAACCAGTAGCTTGGTTAATAGTTACAAGGCCTTACAACACCTTGGAACCGAAGGACTTGCTGTTTTGTGCTTAGTGATAATACTGCAATGATACTAGGAGCTCACAAACATGGAAGACATACTAGGCTTCAGGGCACATGTTATGTTATTGCATTGAATCCATGACCTGCTCCTGCCAGTCGCGTCCTTCCTCTGCCCCTACTCTGACTGGTGATGGGCTCAGGCCCCCAGGGAATGGACACAGTGCAGAAGGCACAAAGCAACCACAGGCTTTGTTCCAGTCCAGTTGGGAATATACTTCCTCATTATGAGAGTTAATGCAGATGAGCGCAATTTAAACGAAGCCCCACTGAATTACTCCATGGGAAGGCAACACAAGATTTCAGAAGGAACCTTGCAGAGAGAGAAAAAGGAGAGCTGCAAGTGGTAATGGCCATCTCGTTTCCTGCCAGAATTCTCATCACAGCACACCACATCTCTGGTTTTCTGCTTTATCAGTCAGTAAAACGAGCGCCTCATGACAAGAAAGCACATCGCCCAGCGATCATGATTCAATGCACTATTCAAAATCAGCTTCAACAGAATTAACTCTCACTAAGAAGGAGGGTGAAAATGGTTGCTTTAAAAAAAAAGAAGAAGAAGAAGAAGAAGGGTGCTTAACGTCTCTGGTTTCAGTTCCTCTTCTGTGAAATAAGTTGCTGAACTTCATTCTCTCTGGATCCTTTAGTATCCAGCACCCCCTTCCCACCACTTGACCTGAACATAGAAAGGAG
Source organism: Ailurus styani (assembly GCA_002007465.1). Lineage (NCBI taxonomy): Eukaryota > Metazoa > Chordata > Mammalia > Carnivora > Ailuridae > Ailurus > Ailurus styani. Next base: position 39,616 of record LNAC01000129.1, on the reverse strand, counting down.
GAAAGAAGATACATGGCTTGGCTTCTGAGAAACAGGGTTTCTGGAAAGCTCTGTAATAAACCTGTTCTCTGCAAAGCTGACACTGGGTCCCCCAGGGACTCCCAAAATAAGCTACTTCCAGGATTTCTCTTCTTACTTACCTGAGGTAAAGGAAAAACAATGAACAAGAAGCTGCAAGACCAGATTTGTATCCTAAGGCTCGACTAGCTGTGTGGTCTTCGTCTGGGGTTAACCTCTCCCGACCGTTTCCTCAATTGAAAAAGGAGGGGTTGGAGCAGGTGGCGTCTAAGGTCCCTTCCAGCTCTGAAACTACTTCATAATACAAGTCACGTGGAATAAGGGAGTTTTATGACCTAAATTTCTCAGCAGTGACCCTGAATGCAAACCAAATGGCCCCTTGGAAGGAAACGGCTCCCGAGAAGTGTTATTGATAAGCAGTTAATTTTCATACCAGACTTACATTTCACACAAGAATTACCTAGCCCCTTATTTAGAATGTGATGTCAATTTCAGCTACAGTTACAGTGTTGATGTGAGTATAAAATTTCACGTAAAACACATTTCTTCTAATTACTGATTCTGCTCTAGTTGGTAGCTAAGGGATGGTGGATATGTGGTCTTTCTTCTAACAGCCCAAGGTTTTTTTTAAATTATTAAGCGGAAATGGGTGACGGGTATTAGGGGGACACCTGTAATAATGAGCACTGGGTATTAAATGTAAGTGATGAATTACTGAATTCTACTACTGAAACCAATATTGCACTGTATGTTAACTAACTAGAATGTAAATAAAAAATTTGAAAAGGAGGGGGAAAAGGAAAAGGGAAATAAAAAATAATAATCATAAATCAATAAGCAGAAAATAATGGCTCCATAAATACTCTTGAATAAATGAATAATATGAAGTGGCGACATTTCTAACCAATTTATTTCCTGCCATTTCTGCGGGTTCCACATGAAAGTGACAGAACCCATAGTTCTTGTGCCTCATGGTCTGGGAACCATACTAGGTTCTAGAGATTCAGAATTGAAGAGATCACAGTGTAGTTTGAAAAGGGAGAAAATGGAGTAAATGGTGAAAGGGCAATCATAGCTTTCCTTTAAATTGTTATGTTTTCATGGAAATTTCATACTTTTCTAGCAAATACACAGTAATTAAGACATCCTTTCCTCTCTGTGTGGTAGGATAGGGGCTCGACACTTATATCCAGTTGTGTGTTCTATGTGCTTAGTGGTCCAGAATGTGGTGTTTAGAGGGATTATTTCTATAGGAAGCTAGAGAGAAGGCCTCAGAAATCAGCATCTTAGGTGGGGGGAAGGGGCAGGTGTGTCAATTTGCATTCCCACTAGCAATGTATAAGAATTGCAGCCCCGCGGGGTTGCCTGGGTGGCTCAGTCAGTTGGGCACCTGCCTTCTACTCATTCTACTCAGGTCATGATCCCAGAGTCCTGGGATTGAGTGCCACATCGGACTCCCTGCTCAGTGGGGAGCCTGCTTCTCCCTCTGCCTGCCGCTCCCCTTGCTTGGGCGCTCTCTCTCTCTCTCTCTCTCTCTCTCTCTCTCTCTCTCTCTCTCTGGAAAATAAATAAATAAAATCTTAAAAAAACAAAAAAAGAGTTGCAGCCCTTCCACATTCTTGCCAATGTAGAGTATTGCCAATATTTGTATCTTAGCTATTTTAGTTGGTGGAAATAGGCATCAGCTGGTTTTATTTTACATTTTCCTAATAGCTAATGATGTTGAGGACCTTTTCATGTGCCTATTAGCCATTTGTGTATTTTCTCTTATGAACTATCTGTTCAAGTCTTCTGCAATTTTTAATTGGGCTGTTGGTCATTTTATTGTTAATATTTAAGAGTTCTTTATATATTTTGTATCCAAGCCCACGTCAGATATATTTTTTTGCAAATATTTTCTCTCAGGCTATGGCTTACCTGTTTAATTCCTTAAAGGTGCCTTCAAATGTGCAGAAATATTTAATTCTGATGAATTGATTGTATTTTTATTTTTTGTTATAGCTTCCATGTCTTAATAAATCCATTTCTAGCTCAAGATTTTGAAAATATTCTGTTTCTTCTAGAATCCTTATAGTTCTTGAAATTATTTTTAAGTCTTTGATCCATCTGAAATTAATTTTTGTTTCCACAGAGCGATAAGGTTCATTCTTTGCCACTGAGGTATTCAGTTGTTGCAGTATCCATTTGATAGTTGGTTTCTTCCAGGCCATGATGTATGTACCAGGGGTGATCTTGGACAGGGTTGTGTCCAATTTGTTTTTCAGGCTGGCAGGTAGATATTGATTAGATGCCAAACTTTGTAGGTGTCTATTATTCTGAATCACAACAGAATCAAGAGTTAAGCCTTTTGAGACCTATTATTGCATGAACTTCTTTCTCACAGTTAGGATATTCACAATCCAAAATTATAAAATTTTCAGCAGATGAAACTTTCCAAATAATTTCTCCTCCTCCACTCCACCCCCAGCCCATCCTGCTATAACACTCCTTTTCTCCCTTTTACTGTGCTTTACTTGATCCTGGCACTGGTTGGGTTACCACTGATTCCATTTCCCCAAACTTATCCCCTATATTTCATCATATCGCTTTTTCTTATACACCTTGTCTGGTTGGATTTTCTTCCTGAGAGGAAATACCTATCATGTTACTCATGCATTCAGGGGAATTTTATCCACTTTATGAAAACTGACTTAGTAGAATGAGGTGCCTCCCTCAGGTATTCGCCTACTGTGAGGGAGAATAAGAAATTTGAATGGCTCTCCCATGGACACATGACTGTCTCATGGTTAAGAAGGTGAGAAGGATGGGAGTAGAACTTTCCAAGTTCTCTCAGGCTTTAACAACAAGCTAGAGGCCAGAGTGGGCTCTTTGCCCTTGGCTGTTGAAATCACACACAAAATTCTGCTCGACTTGATCAGATCAGGTCTCCTGAGGCTCTTCAGAGTCTTGAGTTTGAACAGAGAGGCAAGAATCCCCAGACATGTGAGGAAAGAATCTGATATAATGGGTAGACCAAACCAAACAGAAAAAGTAAGAGCTGACTTTTATTGAGCCCATATAGGAGCAAGGCCCTGTTCTAAGTACTTTCTATGTGATTACTCATTTAATCCTCACAACCAGCATTTGAGTTAATACTATTATTATCTCCATTGAAAAAATGAAGAATCTGGGGCACCTGGGTGGCTTAGTGGGTTAAGCCTCTGCCTTCAGCTCAGGTCATGATCTCGGGGTCCTGGGATCGAGCCCCGCATCGGGGTGGGGGGGGTCCCTGCTCAGCGGGGAGCCTGCTTCCTCCTTTCTCTCTGCCTGCCTCTGCCTACTCATAATTTCTCTCTCTCTCTCTCTGTCAAGTAAATAAATAAAATCTTTTTAAAAAGACTTTAAAGGGCGCCTGGGTGGCTCAGTGGGTTAAAGCCTCTGCTTTCGGCCCAGGTCATGATCTCAGGGTCCTGGGATCGAGGCCCACATCGGGCTCTCTGCTCCGCAGGGAGCCTGCTTCCCCCTCTCTCTCTCTGCCTGCCTCTCTGCCTCCTTGTGATCTCTCTCCCGCTGTGAAATAAATAAATAAAATCTTTAAAAAAAAAAAAAATAAAAAAAAAAATAAAAAGACTTTAAAAAAAGAAAAGTAAAAATGAAGAATCTGAGGCATAAAGACATTAAGTAACTTGCCCACATTCACCCAGTTAATAAGTGGGGAAGCTTTATTTTAACCAGGCAATCTGGCTTGAATCGATGCTGTTAGCCACTAAGTTAAACAAGTAATACTAAGTAAATAAAATAAAACACACTGTTGGCAGTAGAGATAATTCAGAGAAAATAGGACTTCAAAAAGTAACAATAATATCCTTTGAATTATAAGAGAAGGAAATTTCATGTCAGAAACAAAAAAAACAATGCTATAAAATGGAGTATGGGGGCGCCTGGGTGGCTCAGTCATTGAGTGTCTGCCTTCAGCTCAGGTCATGATCCCAGTGCCCTGGGATCGAGCCTGCATCGGGCTTCCTGCTCAGCAGGAAGCCTGCTTCTCCCTCTCCCACTCCCCCTACTTGTGTTCCCTCTCTCGCTGTGTCACTCTCTGTCAAATAAATAAATACAATCTTTAAAAAAAATTTTTTTAAATGGAATATGAAAAGAACAAAAAGAATCTTGTTAGCAATTACAAATATGGAAACATAAGTGAAAATAAAATCAGTGGAATGGAAATCTTCCAGAAAGTAGAGCAAGGGATAGCTTTACAGCTGGTCTCCTGGCTTCCCAACTTGGCCCAGTGCAATGGGCACAGTGGTTAATTTGAAAGCCTAATTTAAAGTCACACTAATTCCTTGCTCATAACTCTCCAGCAAAATCCCCTCATATTTAAGATAAAATTCACACAGTTACAAGGGGCTGTATGATCTGATGCATGGCCTCCTCGCCAAAGTCAACTCTGGCCATTTCCTTCTTACTCATTCTAGCCATGCAAGCCTCTTGCTGTTTCTCATCTCACCAAACTTGCTCCTACCTCAGGGCCTTTACACTTGCTGGTCCCTCCACTGGTAAAGCTCTTCTCCCAGATCTTGGCAGAGCAAAGTCTCTAAAAAGCCAAGCTGCCCCTGACCTCCCAAACTTAACTACCTCCAATCCCTTTCTGTCTCATTCAGTGAATTGTCACTTGCTGGCCCTTTATTCCACTCTACATTTTTCATAATACTTACCACTGTCAGAAATTCCATGTCTGTGCATGTGCTCTTATTTGCTTGTTTGGTTGGTTGATCTAGACTATAAGCCTCATAAGGGCTAGAATTTTGGCTCGTTCACTGTTGAACCCCCAACCCTTACATGGTACTAAGTACATAGTAAGCGTTAAAGAGATACTTGTTAAATAATGAATGAGTCATGTTACATGGTAAAAACAATGATACCAAATGCAATGACTATTTTTATGGAATCCCTAAATTTTCAATCTGCAAAATAAAGTAAAAGTTTGGACAAAAAACAAAGGAAATTGGTTTAATTTTTGTGACACCCATAAGCTTTGGAGGGGATAGCTGCAAACAAAGTGTCTGGGCTGAACAGCTTGCTCTTGACATTTCTTCTGTGAGCCCCAGAGATCTCTCCCTTCTGGCAGAACCTTAGGCATGGAAGGGGAGAAACCCAGCACTTTTATTAGCTAAGCATGTAAACAAGGCAGCGGCTGCCTCTGCTCATTATCTGCATGAATAAAACGCTTCCACTGGGACACACCAAGGCAGGAGTCTCTGTTCCAAATGAGCTAAACTCTCCAGGAAAGTGATTCTTGATGATGGCTCAGAGAGACTTTGGAAGAAGAAGGGATCAACAGTCCTGATCTGCCTTTTCCCAGCTGGTTTCTTTCTCTTCCAAGCATTATGGATGCTAAGGAGATGGATTTTCTTTAAACCATGAAGAAGACCTTCCTGAGAAGAGTATTTAGATTATCAACTCCTATGGAATATCTCCATTGTAGCAAGCAGTATGGAGAGGACAATGTAAAGAAATTCAGTGATAATCCAAATATCTCATTTTACCACAAATAATAATAATAATCTCATTCTCCAAAAATGCCATGTCCCCCAAGGAAAACTTGGCAGGCATCTTCGGCGTGACAGTACAGGGTTGACAAATGAAGTCTGGAATCCAACAGCAGAGGGAGTCCAGAGTCAAGGGCCCAGTATTGCGAAGCAGCAAGACCCTACCCTGGAGTTCCCCTAAGCTGATTCTAGAAGCAGAGCCGAGGGGTAGGGTAGAAACCTAAAGTCTGCAGGGTGAACTCAAGGCAACAATCCTAAGTAGAGCTCGGTGTCGTCTTATAATTCTGGAGGTCAGAAATCCAACAATCAGTTTCACTGAGCTAAAGTTAAGGTGTTGGCAGGGCTGGTTCCCTCTGAGGGCTCAGAGGGGAGAATTTATTTCCTTGACTTTTTCAGTTTCTAGTGGCCTCGACTTCTTACTCCTTCTCTATCTTTAAAGCACATCATTCCAATCTTGGCTTCCATGGTCACATCACTTTTTTCCCGTCTGCCTCGCACTTGTAAGAATACTGGTTTAGACCCCAGTGGATACATTTAGGGCCCACCTGGATAATCCGAGGTCATCTCCTATCTCCACAGCTTTGATTTAATCATGTCCCCAAGGTTCTTTTTGTTATATAGGGCTGAATTCACAGGTTCCTGGGATTCAGACCTCGATATCTTTGGGGCCATTATTCAACCTACCACAGTATATAAAGCAAACTATATATGATGTATATAAAGTATATGTATGATATATCTAGATANTCAACCTACCACAGTATATAAAGCAAACTATATATGATGTATATAAAGTATATGTATGATATCTATATCTAGATATAGATATATATACATAAAGTCTATATAATACCCATATATAATACCCACTCTTATCCATTGCATGGAGAAGATACCATGCCTAACCGCTGATGCCCCAGACTGAGATTAATTTGGTTTTCATAATGTAATTTAATATACCTTTGTGTCCTTCTAGTCAGTGTCCTCACCTCCCATGACAGACACACCCTAATTGTGGATTATGAACAATCCCTAAAAAACAGGTGTTTTAGTAGATGTGTGTGTTTACTTCTGCATATGTATTTACTCACCAAAGACCACATTATCAAGAGCACAACGTTAGGGCCACCTGCTCTTTACCTCAGGCTGGATAAAAGGAAAATTGGGTTTCCTGAGCACAAGGTGGGCGGCTTATTAAGGCTTATCTGTCCGTTAAAGACTGAAAAAACTCAGGTTTTCAGAAATATTAGTAAAATGGTAAAAGTGGGCAAGAGGAGAGCATTCTGCCAAAGGAAATGCATGCATCCTGGTCTCAAAATGGTCTCAAACTGAGGAGGGAGGGTTTCCTCTCTCCCATGTCCAGGGACTTTGGAAGGCAGACAAACCCCTACAACATGCTGGCCATCTGGCGCCCCCTTGTGGAGAGGCACGCCCAGAGAACTCCCGCAACAGCTGATGCAGACTGTGGAAACCAGAGACCTGGCTGAAGTGCTGAGCAAAAAAGAGATTTGTGAAACCTAGACCTTCCTCAGGGAGCCTCAGTAATACTTGGAGAGAGGATCAAGTGCCCGGACTTTCTGCTAAGTTATAAATAGGTGACAGTGAAGTGAATGACAATTACATTAAGCAAATGTAATGTCACTGCGTTCTGTTAGGTGGGGGCGGGGGGTGTTCTTGTTTGGTTTGGTGATGTGTTCCTATGGATACACTGACTGACTCCTGAGGACATTCATCTGAAGACCTGACCTTCCCGAGGGTTCAAAAGTTCTTTTAAATGCCTGGAAGTACACCTAGAATGAGGTCTGGTTTGTTTTTACAAACTGCCATTTTAAGAGTCTTTAGACATTTTATCTTGGTGCATTCCAAAAATAATGACACAAAAATTCAGATGCCTATTCTAATTCAAGGATTCTCTAAGTCTCTATGTATGTCCAGAAGAAGATGACCTATCTTTGTTCTGTATGTTTTCAATGCTGTTAAAAAGCAAATTGTCCTCCTTAGGTTATTTACTATTTACTCATGCTCAAAATGTCCTTCCTTGAAAGTCATGGAAGACTTTGGTCCACCTACTTCCTAAATAAAAAGGTCAAAGAGCTATAGGAATACATGTTAATTGATTAACAAGAATTAATAGTGTAGTCTATTATTATATTCCATGTCACAATAGCCAAAACAACATTTAAGCAATTCTTACCCATAAAAAGAAAAACTTGCCTATGATACAGAAGACACACCTTGAGGCCCATTACAAAAAGATTTAAAAATCCTCATAGACGTGGTAGAGATTAAATTGGAAATGTTCAGATTAGATTTTTTTAAGGTACTAATTTGCTAATGAATATTGATATCTTTTTCATGCAGTTCAACAATGTAACCTTTCTTGAAAAGATGGAAATTATGTGGAAGACAAAATGTAGTTAGAGCGAGCTGATAGTAAGCCATTATAGGTGCCCAGTCAGTTGGGAATAGAACTCCTTAAACAGTAACTTAAATCAGATGGAGGTTTATTTTTATCTCACTTAGGAGAAGTGTAGAGATAGTCCACTTTTTGTATGGACACCCAGAGTTAGCATTGGCCCAATATCCTTCTAGCTCTCTGGTCAACCATCCCTGTGGTACAAGCCTTATTTTCATCGTCCAAGATGGCTGCTGTCGCCATTACATCTGCATTCTAAACCACAGGATTTTGCAAGACGAAGAGAAAGGCATTTCCCTTTTTGCTGAAGTAGGTTCCATACTTTCATAACTTTCCTCTTAGGTTTTCTTGGTAAGTGCTTGGTCACAAGATCATCTTTAGCAGCAAGGGAGCCTGTGAAATATAGACTTTACTTTGGAATAATAACTTGGTTCTCTTACTAAGGAAAAAGAGAGTACTGGAGAGTGAGAAGAAACTAAAGTCAGCCACACTCAATTCATTCCTCTTCTCTGAATATTCTTTATCTCTTTTCATTCCTGTTCTTCACTCTCCTTTTTCTCGGTGACTTTCTACTTTTCTCTATAGATTCTGTCCTTTCGATTTTCCATCCATTCCAGACTTCGGTTTCTGAGTTTATGTGAAGAGAAGAAGGTGTCAAACCAGTTGGTCTGTGGTCCATTTCTCTCCCTATAATCAGAGGGATGTTCCCAACCTGAGAAGGCAGGTGGCCTAGTCTAATGTTCATGTAAGCCTGTTGATTACTGGATCTCCTGGAATCAACTAAAGGTTTTATATGGAAAAAGTCCTCATCTGTAAGATTCTTTTAGCAGGATATCCCTGTTTCAGGATCACTTGTGGTAAATAAAACTAGAATCTTTGCCAGAGAAGAGGTAGGTGGGGAATGGGTGAAATGGATGAAGGGGATTAAGAATACACTTACCTTGATGAGCACTGAGAAATCTATAAAATTGTTAAATCATTATATTAGACACTTGAAACTAATATAACACTGTATGTTAATTATACTTCAATTTGAAGAACAAAAAGAATGTAAAAAAATTAGAATCTGTGGATTTATGAGTCATGACCTCTAACAAATGTCACAAAATTCCCGTAATGATTTGTATTTAAAAAAAAAAATTGAGATGAGAGCACCAGGTGACTCAGTCAGTTAAGCGTCTGTCTGCCTTCAGCTCAGGTCATGATCCCAGGTCCCTAGGATCCAGCCTCTAGTGAGGCTTGATGCTCAGTGGGGAGTCTGCTTCTCCCTGTCCCTCTGGCCCTCCCTCCACTCCTTCTCTCTCTCTTTCTCAAATAAATACATAAAATATTTAAAAAATAATTTTGATATTTCATAGCTTAAGTGGTCTCCAGCCAGTATCATGGTCTGCAAACCTCGTTTAGAGACCGCATCTTTTATTTTGGAGAAAAGACTACATCTCACACGGAAAGGAAGGACATGCATAATCACTGCATTGTATTAGTCAAGCCCTGTTCTACCTGATCTCTTGATCTCTTGAAACTTGAGATGACTGGCAAAGCTTGACACCAAATAAGAGCTCTAATTTATGACTCTAATTTGACAATCTGACCCTTTGTGATAGTTCAATGTGGATGGTAGCCATCTCTCTCTAACTTCCCCTCTTCTCCTAAATTTCTCATCAGGATTTCTAACTACTTGCTGGCTATACCTCATTATTTTATCAGTACATCAAAATCAACATATCCGATAATTAGATTATTAATATCATTATATTACTATTATACAACCAGCCTCTGTATTATATTATACAATTCAGCCTCCTGAATTTTCCACTAGCATCTTCCCTCCCTATGCCTCCTTCCTTATCTTCAGTAACACTATAAAACCTTCACTGCATCCATCTTCTCCTTTGTATTTTTGTTCCCTCCTTATTAGTCTTTCTGATTCCAGTCCTTCTGGCCCCTAATCCTTCCAACACATTATTCTTCCTATAGCACTCTTCTACACAAACACAAGAGACTTCTGGGGAAATACAGTGAAGGAGACACAGGATCATAAAATCTCATGAAATAAACAACAGTAACATACACAGTTGACCCTTGAACAGCCCCAGGAGGAGGGTCACTGACCCTGCCTTCCCCACTCCCCGCACATTCACGAATTCGAGTATGACCTTTGATTCCCCAAAAACTTGACTACTAATAGCGTACTGCTGATTAGAAGCCTTACCAATAGCATAAATGGTCAATTAACACATAGCTGGTATGTATTATATACTGTATTCTTACAATAAGGTAAGCTAGAGAAAAGAAAATGTTACTATAAAATGATAAGGAAGAGAGAATACATTTATAGTACTGTACCGTATTTATCAAAAAAATCTGTGTAGAGGTAAACCCACACAGTTCAGACTCTTGTTGTTCAAAGGTTTACTGTGTATAGAGTTAGATAGACAGATAGACAGATAGATAGATACCTATATAAATATTCACTTAGAACAAGATATACTGTCAAGTGTATTGTCCAAGGTGACTAAGATGAAAAGAAGCAATAGAAAAACTGTATACAATTATGCAAAAAGGAAAGGGAGTGGGAAGAAAGAAAAGAAGAAAGGGAAGAAAAAAGACTAGAGCCTCCAAAAGAAAACTGAATAGTCTACTCTGAAAGAAATTAACATCATGGGAAAGGAAGGAAGACAACAAATCCTGGGGATTTTAAATACGTAAGGAGAATATGGAAACCATGACCCAAGAGATACATATATCAAAAATGATGAATAAAAAGGTGTATTTCAGAGCTAAAGATGTTCTGTATGTCCAACCAAGAGTAAAGCTCTGTTCAAAGGAAACTCACTCCCTTAAAGTGACACAAAAAATAATGAAAACGTGTATGTTCGACTCAAGAAGACAAGACCAAAAAATTAAAGTGAGGAAAGCAGCAACAAAGTAACAACAGAAAGTAACAACAGAAAGTAACAAAAGAAAAAAGAGCAAAGCCCTCAACTTTATAAGTAAATCTGCAATGCTGCTCTTATAGGATTTTTCCTTTTACTTCTCAACAAACAAAATGTCCCATCTCCTTAAGTCGGATCATTAAGAGACCACAGTTAGCACTGTGTCATTCATTTTTGTAACATCACAACCTAGGACAATAAATTTTTGTTAAGTAATTGTGTAAAAGGGTCCTGAATCTCCATGTTATAAAGAGACATTGTCTGGTTTTCTCGGAATCTGCCACACGGATGAGGTTTGGAGCCACCAAGAAGGCACAGGGTAGAGAGTCTGAACCACAATGCCTACGGAGGTGTCTTCACAAGAAGAGCACTCAGTGATGATCTACTGATTTAATTCCATTTAAATGTGTGCGCCTCTTCCTGCAATCTCCACTTCTCCCCACTCCAGCCTGTGCTTGCCTTGGCCTTCTTCAGAGAAGGTCTTCTTAACCCGCTCAAGAGCTAGATGGATATCAAACATGGATTAAAAAAATTCATTGTTATTCTCACTAACCTGTAACCAAGCTTGAGCCTTCCCTGCCATTATGACATAGCCAGCAAGCCACTCTGGTCTTAGCAGTCCCTGAAACTGATCCCAAAAGAGATCACAAATATTTTATGTCACGTTGCAATTTGGAGAAAGACCTAAAAACTCATTTACATTCATCACTACTTCAAAATTACGGTAGTTGTTAGCCCTGATGCTAAATCTTGTTGTTTGAGGCATTAAATAAAGATTTAATACAAAGAAAGCTGATATAAAGATTTATGCCATTATATCATAAACCTTAAAAATACTTTAATCACAGGGTGCCTGGGTAGCTCAGTTGGTTAAGCATCTGCCTATGGCTCAGGTCCTGGGGGTCCTGGGATCAAGCCCTTCCCTCGAGCAGGGAGTCTGCTTCTCCCTCTCCCTCTGCCCTCCCCCCCACCCTGCTTATGCGCATGCTCGCTCTCTCTCAAATAAATAAATAATTAAAAATGAATAAGTAGGTTAAAAAATATTTTAATCACATTTCAATATAATTTATTTCTTTAGCATTCCTAATAAATTTGAAAACATTATGCTGAGAAGGGGCTGTAATCCACTGGCTGCCAGAGGTACCCATGACACCAAATATTAAGGACCTCGACATTAGGGTCAGCTGTGGAGGGTGAGCAAAGCTTTTCACAGAAGGAGAAACAAAGTTGGGAGGGTGATATTTTCAGCTTTTGTGACAGATCTAATTCACTTAGGGGATGATTTATCACTTCATGTTTGCCCTAATGGGGAGAGGCATTTATCTGGTTTTCTAGAAAGTACAAGGAAGGCGGAGGAAAACCATCTAGAGGCTGCAGCTCAGTGAGATCAAAAGCGTGGGTTTGGGTTCAAATCTCAGAGCACCACTCACTCCTGTGTGTCCCCAAGCCACCCCTCCGAGTGGGGACTTGATTTCCTCATCTGTGACTCAGAGTCGTTCGCACTGAGAGGGTGGCTGCGAGGATGCAGTGAGATACTCCCACGCCCTGGCTGGATCAGCCCCGACACAGGGCCGACGCCCCGGGCGGTTAGGGTTCAAGTCAGCCACACGAGTGCTCGCCAGCCTCCTCTTCCCCAGCCCTTCCCTGAGTGTCTTCCCGTTGTGATCGGCATCTCCTCACCCCGTCATACAGGCCTGCTTCCGAAGGCTGGCTTTCGTCTCTCCTTACATGCCCGCGTTTTTCAGTTTTTTGGTTACCTGTTCGAGGGATGATAATCCCTTTATTGTGTGAGACATCTACGTCCACCCCCACCCCCAGCCCCACCCCTGGAAAAAAAATCAATTTTTGTTTCCGGGAGCAGATGAAATAGACATTTCTCTTCTGGGGCAGAGTATTCGCCCTGTTGCTTCTCTGCAGCCCACTTGTCCGGTCAAAGTCCCTCTCATCCAAAAGGCTTCCAAATCTCCGTCCTCACTGGCAACAGCAGGAGGTAGGCTTCTGGGCCAAGGAGCCCTAAACGCAGAGGCCTGCTCTCTAGTGTGGACATTCAGCAAAGCATGGCTTCTTTCTCTCTTCTGCTTTGCTAGGGGAGGGCGGCTGCTCTCACGAAGATCCTTGTATCTTTCCTTTCATATTCCTAGCCACCCTCAGTTGGGCCACCTGAAGAAAGAGCAGTGGTAAACCTTCTTTAGCTGTTTTTCCCTTAAAACCTCCTGATCTCCCTGTCCGTGCTGTGAGTTCCCTGGAGTAAGATGAGTTAAATTTAGCTTACAAAGGAACCGGGAATGTTTCTGCTAAACTCCTTAAAAGTCTCCAGAGAAGGCCTGACTGAAGCTGATTGGTCACCTCAAAGAATCTTGGGAAAGATCCTTCCCTTCCGAAATTAATGCTTCACCCATGGGGTGCAAAAACCCTGGGGCTTTTGCTGGGGTAGAAAAACCCTGGACCAAGCTTTGGGGACCTTGGCATCTAATCCTGGCTGTCCTGGTGACCAGCTATGAGAACTTGAACCTCTCTTCTCCATTCTGTATTTCAGTTTCACCAACTGTAAAATGAATTCGATGAATTTAATATTCTCACTTACACTCCAGGCAGGAGGACTGGACTCAATCTTTGTGGATACATTCCAAAGTATATCAGATGTTTCAAGAAACAGGATTCATATTTAGAATTTTCTGGCCATCTCACAAATTCTTTCTCATTCTTTTCCATAAGCATGGAACTTGTTTCACACTTGAAGGCTTACCGTGGTGACTGCCACCTTGCCATGTTTTAGTGTCTTTTTTTTTTAACATTTTATTTATTTGAAAGAGAGAGAGAGAGCACAAGCAAGGGGAGAGGCAGAAGGAGAGGGAAAAGCAGGTTCCCCGCTGAGCAGGGAGCTCAATTCCAGGACCCTGAGATCATGACCCCAGCTGAAGGCAGATGCTTAACTGACTGAGCCACCCAGGTGCCCCAGTTTTAGTGTCTTTAAAAAATTATTTTTTAGATGTGTAATCATTAGGCAAAATTTCCAAAAGCTTTGTTGCAAATCTGCCCTTCTCTTTTGCTTTGGTCAAGGAAATGGTTTGATTTTACAAAATCACGTCTTTATCCTTCTGTGTATGACGACGTGCACATCTCTTTGCATATCCAAAGTGTGTAGAGAACGGCAAAGGAACATATAATCACCAGTGTCACCTTGTTGGGCTCAGCCCCAGTTTTTGGAGAGAACATCAGCTGAGCGGGCTACCATTCAATTCAATGAGTCAGCCACTCATCTGAACCTGGTGTGGAACCTTACATTCATCTCCTGGTCCGTTTCGGGTGTGCAGACATTAAGCCTATTCAAAGGTTAGCCTTAGCTTATGTAAGAGGCATAAACAGGTCCTCAGATTTCAAGTCTTGGCATTCAGATGCTAAAAAGCATTAATGGTTTTACCAGAGCAGACTTATAGGAAGAAGATATAAATCAGTGAAATCTCTTTAGGACAGAAGAGAGGTTCGAAGGCAAAAGGAGTATGAATTAGCACTGTTTTCACAATTGCTGTGATCATGGAATCAGCCTCTATTCAGTGCTCACTGAAAGAAGCACCACACGGTAACTAAGAAGGGGATGAGGAAGAGGGATGAAAATTATAGGCACACTACAGTCCATGATTATATACGTACACTTTTTATTTCATTTGATCACAGCACAACACTTTCATTCACTATAAATTCACAAGCAGACACAACATCTAAAAATATTACAGACAGTTCAACAAGTGAAAAGCTGATACATTCTAGGCTGAAAAGCAAAAGAGGTTTGGTTGTCATATATAAAAAGCTCCTATTTAATCATTGATTCTTGCTTAGAATTTCTAATGGAAAAGGTGAACAGAACATCAACAAGTTATGTCTTTTCATTATTTTTTGGTCCAAAGCTAACTTTCCCAATTATAGAATGTAATATGTAATTTTATAAGAAATAAAAACTGCCTTCCAAGGCATGTTGGATTTGGGCTAATAGTTTAATCAGTTTGTATTCTCTGAGAGTATTCCGATTGCACTGTAGAATAAGTCTGCTGGATGATTAATAGGAAGAAATAAATAGGTTTTTGAATGTGTCTTCCAGGGAAATAAAGTAACTATTTAAAAAATGAACTTCGCTGCCAAAAATCAAGAGTTGACTATATTTGGAGGAGAAATGCCATACAAGGTGTCAGTTAAATAGCCTTAGAAATGTGCTGTTCTAGAATTATTTGAGAGGAAAAAAACACGTCTACTCTTTAGGTGTACATACTCATGAGAGTAAAAAAAGATTGAGAAACAATATCACACTGCCCAGATTCATGCTGGCTGGGAACAGGCACACGGCCGACACTTCCATGATTATAAAGATACTCTGATTCTGAAATTCCTAAAACCCTGAGCTCATCTTCTGACTGGAGACAGTCTGCCATTTCCTGTTACACTTTTACCACCAAATTTCACTGCTTGTTGTACCAGCATGTGGATAGGAACGTAACACATACAGCATGGCTAAGAGAGGTAAAGGAGTAATTCACACAAAGATTAATAAAAAAGGGAGACGGTAAAATTTCTAGATACATAAGCCAAGGTGACAAGTTTTTCCTTGTCAGGCACGTTACACACAGTTATTGGTCCATTCCTTTGATGACTCTTGTGGCTGAAGAGTTTACCCACGTATTATCTCGTTGGTTCTTCACAACCCCCTTATCAGGAGCTATCACAGGTATTATCTTTGTCCCCTCTGAGAAGTTTCACCAAGGGTCACACAGGGGACAGAGCCAAGGCTCGATCAGATCTGATTCCACAAGTCCAAATGCCAAAATGCAAAACACCGAACAATGAGGGTACGTTAGAAAGTAGAGGAGCCCTCCATAAGCCTGTGGAGTCACGGAATCTCACTGGGTGCCCACCACCCATTTGTACGTCCCTGTCTTTCCTGGGTGCCCAGGGCTGTACCACCAACTTTCACCACCCACCACTGGATCACATGGCTTCATTTACACTGAGGAGTGGAAACATGGCAGGTTATCTGTACCAAACGTATATCCATTTTAAAAGAAAAATAAGTGTTAATCTGAAGCATTAATAACTGTGATGGAGTTCAGGCACATCTTGCTCTCAAATAGTAACAATGAGGGTGAGAGCTGTTGGAAATGGAAAATGGCTGACAGCTGTATCCATGAGGCGTTATGTCTACTTTCAAAGATTCTATGTTTCACAAGCATGGATACAAGAGAAGGAAAAGAAGGACCTAAGGGGAAGCCTAAATGGTCCAAGCCAGAATAACAGAGAGGTAGAAGCAATATCATCCTTCGACCTGGAAAATCTGAGCTCCTGCCCTGAGCCGCACAGGCTCTTGGAGGTCTGCCATTTGCCCTTCTCCCCTTGAGATCAGAAGTCCATGGAGCCAAGAGAACATATTCACCCTGAGCCTAGGCCTTCCCTGGGGCAAGTCAAGATACCCAAAACCCCTTAATACCTTGACCAAATGGCTTCCAGGGTCTGTGTGGCTTCCTCTGATGATGAGTCTCACCACGTACAGGCACAGCTGTAAGCCCAAGGGGTATCCATGGAGCAGTGCTGAGGAGGAGGGTTTGGACAAAACTTGCCCATGTTTATTGGGGTGTCCATGTGCATGCATATAAGGCTCCTTGCAGTGAGAGTCAGGACCAGAGATGAGAATAGAAGGGCTGAAGAAAGAACTAGGAGCCTGTTTTGTACTCTTGCTCCAACCCCACAAATATTAGGAGTGAACTCAAGCCTAAGGACAATCCTAGAGATGGGCTACACCAGTACCTGATGAGATGGTCAGCGAGACCATCACCCTACAAACACACATGCCACAGTCCTAGATGCCTACTTGTGTTCCCTTCTGGAAAGCCTCTCCTTTCAGCCTCTCTATGCCCCAATATTTTTCTTGGCTTAATCCCTATTTCTTTCTGCCAATTAAATGTTGTCAACATACACAGGTTTCACCAGTGCCTACTCTGCACAAATGAGACGTTCAGTGAATCTTGGCCACTGGTGCTGGTATCTAGTCACATCAGTTTTAGAAATGCTGAGCTCCTCGTGCACGGTGTTCACACACTTGTTCATGCGCTCTGCCCTCTACAGAAAACCAAAGGTTCTTGGTTGATGGTTTGGATCTCAGGACACAGGTCAGTGTCCCAAAGGTCTTTGTTCAAACTTTGGAAGGTCCATCAGGTTATTTCAGTCTGATGCAGTCCACCTCCTCGGTGGCCGGCACCCCTGTGGTTTTAAGATCAAGGTCTGCGCTGGACTTACTCCCATTGTAGGAAGACTTCCAGTGGAGCAGCATGATCTTCTTGAAGTACTTGACGGTGTTGTTCTTGACGGTCACGAAGCACAGAGTGTTGATCATGCTGTTGCTCATGGCGATGCACTCGACAACGTAGAAGGCGGTGAGGTAGTGCTTCTCCTTGATGAACACGGCGGGGAAGAAGTCGCGGACGATGGTGAAGCCGTAGAAGGGCGCCCAGCACAGCACATAGGCAGTGAGGACGCCCATGAGCACCAGCACGGTCTTCCTGCGGCAGCGCAGCCGCTTCCGGATCTGCTCGGTCTGGAAGCCTGGCACCGCCTTGAACCAGAGCTCGCGGGAGATCCTGGCATAGCACAGGGTCATGGTGACCACAGGGCCCACGAACTCGACGCCAACAATGAAAAGGAAGTAGGACTTGTAGTAGATCTGCTGGTCCACCGGCCAGATCTGGCCACAGAAGATCTTCTCCTGGCTCTTGACGATGACGAGGACTGTTTCAGTGGTGAAGTAGGCAGAAGGGATGGCAATGAGGATGGACACCATCCACACCAAGACAATCAAGCCAGTGGCTGTTTGATATTTCATCCTGGGTCTCAGCGGGTGGACAATGGCCAGATATCTAGACCAAGAACAGAAATAGGGTCAACTACCGTGAGAGGGAAGTTCTGGGTGATGATATTGTTTGGGCAACATTAGACGGTGCAAGGTAATGGTAGAGTGGAGGATAAACAACTATGTTGGCTCTTGAGAGAAGCAGGCTTGAGTGCAAACCCCAGTTCTACCCCTTACTGGTTATTGCAAGCTCAGGCAGGTTTTGTTTCATCTCTCCGAATCTCAGTTTTCTTACCTGCAAAATTAAGGGTGCTTGTTTGTGCCAATGTGTATGCAATTTCTTGGCACAGTGTTAAATATGATATATACGCAATGAATGGTAACTGTTATTAAATGTAATAGTAATGCCGCCCATTGGTTTCTGGTCTGGCACTATGCCCAGGTCCTTCCTCTTTCGAGGGCCATTCCATCCTAAATACCCCACTGTTTAGGGCTAAGAGGGCATGATCATTCCAAAGAGTTGTCAGGAGAACTTGCCCTTTCCAGTGGAAGCAATGGGCAAAGTTTGGTCTTCATTCCACATTTTTAAAAAATACTGCGCTGTATGGAAAGATGAAGGAAGAACGTGTGACCGTGTTCCTATTTTTCAGGTGTAAAAATGGAACCTGGAGATGGATGAGTGACTCTCTCAAGGTCATATACCACAGGACCCTCGACAGAAAACATTTAACCCTATCTCATGGCTGATGTGAAAAATCAATCAAGTATATACATTGAATGTATTTTGTTTTTAACCACAAAGCACCAGACAGTAAAAGATATTGCTTTTGCTCTTTTGCAAAAAACCACACTGTTGTTGCCACAGTGGTCCAGGAACGAAGAGAGAGCACTTTCTTGGGGGATGTGAGTCATTTGTGTGGTATGAAAGCCTCCTTCCCAGAGAGCTCTGGTTTCCTGGAAGACTTTCTGTGTCTGGCAGGGAGTAGAAGTTGGAGACGGAGAAAGATGGAGAGTGAAGTTGGAAGGGAATGGCTAAACAACGCTGGAAATAAACACATTCTCACGTGTCCGTGGCTTATCCCAGGTAGAGCCAAGAGCAAATGTGAGAGAAGCCTGAAGGACAGCCAGACCGACTCTATTTCCTTTGAAACCAATCCCTTTGAGGTCATCGTTCTTGGGATTTTGACTGGAAGAAGAAGTTCATTCCTATGTTTTTTTCCGGATTATATTCCTGCCGTTTGTGTCCCTCTTCCCCCAAACACAGGCAGCCAACTCCATTGAGTGTCATTTGGAGAGTTCGCTGGAGTGAGATTCCTGCTCCCTTCTAGAGATGCGAGATGAAATTGGATGGCTTGGGTCCACCCTCTGGACACCCAGCTGGCTGCTCTTGACATGCTCTGCCACCAGCAACAGTCCGGTCACTCTTGCCAGTCTTCTGAGCGCTAAAGGGTAGAGTGGTAGTGTCTACAGGGTGTTGCCGGTGCTCCTGTCAATGCACACATACGGACCCTTCCTAAAGACCACAGAGCTCCCACTCTGACAAGTGCACCAAACTCACTCAGACTCATAACAAATCTTTGCTCTCACTCACTCTCTCCGTCTTTATCTGCCCCACCATGTTCTACTGATTATTCTGTCAAAGAATATTTCTATATCTATACTTGTTTACTTCCTAAGTCTATATGATGTTTCAAGGTCAGAGAGTTTTTTCAATGAACAAGCAGGAGAGGAGTCAGAAGACCAAGAATCTAATTCCAGCTTGGCCACAAAATGGGTATGTGAATTTGAGGCATTTTTCTTAGCCCTCAGTGGGCTCCATTTACTCATCTGTAACATGGGAACATCACCTGCCTTGCCAACTTCACAGAGATATTTTGAGGCTCCAGTTAGATACTATGAGGTAGGGAAACTTTAGGACTCCATAAAAATCTGCTTTTTGCTCCTTTTCCTGCTTCTGTTCTCACTACAAACTGCACCCCACCTTACACATGCCTCATAATGCAAAAAGCATATGTCGTCCTTGGAAGGGACAAGGAGTTAATGATTTCTTTAGAATAGGTATCACCTAAGGAAGGGCCAGGTGAGAACGACCGACAAAGCCATCAGATGCATATTCCAGAACCGCTGGCTCCAAGGAGTAACCCCTGGGCCCTGGTCTTTGTTCTAACCAGTTCCTGGATGCCTGAGAGGAAACATATACTAGACCACAGTCCCCACTAAAAGCTCGAACAAAGGAGAGATTCCCTCCTTTCCTTTCTGAGTCTCCCACTCTGTCCCCGAGCTCTCTCTAAACCTTCAATAAATTGCTTTCACCTCATGCTGGCTCATGTTTGCTTTCTGTCCCATGTGCAGCCAGGGACCCTCTTGGCTAGTCTTGCAGGACCCCCTCAGGGTTCTCAGACCAGGCCTGCTGGCATCAACTGCACATAAACAGCCATAGGCTTTGAATTTACAAGAAATGGTCTGCAACCTAAAATGTATTTTTTCTGAGCTATTCTGTATATGTAGCATTTTAAAAAATCTGTTATTGGCAAATAGTTCATTTTCAGGCCCTCTGCTACTTTCTCTTTTATTGGAGTATTTATCTTCACATCAAAATTAATCTTCAGGGTAACCTGTGACTCCCTGTCAGATGTTTATCCCATCCCGGCTCCCTCGGCCTTCATCCCAACTCCATCCCTAGGGTGAGCACCGACTGTGCAAGAGGCCCTCCAAATACATTTACCAAAAGGAAAATCACTAAACTGTTTCACGGATTGCCAGCGGCTTTGGCTCTGCTGGAATCAGAACTCTAGAACTCTAGCATAATAACACTTGGTTATGTTTGTAAAGCAGCTTACAATTTACAGAGCACTTTTAAAGTCCACTTTCTTACATATCCCCAAGTCTATTGAATAGGTAAGAGAACAAAGGTGACCATTTCACAGATGAGCAAACTGAGATTCGGAGAAGTTAAATAACCTGCCAAAGGCCACATAGCTAGACATTGACAGAACCATGATGCAGAGCCATCCATATCTTGCTCCAAATACAGCCAGGTCTCCAATATGCCCCTCGTCCCCTCCCTCTCCTATTGGAGCAAGTCCCCTACCTTCCTAGCATCCTAGCAGAATCCTAGCACTTTTTTTTCTCTTTTCTCCCCATCATAGTTGGTTTCTACCTATTGATGTGCCAAGGAGTCGGGCAACTGGCAGCTACTTTTCTCTACTTATGCATATGCCCTTGGCTTGCCCTATGTGTCTACCAATATATGGTTCAGGTCCAGATCCGCTTAGAGCCAACATTTCCCAGTGAAGGCTGCTGGACAAAGAAACATCCAGGCAGTGATTGTGTGATAAAGGTAGGCTGGCTGATTAAGCAAAGGGTGTTTGGACTCCCTCTATCCCCAGGACCCAGCCCCCCAGATCAAACCATGGATATGGTGGTTGCAGCAGCTCCTAGGCCATTCATGAGATCATCAGGGAATTCAGAACTCGCTCCTTGGGCCAGTCAGCCCCATCAGTGAACTTACTGGGAAGCATCTGTGCTTCCTAAGACTGAGCACAGGTACTCAAGCTTTAGCTGGCCCCATGCAGACAGAAGAGAAGAGCGGTCAGTGGGCAGGCTGGCTGGCCATTTCCCCCGGGATTCTGGATAAAGAAGGGAGTGTCCCCCAGTGCCCCACATGCTCTGGGATCTATGGATTACACATCGAGGCCAGTGCAGGTGTCTCCACATCCAGTAGAGAACTCAGAACTTGGGGGACAGAGCCCTCTGATGATCTTTTTCAGCTCCCTGCTCCATCAGGTCTGACTACCTGTACCTAGATCTTCTGGAATATGACCCTATCCTTTCTGATCTTGACTTTTCTTCTGTTCCTTGTCCCCAAGGATCCCACAGACCTCCCCAAGGGACCTCATACCTCGAGCATTCCCACTTCATCTTTTGCAAACACTGCCCTACCCTTGTGGAAAACCTCTCCTGTCCTTTACTGACTCACTTGTTGAAAGCCAGTTAAAAGTCCACCTCCTCCATGAAGCTCCCTTTGACTACTCTAGCACACAATGATGTCACCCTTCTGTAAATTTCATTTAGAATTTATCCTCTACTTTATGTTCTGTTTACTAAGTGTTAGTTCTCCCCCTCCCTCTTCCCCTCCCCCTCCCCCTCCCCCTGATGGGAAGCAAGTTCCTCCAGAGCTCAGTCTTACTTCTTTTGTAACTTTTTGCTGATGGTGAATTCTGGTCATCTAGGATTTTGGTAAAACTTCACTCTCAACCTGTGCTTGGCACTGGATGAACAGAAATGTAAAAAGCCATCCTGACAGTTCCCAAAAAGATTGCAACCTCTTAGAAAACAGGACATCGATGTGTTTACCTAGCCTGAGTCTGAGAGGCCCTCTGGGACTCAATAATCATAATACAAGGCAAAGGGATTTGAGCCATATTTTGTAGACAATGGAGTTAGTAGAGGTCTTTTGAGTAAGAGAGGGGAGATGTGTACAAGAGGGAAGATTAATTTAGCTGCAGCCTTGCTTTCTTCCCTCGGGCCACAGGAGCCTTTTCTCTGTTCTTAGAACCCTTCATGTTTGTTCCTGTCTTGGGGCCTTTGCACTGATAATTTCCTTTGTGTGGAATGCGTTTTCCCAATCTTCACAAGGCTGGCTTTTTTTTTTTTCAACGTTCCCTTCAAATGCCTTCTCCTCAGGGACACTTTCCTGACGTAGCTGGAGCAGCCCCCGTCCTCCGTCCTCCGTGACTTTCAATGTTTGTCTTTCTTGTTCAAGCATTTCTGAATTTACCTTTGTTTATTTGTTTGATCGTTATCTCTCTCCACTCCTGTGGGTAAAGTCTCCACGAAAGCGCAGGGCTGCTTTTTCTCGTACACTGTCGTATCTCCCAGTGCTTGGACGGGTCTCTGTCACAGCACAGCTGCTCTACAGTAATGCGTTGTTTGAATGAATGAGTATTTAGCACGGACTGTGAGGGGAGGAGCGGTGGCAGCCAGGTGGGGCCAAGAGACACTGAGGCAAGGAGCCCGGCCCAGAGCGAACAGGGCGGAGGAGGGGAAGGGGGTAAGCACTGACAGGTTCTGCAAACCAAAGGCATATGCTGGAGAAGGGGGGGAAGGAGTCCTGCTAGTCAGGAAGCCATGCTGGTGCAGATGTCTGTGAGAACCATGGCACCAATCACCGAAACAGAAGCTAGAACGTAAGCAGTTCTGTTCCGCTACAGCTTTATAGCTGCATTTCTTAGAAACCTTGCATTATCTTTTTTTTTTAGTTGTTTTTTTTTTTTTGAGTATGTGTGTTAACGTCTCTCTCTCTCTCTCTCTTTTTAAAAGATTTCTTTCTTTATTTATTTGACAGAGAGAGATACAGCAAAGAGGGAACACCAGCTGGGGGAGTGGGAGAGGGAGAAGCAGGTTTTCTTGCAGAGCAGGGACCGCGATGCAGGGCTCGATCCCAGGACCCTGGAATCATGACCTGAGCCGAAGGCAGATGCCCAATGACTGAGCCACCCAGGCGCCCCTTTGCATTATCTTTTTTTAAAAACAATCACTTCAGTAGAAAACTTTCATTAGTTTACATGGGTTTGTTTTGTTGTTTTTCCTGGAAGTGTTAATTTAAAAATTATAAGATCCACTGTTTATTTGTTGCTTACTCCAGTTTAAGCCTTGTTCCAAACAATTACATATACTACTCCCTTTAATCCTCAAGGCAACCTGTCCTTAGTTCTTCTTAGTATTCCCATTGTACGCATGAGAAAACTGAGGCAGAGAGAGGTTTAAGAACTCGCATGGGGCCCAGCGGCTAACAGGTGCAGCAGCAGGGGTTTGACCCCTGGTGGAATAACCACTAACACTACCCCTATGATTTCATTAAACAAAAATAAAGGCATTATTATAACTGGAGTGTATTTGTTATATCAAGATACAAATGAGTTGCCATGGGGGCCTGGTTGGTTAAGCACCTGCCTTCAGCTCACATCATGATCTCAGGGTCCTGCAATCGAGTCCCACATCGGGCTCCCTGCTCAGCTCAGAGTCTGCTTGTCCCTCTGCCTCTGCTGCTCTCCCTGCTTGTACTCTCTCTCTATGTGTGTGTCAAATAAATAAATAGAATCCTAAAACAAAACAAAACAAACAAAAAAGCAAATGAGTTGCCCCAAACTAACCAGATAGAACCCAAAAATCCCTCATCAAATCCTACACAACACACAAAGCCAGACAAAAATCAATGAGGTCCTGTCCCACGAAACTGAAATTAGAGGGTAAAAACACATACAAATACTTTGAGGCAAAGACCACAAACATTAGTAAAGGAACTTCACACCTTGGAGCAACCGGTTCGTTGGCCAAGACCCCTGGAAAGCCTGTGTAGGCAGCGGAGCTTTCCTCCAGCGTCTGGCTTCAAGTCTCCAATCACAACCCCACCATACACGCTAGCTGTTCACGAAGCAAAGCATGTTCGCCAATGAATCTTTTCATCGTATCTAAATTGCATTACAGAAACTCACACCGCAAGAGAAATGCCTTCAGGATTGCAGACAGAGGAGTTTGGTATAAAAGTAGGATACGAATGTGAAAAAATGCAATAGATGGAGGTAGATTGATGGACGCAGATATGGGCTCTTACGTGTTCAGAATAACCCAGTGCCCCTTAACTTATCCTGGCCTCTGTGCCCCTTGAAGCCACTCCATCCTGCAGTGTGACCCCTTCCACCAAGTGGCCCCTACAACCTAAAATGAGTCTTATCCAGGGAACAGGAGCCTGCCCCAAAGCAGGCACAAAGCACCCCGCTTCTAGTGGCTGAGAGCACCCCCTTTGCAAAGATGGCTCGCTGGAGTGAAACATCAGGAAAGGACCCTCTATGCTTTCAGTCTTGCTTTCAGAAAGATCAGAGACAAGGTTCCTGGAGCTCCTCCTTGACAGCCCTGAAAGGGACTGAGGGACTGATACTCTGCTTGACTGTCCCCTTCCCGATTCCCCCAGGGTCTGTTCCTGGGCGGCTGAAGTGCCGCGAAGCTCCCGGATTCCTATGGAGGACCGTGACCAAAGTAGCTCTCTGCAGGGAGGACAACTCTGAGCACCTTCTTTCCACAAGTGACAGAGCTGGGGCTGGTTAAATGCCAAACTCCCTGCCATTCCTCCCAGGAGATGGCAGACGAAGCCCCAACCCTTAATGCTTTTAAAGCCAGGCTTCTTCTTGAGAACAGGCTTTGACCCCCTGTTCTGGGTAGTGGCCTGTTTCCAGGTTATCCAATCTTCAGGTGCTCTGCCTTTGACTTCAGAAAATATGTTCTATCTGCTGTGCTCTTCCCCAGAACACTGCCCTGGGATGTCCCAGTGGCGAGGGGCAGGGTCCCCCAGAGCCCTGAGGCCACGAAACTGGGAGGGCATCTGGGCTCCAGGCTCTGTGGGTTCAGGGACAGAGACAGGCTATCAGATTCGAGCACACGGAGCCCCTGATCCTCCCGGCGACTGGCTCTGGACTGTACCAAGGTGTTTCGTAAATGAGAGTAAACTTTGGGCAGAGGAGCTTGCAAAGACTGCCCTGTGGGAACAAAAACCACCCTGGTTCTTTAGCACAAGTGATCGTCCTAAATGAGAAGACTAAACACAACAGAAGAAAGATTGGCATAGACTGCTCCTGCTGCTTTGATTTCCCATCACCAGAACCAGGTCTTCTATACCGTCACATTCAAATGTACGGAAAGAAGCAAACTGATTAATGCAACAACAAAAAAGAATAAGTAAAACTATGTTATGTGAAAATATGTTACCTTTTTTGCTTTCTTTTCTATTTTTGATTTTGTTCAAAACAAATCACCAATCTTATTTTAAAGTCAACTGGTGCTGGGGTTGGAGAGAGGTGCTTGTATTTTGAGAAAATCTCCCTCAGGATCTCCAAGTTAACTCACCGTACCTGCCTGGAACTTGAACTTGTCCCTCCACACCTTCTCTTACCTATGGACTTCTAGACCTTGACAAGATACTTCTAGGAGCATGTCCATAGCAGAGGGATCAAAAGCCTTTGCACTGCTCAACTCTAGGGAGCTCGACTACCTCTGTCTGCTCACAGCGGGAAAACTAGAAGACTCCTTACTCTTCGGTCAATGGACCCACTTTTGAACCCCCCATGCATCCACATGGATGGGGAATAAAGATCTCTCTCATCAGTCCACACCTGCTGTAAAGGAAGGGACAATTCCAACGCCCCTTTCTTATTGTCTCTGTGCCCCCTTACTCACCTGTCGATGGCGATGGCCAGCAGGGCATTGGTGGAGACATAGAGAGACACAGTACGCAGGTAGTTGACGGAGGCACACATGACATGGCCATGCTCCCAGGACAGCTGGCGCACCACGTAGTAATCCATCTCAAACGGGCAGCAGACGATGGCCACCAGGAAATCAGAGATGGCCAGGTTGGCGATGAGCAGGTTGGTAAGGTTGCGCAGTTTCTTGTAGCGGGCCAGAGCAGCAATGAAGATGAAGTTGCCAATGCCACAGACCAGCATGATGCCCACTAGGGCCATGCCAATGACGATCTTGGCAGCAAAGAAAGTACGAGAATTGGTGACATCCTCATCTTCATCCAAAGGCATATCATAGTCACCATAGCTGAAGTTGAATGGGAAGGAAGCAGCTTGGGCTCCGTGGGAGGCAAGCACAGAAAGGAAGTTGGTGGAAGTGTTGGTGGCATTCTCATCCATGACCCCTGTGGTGATCTCCATCTGGCCAGGTGGTACTCTGAGCAACACTGCTTAGAATTCCTCTGAGGTGATGTGTGGGCAGCTGATGTCTTCTCCCCTCTTTGCTTACACTCAGCTCTCCTTTAATGAGTCAAAATGTACCTGCCAGCATCCTTGGAGTATAGTATCCGAGCTCCATTCTACACCTTTGAGAGACATACAAACAGTTGGCTACACATGTTAGTGGAACTGGCCAAATTTAAAACCATCCTGTAACCCAAGCAGACCCATTAGCCACCTGCTCAGACGAACACTGAGTGATGGAGTGGAAATAAAGGAACCAGGGAGAGAAAACAAATGAATGAAAACCACATACCCACTCCTACAGGGAAGGCTGGATTGCTATGGAGACAACCAGGCACTGGCTCAGTTTACTTCGTTTCCACTGAAGATCTGAAATGTTGCACTTTTGCTCAAGGACCAAAGTTGAGTGTGGGGAAGCTAAAGAGAATGAAAGTGACCTGCTCCAAACTCTACTCCCCGAACCAACAGCTTGAACTTGGTCTTTGTGAAATTGTCCGATTCTGTGGCTTCGAAAGAAATTATTCTGAATATCATCCATCAGCCGTGTATGAGACAACCCTGTCTGCTTCCCCTGAGCTGGTCTCCCTCCTCTGGTAGAACACGGCTCTAAAATCCCAGAGCCTATCCTGCAGCCCCCTTTCCCTCTCCTCACTGGGTTTCCTGTCCCCGCATCCAAGTCTGCTGTCCCCCTAGTAGTCAGGCACAGCATTTACCAAGGCCTGTCCCCAGGCAGAGGCTGCAGGGTTGAAATCACAGCCTAAATCACTGAGTGACTTAGAAAGGGGGCTCTGGAGCAAAATCCTTCCTTGACTGGTTGTGTGTCCTGCGGTAAATAGCTTAAACACTCAGAGTTTCAACATCCTCCAGGCAGCAGATCAATAACATCTGTAAAGCACAGAGCTCCCTAGAGAGGAAGGGTGTTACACCCTAGGACTGCAAAGAATTACTACCGAGTGCTCAGGCCTCCTCAGTCAGCCACAAGGAAGGGGAGGGGAACCGTGACCCAGATGACTCCACCGGCGCATACACCGGGGTGAGGGGTGGGGTGGGGGGAGGTTAGCTGCCCTGCTGGGGACCCCAAACCAAGAGGAACCCCTGCCCTCTCCTTGCAGCACCATTCCTGCCCAGAGCCTGAAGACATCAGACCAGGTTGCTGGGATGTAAGGGAGCTGGGGTCCAGAAAGGACCTCAAATGGCAGGAACACCTGAGAGGGCAGGCAAGCGCGGAAAGCCTGAGCTTCCTGGGAACAGGAGACACCTAGCAACCCTTGTACCCTGGGAAAGCCTACTGCCCAAACTCCTCAGCGGTGACATCTCCAGAGCCTGTCTTTGGGGGACCCCGGTTAAAGTCGCTCTGCTCCCCCAATGAGACCCAGCCACTACCTGCCTCTCTCCCCCAACTCCTCACCCTTATTTTTCTCACATTTTCCCCTTCCTCTGAGCCATCGGTTCTGTCCCTCTCAGTCCCTGCCCTGCGCCCCCGACAGGTGTGAGCACGACGGTAAGCTGGAAGGTCAGAGGGGGCCAAGTCTCGGGGTCCGCACAGGTACAGCTGCAGTTCTGCTGGGACAGTCCTCGTACCTGGCAGGCCCCACGCGTCTCCGAGGCACGCCCACCCCCCAGGGGCACCCTCCAAGCATGCTACCTGGAAGGCTCCAAGTCAGGTTTTAAAAACAAAGGGTAATAAAAACTTCTTGGGGCGCGGGGGCGGGGGGCGGTGTTGGGAGGTTTAGAACTCGGGGAGAAACTGTCCTGCGATCTCTTCTCCCGCGTTCTTACCGCAAAAAGGAACCCCATTCCGTTCGCACCCAGTGTGCCCTGGGGCCGGGTCCTTCAGCGCTCGCCCCCCGGCCAGACTCTGCGGATCACTGGGAGCCTCTCTGCAGCCCCGGCTGAGAAGCCCTCTGGGGCTCCCAGCTTTTTCCACGGCGTCGCCGAGGCTTCTCCAAGGGCAGAGGGGCAGGGAGCCCGGCTCCCGGGAGGAAATGAGCGCGAAAGCGACTGTGTCGGAAAGCCCTCTCCCCTCTCAGAAGCCCCCGCACCCGGCGGCCGCCCGTGCCGCGGGGGGTCCTCGGCGCATCTCTCCGCGAGCGCGCGCTCCGTACCTGCGGCATCCCCGGCTCTCCGTCCGGGCCCGCGGACACGAATCGCTGCTCCCAGAGGCCCGCAGGGTCCGGACCGGTGCCCTCCCTTCCTCCTTTTCTCCGGGCTCTCTCCCGGATCGGGCGGGAGTTGTGCTCCCGCCGCCGCAGATCCTCGGAACGCGGGCCCCTGCTGTACGGC
>LNAC01000128.1:3602210-3920239 GCA_002007465.1 Ailurus styani | reverse complement strand
AAAAAAAAAAAAAAAGACAAAACAAAACAAGAGAACTCATCCCACATCCTGTTCAAACGATTTCCCCCCCTCAAACAGCACCACTTTAATTTAATATTTCTTATATTTGCCCTTCCTTCTGCTCCGTGGATTTTCAGAAAAGCAGCATGGAGCCATTTAGAATTATGATTTTATGTATGCGACGTGAAGTGGCAATCCAGGCTGTCTTGGTGTGTGGAACGAGGAGCAAGAAACAAAAATTGAGCAGGCTATCTTGCTTGTCTCATTTGCCAGGCCCCATCATAAGAAAGCAAATGAGTTGTTTAGCTGAGATCCTTCAGAAAGAGGTAATAACAGCGTTGGGTCCATCCGCGCGCACAGGGGGAGAGGGGGAGAGGCTACCCCGCACGGCCCGTGCGAGATGGATGATCCTGATGGCCAAACACACACATTCTGCCTGAATATGAACAACAGATTTGTCAGTGTGTGACAGGCTGACAGCCCAGCTCCCAGCTGCTTGTCCACTGTTGTTATATCAGTACCTTGTCTAAGCATTCAGCAAAGAGGCAATCTGCTTCCTCCGTCCGTGGGAGGCAGGTTGCCAGTTAAGAAACAAGTCTTGGCTTCAGGCTGCGGTGCCAGAACGCATTGAAAAGATGCAATTTAAACCCTTGTGGGCTCCTCCGGCAACATATCACAGGCCTGGGAAGTTCAGTCCTCCAGATTAGATTTGTAAAACAAAGACGATAACTCAAAATGAGATCTGTGCTGGCAAAACATGGTAATTTGGCCTCCCTAAGTGTCTCAGCAAAACTTGGTCGCGAGAGCAATGTGGGCTTGACTCCGAGCCCTCGTCGGTGGGGCCCAAGCAGAAGTTTGCTCAGCAGCTTGCTCGTGCAATGTTATTTGGGGAGTCGTGGAAAATATGTCAGTGACGATATACGTGAGCTCATAAAGCCTCCAGAATGGATGATAAGGATGAAAAGTTTTGATCCTTGCCAGTTGGGCTGTGTTGACAGAGTTGACGATCAATAATGAGATATTTAACAAGGTAAAAATTGTAGACATACCCATTTCAGACTTCATTCTTGTCATTGTAAAGACTATGTATTAAGTATCTGAAACTTTTCACTCTAGTTCTAAAATCTATAGAAACGGATTAGAAAAATTAGAGATGAAGTTTCTAAGGAAATGTGCACACTATTTTTAAGTGTCTAAGAGAATGACTTAAATGCATACGGTTAAATGGAGAAAAGTGGAAGAAGCGATGAATTTCAGGGGAAATCACCAGTTTGTTCTGGATACTATGGGCTGACCATTCAGAAGTTAGAGCATCACTTGCTATGCTGAGCAGCCTGATTCAGTGCACGTGGGCAGTCCCCCGCAGGATGGGTCTAAGAAGTAAGAACTCAGAAGGATTTACACCATGGTCTTTAATGGCTCCTTCAGAGCCGTTAGGCCTGTCAAGCCATTAATAAGCAGTATTTAAGAGTCCCTAAGTACACATTTGCACAACAGTCCCCAAGGACTTGGGGAAAGCTATTATAGTTTGTTGGATCAATAATTATCATCATTTCATTCAAGTCCACTGCAAAATGAAGAACTAGGTATGGGGCCTCGTGGCATCTTTGCCCCAGGTCACAGTGTGATGGTGTGGGTCTTGGTGAAGTTCCAATGGCTTTGCCCTCTGGAATCCCTGGAGACCCAGGCCGCACATACCATCTGTATCCATTTGTTTTGCCTTGTGTAGGACTCAGGAGTTGCCAACCTCCTTTTAAGTTTGAGGCACCCTTACCAAATAAAATCGTAAATCCACTACAAAAATGTGTTTACCTTAAAAAAAATGAAAAGTAATCGCAAACTATGTTAAAAAGCATTAATGAAAATTGAGGTAGAAGGGCTATGCCTATTTTGTTTCTGCTACAATGTACCAGCTCAAATATCTAGTCATAGAAAACTAGTTGAATAAGTTATTATAAATGGACTTAAAGGGATGATCTGTGGCCAGTAAAAATAGAATTGTAGGAGACACAAGAAAATGTTCCTGATATTCTCGAGTGAAATAAAAAAGCATCTTATGAAACTCTTTGTGAGTTTTTTTTTAAATGATGTGTAGCAAATTAGTTGATAGATAGATGGATGACTGGATGGATTCCTGGAAGGATATATTTTACGCTGTCAAAAAAATGGATGTAGAGAATAGGATGCAGGACATTATTGTGTTCTTTGTGCTTTTCTGCATTTCTGAGATTTTTCTCCATGATGGTGTGGTGACTTTCCTATTAGGGGAACATGCTATAAAAATAAAAAACTGTCAACAGTAAAGTTGAATATTTAAATGATGAAGTTTCCCCACTTCATTAATTGCTACTCTTTTAAAATTTTTTGTTAGATATTTGTGCTAGGAATAATGTAAAACACAAGTTGAAAGCCTCAGATTGCCTTTTACTTTTGATTTTTATTGTATAATATGCAAATATTTTCACGAGGACTCCAGATATATGTATACTAAAGAACATTTTTTTTTTTTAAAGATTATTTATTTATTAATTTATTTCACAGAGGGAGAGAGATCACAAGGAGGCAGAGAGGCAGGCAGAGAGGCAGGCAGAGAGAGAGGGGGANGACTCCAGATATATGTATACTAAAGAACATTTTTGCTAATTACATCAGGGCAGGTTCTTTGATCCCATTTTGATCCTCCAAGTTTTTTTCTTGGAGCCATCAAATGAATTGTTATTTAAAAACTGTGATGGGTTTTCTCTTATTTCTTTTTTTAAAATGTGATGTAGGTTACAAAAGTTAGTAAGTCGTTTATGAAAAAAACAAACTAGTCAATAGTGTGTCATCTCTTTCTAGTGGTACCCACCTGAGNATTTTTGCTAATTACATCAGGGCAGGTTCTTTAATCCCATTTTGATCCTCCAAGTTTTTTTCTTGGAGCCATCAAATGAATTGTTATTTAAAAACTGTGATGGGTTTTCTCTTATTTCTTTTTTTAAAATGTGATGTAGGTTACAAAAGTTAGTAAGTCGTTTATGAAAAAAACAAACTAGTCAATAGTGTGTCATCTCTTTCTAGTGGTACCCACCTGAGAGAATGGGGGAACCAGCCTCCTTCCATATTTCCCCCATGTTCATTCGAATATAGATACACAAAGTCTTTCTTTGTATAACCAAAATAAGCTTATAATAGAAATAGTATTCAGCATAAGTGCTTCATTCACTCAATATATCATGCAGGCCTTTAGAAACCGTATATCTTCCTGTCCTCCTTGTAAGGGACAAGGAGTCAATAAGTTCTTTAGAATAGATAACAACTAAGGAAGGACCAACTCAAGGAAGCCATTATATGCATATTCCAGACCACCAGGACTGCCCCAAGCCCTGAATATTCTGTCTCCTAGTTAACAACTGTCAATAAAAGATAGAAACCACCCCCCAAGGTATGCAGCCAACCCCCAAGGTCTCTCTTTCTCTCTTGCCTGCTGTCATCTCTTGAGAGTGTATCTTTTGCTTTAATACGCTTTGCTGCTTCTGTTACTTATCTGTTGTGCTGCATGTCTATCCTTGAATTCTTTCTCATGACAAGACCAAGAACCTTTGGCAACTCCTTCAAGTCTGGCTGGGTCAAGGCCCCAGGGCAAGGGGTCTCCCCATTTCACTCAGCAACAACGTCAGCATAAAAAAAAAAATAGCAGATACTATCACAAAGGTAACAAAAAGAAGGACTGAACATAACATTTTGAGCTGTTTGCTGGCCATGGTAATGTCTCTTCTAAAGACAAAATAGAATAATTTTTTGTTTATACTGCATTTTCTCTTGAGATGTCATTTTTGATTTAGAATTATCCTATTTGCTATCGCCTCAATGTTACGAAGCTCCAGCCAACTGTTAGGAATTAACTCTACGATATACACATTAAAAATACAGTTGAAGCTGTCACATAGTATTTCTAACGTAAGTATTTCCATTTGGATGAAGGCTTAAAGAACTTGAAAGCTCATTTTATTTAATTTTATTTTTTTAATTTTATTTATTTTTTAAGATTTTATTTATTTCACAGTGGGAGAGAGATCACAAGGAGGCAGAGAGGCAGGCAGAGAGAGAGGGGGAAGCAGGCTCCCTGCTGAGCAGAGAGCCCGATGCGGGCCTCGATCCCAGGACCCTGGGATCATGACCTGAGCCGAAAGCAGAGGCTTTAACCCACTGAACCACCCAGGTGCCCGCATTTTATTTAATTTTAAAGAAATATTTATTTATTTATTTATACTAGAGAGGTGGGGAGGGGGCAGAGGGGACGGGAGAGAAAGTGTTAAGCAAACTCTCTGCTGAGCACAAAGCCTGACAGAGGGCTCAATCTCATGACCTTGAGATCATGACCTGAGCCTAGGCAAGTCAGACTCTCAACTGACTGCACCACCCAGGCACACTGAAAGTTCATTTTAAAAGAGCAACTTCACACTTTCCTGCTTTTATTTTCATGATTCAATTGTCAAGAAGAAATAAATATTCTCTAGAATTAAGAACAGTGGATAAATTACAAAGCTCTCTATACATATAAAAATAATCTGAAAAGGAAGAGAAATATTTTATTTATATGGTATTAACTAGGATTTTAGGGAATGATGGTATGTATCATACTTCAAGGCTACCTTGGTACACATGTGCATCTTCTACTTTAACTAAGAAAGCATTAGAAACATGACTGTTTTTTAACATCCTAGATTTTAGGATGATGTTCTGTAAGCAGATATGAAGCCTATTGAAGTATATTTAAGATCTCTCATTTAGAGTTAAGTGGAAGAAGAAAAGGCAAAATTGTCTTTGCAGATGTTGAGAAGGAATTCATTGCAGGCAATCATCATTTAATATCCAGTGCTGACTTTTTGAACAAGTGTTTTCTCTAAATGATAAATCAAATGAGTTGGCACTAACAATAATCTCTTAGAATATGAATGAGAAAAGCAAGAATATTAAAACAATAGAAACATTAACATAAAAAATCAGCCATTATAGCAAAGAACAGCAAAGGAAATTGGGAGACTATTTTTGAATTTTTTATGGTGGATGTTAACAGTTCCACTATGGGGAGCATTGTGTAAAAAACGCTAAAATACAGACTGAGCTGTAAATATTTACCCATTTAGATGTTACATGTGGTATATGAGTTGTTAGTATCACTGTAACTAACATTTGAAATGAAAGGACAGGAAATGTTGCCATTTAAAATACAGACACCAAAAACAACAATTATCTTAATGCTATCTGTCCCATGCTCTCCGTAAAGGAGATGACCTAAATTTTAATAAGCCACGCACACATTTTCCTACCTCCATTTACACTCTGTTCCCTTCACCTACAATGTCTACTCTACCTCTGTGTACGGAAGGCTTAATTTTCTTCGAAGTTCAGTACAAGAACTAATCTACTTTAATCACCTCTACCGGCAGGTATCTTTAATTTCTGAACATCTATAGCTTTATATAAAATTTTTGGACACTGGTCATAAACTCTTCTGTCTGGAGTTACATAATATTTCAATTTTCAAGGTGTTTTTACAGCTTGTTATTTCATTTGACTTTCATTACGACCCTTTTAGGAAGTGCATGGCAACCCCCTAGCGTGGAAGTCTGTGGCTCAGGTGTGGAAAGAATTCCCCGGAAGCAGAACAAAGGAGACGGAAGTTTGCAGACTACAAGGCAAGGGTGCCCCAAGCAGGACAGCAAAGGAGAGACTGGCTGCCTGAGGCAGAGGTGAGGGGCTGTGGTTAGTGTGTGTGTGTGTGGTGGGGTGGTGAGGGGTTTTGGGAACATATGGAATTGTCCTTTTCTGGCACCTGTGCCTGGGTGTAAGTAGCCCATCGGTCATCTAGGGCTAATGGATATTTTGAGGTGGGTCCCCCGATAGCCATGTCTATATTCAGCCAGTGGCCTTTGTGGACCCTTCCACCTTACTCAGGTTTCATTGCTCCAGTTGGTCGTCTAAAAGCAGCCTCTGCAGAAAGCAAGAGCAGAAAAGGAGCAAATAGAGTCTTCCAAAGATTCACCCCACCCAGGACAACGCTGTGCGCTGAGGCCAGGACACTGACCACGCACTGACACTTTTTCTAGAATACCATGTTGCATCTCAAAATCGTACCCTCGTCTTTCCTGACTTGGTTGAACATCCTGTGAGGACAAAAAAGACACGAAGTCAGCTGACTTCTTTCAAAATTTCCAATACTGGCCGGTTTTACACTGATGGATGGCTTTAAATGTTGCCCGCACAGTTTTAGAAATATACTAAATTTCACCAATCATTGCTTTCATCGCACGAGAATTCAAATCTTGTCATGGGTATCAATGCTCCATAAAAGTGACCCAAGCCTCACTAAATAGACAGATTGCTAAATTACAAGGGATTTAGGAATGCAGTTAATAGCAGAGCATTTTCATTAACAAAATCCAATGGGGATTCAGCTGCCAGGCGGGGTCAGCTTGGGGGTGCCTACATGGAGAAGGGGGTTCCGTCATCATTTTTGTTTTATGGTGATTCCACCACTGAGGGAGGAAATGGAAATAACTCTAAACCTATCCCATCAGAGTATGTTAACATAGAGATTTTTTAAAAATACATTGTCTCCTATGATCTGGGGAGTGTCAGAATGGTTTCTGATTTTGAAGTTTCTTTCTTTCTCTTCTGCTACAGGGATGCATGATATGGAAGTAACTTTGATCCCTTTCTTCACATTAATTCTTTTCTCCTTCCAGATATAAGCCTTTGTGCACCCAGCTTTGGCTTTGTTTTTATTCCTGTTATTGAAGTGGTCTTTCTGCTACCAGCTGCTTCTTTTCAGCATTTATGAGGATTTGGCTTTATCTATTTATTTATTTTTATTTCAGTGGTGGGGAGGCCAAAGTTCAGCTGTAGCAAGGGGTCCATCAGACTGTATTTTGTGGGCTGATTATGCACCTTGGCTCTGATTTCGGCTTTATGGGCCTCCTCTTGTCTCAGAGGCTGTGGAAAGTTGCGTTCCCAGTACCTCCCAGAGTGGGTGTATATAGCGGGAGAGACTAAGGCTTTAGGCGAAATTGCCAAATCCTATATTTGTACACCAGCAGGCAATAAGTGAAGAAGCTTAAGCATTTCATCCCTACTGTCTGAAGCCTACAGACCCTGCAATCAAACACAGAGACCATATTCCAGAACAATTGTATCCGATGACAGCTTATTATGGAAAGAGTCAGTTTCACTAAGGATGCTTGCCAATAAAACAAAGTGAAAAACAGGATCTCTTCATAATTTCCACTTGATGAGCCACAATTTTGGAGATGATAGCTGAGCTCTTATTCAGATTTCAAAAACCACTTTGTGGACTTACGGACCGTTCATTCACATGGGGCCCGAGACGGGGGCTCCCTGGGCAGGCAGCTAGAAAGCATCAGGCAGAGGGCCAGAGCAGCCCTGGGTGTGCTAAGCCCATCCCGGAGCCTGCCCGCCGACCTCCGCCCCAGCCACAGTGACAGCCTGAAGATTGGAGTTAAGCGCGAGGTCCAAACAGCAGCCAGAGCGTATGGGTGACCTCTTATTTTGGTGTTAAAGTTGGGATTTATCATCCTGCAGAATGATTTTATAGACACCTCTGAGTCAATCCTTTATTTCTAAATCAGAACAACACTGTTACCAGCGGGTCTGACACCAGGGAAACTTGGGTAAAATGCCAGCTAGCCTCACTAAGAAATTACACTCACTGGAGGGAATGGGAGTGAATGTCTTCTTGTCACCTCTGGCAGACGTTGTGTTTACAGATTTCTGTGAACTTTTCCTCTTTGTTAAGAGAGCCGGCCGGAGGCAGCGCTGTGTGAAATATTTACGCTCTTTCCTATTGCATTTGCTTGCAGAGGTATTTTACCTTAAATAAAATTGTACATTTATCCTGCTTTGGGCATTCTCAAAAATTTGGGGCAATTTTAAACCTCCCTAATTTTTGTGTATAGTCTTTGGACCTGTAGAATTTTGTTTTTCTTTCATTCATTTATTTAGTCAGTTAAATTTCAATTATGGGTCAATTATCATTGTGCACAATGTCACTAACAGTGACTATATACTGTCTGGGCCAAGGAACTTAAAATAAAAATAAGGTTAGAAGATAGATCCAAAGTAAATGATGAGCTATTAAAAAATAATCCTAATCCTTGCCTCAAAGAAAGTGAAAAATATTATTTTAGCTGTGCTGGTGAGCACTTTAAAAAGGTGTATGAAAATTATAAGGGTAAGATTGGTAGTAAGAGATGAGATTTAACCTGATCTAAATGTATGGAGATTCCTGGGAAATCTTTTTAGGCAGACAAGAGGAAGGGCATAGGAAAAGAAAGGGGATGGGAAAAGCCAATATGTGTACATTTGTAAGAAGGGAGATTCACTTGATGACGGGTAAACAAGGAGTTCCTGAAAACTATCAAGAAAGTATCACTGAAGGTTTGTATGGTTAGGTGTCTTGGCATTATCCCCCTTCTGTGATCAATGCTTATGGCACCTGTAAGGGATTGGAAATGGATTTTGTCACACGAGTTAACTCTGATTGCCTTTGACTGGCAATGACTGTACCTGGATTCATCGTGAAGGAGCCCAATATTGATCACTATCGTCCGCCATAGATGGGGAAAGGCAGCACATACAGCATCGACGACGTTCCATCGTGTATATTGGCATATGACTATATTCAATGTTTCCTTTTAGGTATAGTTTTTTTTTTCCTCCAACTTAAAAAATCATCAGATGTAAGTCGGGCTGGGATTCACCAACACACACCATTACACCGTATCAATTACTTATAGCTGGCATCCATTCAGGTAAGATGGGTAGCCACTCTCATTGGCCAGCACCTGTGCCAGTCTCATCATAAAATATTTAACTATCAATCCTGAATATGTTGGATGTCTCTAAAAAGATTCTAAGTCTCTTGTGAGCAGTGAGTACACTATGAAATTCTTACGACTCCTTACAGTGACCAGCTCAGTGATAAGCATACGGTAGATGCTCCATAAATACTTCGCAAGTGTCATTTAATTAGATGGTAGGAAGTAGGCACAGTCTGCATTGGCAGAATATGACTATCATTGGTCTCATTTCGCTCTGTAATGAGCAGTTTACCTAGCCTAATGACCTGTGTGGCACTCTGGTTATTTTCACAGCTGCAAAAGTCAGATTAAGGAATAGACCTAGAAAGGGTCCCAGCAAAACCCTATGCTACCCTTCAGCAAAAGAATGGACAGAATGCCTGTGCCCAGTGAGAAGATGCACCAAAAATCTTTCCTGGTTTAACAACCGAACTGCCGAGGTGGTTTGGTAGTGGAGACAGGAGATGTGATTCTCAGGTATGTTAGAATATTTCCGCCTGTCATCCCCAAGCTGGGCTGAATCATTGCCTTCAATGGATTCACAAAGGGCTTCAATTAAGTCAGAATGAGATTTCACAAGAGTTCTTCCTTTGATCACTTTAATGTTTTCCATTAAAATAGACACATTTCTGTTTCCTTTTACTTAAACATCATTTAAAAAAATTTAAACCAACCAATCTATACTTTTCTCATTCTAGAGTGAAAGGGCAATTCCTGAAATAATTCTCTTACTTCTGGATGTTTGTGTCTTTAAAATATTCTTGAGATTATTAAACCTTCTCTGGGGTCATTCTTTAGCAAACTCTACATTATTCATTGCCTGTATTCTTCTTAAAGTCAGTCCCCTTAGCCTTTAGTCATTTGTCTTGATTTTTTCTGAACCTGTTCCAATGCTTCAAACTCTGTATGGAGTTAAGGTCATTACCCTGGACTCTAGTTCTTTAAAAGAAAAAAAAAAAAACCAAAAAAACAAAACCACACACACACACACAGAACCATCACTTTCTTCTTCATTGTTCTGGGAAATCATGGGCTCTTGACCAAGGTCATACTGTCAAATTAGTGTTATCCTGTATGATCAGAAACCTAACGCATCATGAGCTATATATCAAAGGATATTATTAAATCTCAGTTATATGGGCCCCACAAATTTTGAATTTGTGGTCATTGAGACTTGGGCTGGGGTAGTGTATGCCTATCCACCATTATGATAGTTTTATCCAATAAACATCCAAAACACACTACAGGGGGAATAAAATATTTAGGGAAAATAAAATTTTCAAGACTCTTGTTACCATACAGATGAGATGCTGTTTGTAGACAAACACTGATTTGAATGTTACTTTTATAAGTAACATTTTATTCAATGTTAGTTTAAATTATTATTGATTTACCTCTAAATGATAACATTGTGTGTCCTTAAATATTAAGTATTTGGACTTTCTGCTAGTTTAGGAACACATTTTTTCCCCAGTTCATCTGCATTATGGAAGTTAAGTATGTCTAATCTTTATAACTGAGAAGGGCCAATGGGAGGCAGTCAGACCTTTCTGAGGGGTTCCCAGGGAAATTATGTATGAAATCCCCAGCATGGAGTAGGCACTTGGAAATATCAATTCCTTTTCCTATCCAACCTCATCATTTGATAAATTTGAATACAGAACCAGAACAGGTAGGTTGAGTGTCCTGAATAGGTAAGAGATGCCCTCATTTTAACCCGGGTTTGCCAACTCCTGGTCCAGTGCTCCTTCTGCTGTGGCATTGCCCCTTGGTCCCAGATATAAAAGGAAAACAAACCATCAGAGCTGGAGGGCTGCTCTCTGTTTTCTGCCCACCTTTCTTGCTTGCTTGGTTGCTTCCTCTCTACAGACGGGCTCCTGGAACTCTAGTCTGAAAGGCTGGAGGCAGGTGACGAACTGGATGGGGAAACAGGGCAGCTGCTGCTTTCAAAGGAAGCCATCTTAGCAATGACCGCCCTTCCCCTTCAACAACCAGATGAACTCAGTAGCCTGGGAGTGTGATTACCAGCTAGCCGTAAGATGGGATGGAAAGGCTGCAGGAAGTGGCTTCTAATCATATTTTACGGATTTGTCATGCTCTCCTTACTCTGTGACGCATAAAAATTGTAAAACAGCTCAGAGAAAAATGTTCTATGTTATATATCCATTAACATATTTAAAAGTAAAGTGACTAATATTCAGAATTCTTCTTCAATCTTCTGAGAGTCCTTTGCGGTCATGGGCTTGTTCCACAGGCAGGAACCACTGGCTTAGAATTTGATAGAGTCAGGCTCAGTTGAAAAAAGGAAAGGCAAATGAGGCCAAGTCATTTAAAATACTCCATTGCTACAAGGTGGAGCTTTATT
The DNA here is from genome assembly GCA_002007465.1 of Ailurus styani. Classification (NCBI taxonomy): domain Eukaryota; kingdom Metazoa; phylum Chordata; class Mammalia; order Carnivora; family Ailuridae; genus Ailurus; species Ailurus styani. Next base: position 3,909,013 of record LNAC01000128.1, on the reverse strand, counting down.
AAAGCATTACAAGGTGTAATAGCTCCTTTAAAACTATAAATTCCTCAATGATTGCACAATCAGAAAAAATTCAGTTGGTCAAGTTCTGGTAGTACTTTTTGGTGTTTTATAATACATTTATATATTAGCCAACATCCAGCAGAAAATGAGTACTCTACGGAAATAACAGAAAGCTTAACTTGTACAAAAAAAGGGACATTTATTGTAAGATAAAGGGGTGTCTTATGGGACTGAGGATAAGCCCTCAGAGAAGAATTATAACCACGGTAGAATGCTCCAGAGTCCTGTATTCACCTGGACAGGTTGTTATTTTAGCTTCCTGTCTGCTAACATAAAAACTCCCAAACTGGACAATTAACTGTCATTATGATTTTAGATTTGCTTTATCTGAATCTATGAGGGATATTTAATAAATACTGGCTCAAGCACTCCAGCTTTTACTTTTTCCCTCTGTTAAGTATTTAATGATCTGTAAATAAGCACTTGAGAAAATGCTACCTAAAGGGACCCTGTGCTCTTTTACAAAATGAAAAATCTTTGTGTAATGTGAACGATTCACCCTCTGATGTATCTGTTTGCTAATAAGATGTTTAGGCCCACGTGGTGAGTGTTCTGCCCAGTAATGCAAAAGGCCAGTCCTGTGGAAAGAGAGGTTATATTCTCTTACAGAAAAGTGTTCTCTCCACCTCCCCTGTCGTGCACTTGTGGTCTTTTTTGAAGAGGACATCTAGCAAACTTACACCAGGCTCTCGGGCTGTGGGAGAGACCCAGCGTGTTTGTTCTCGTCTTTCTTCTCTGCTCCTTTGCTCCCTGCTTTAACTCATGAACATACTGCCTTTCTCTGCTTCCCTGTTCCTCGCTTCTCCATTCAAGAGATCATTTGCACCAAGGGCAGATGACCCAGCAGGGTCCATCATAGGAGACTGGGCTGGAATGTATTCTCAAAGAGATCCTGGGAAAAGACAGAATTTCAAATAAGCATCTTAAGCAAGCAACGGGTCTGAGGAGCTCGTTAAAGCATTAGCTCTTCTTAGAGTCCTGGACATAGGACAACCTCAGTGGTCTCTGTGCCTCCCAGTTCTGTGAGACGAGTAGCATCAACGAGAGCCCTGGTAGGCTCCAAATGCCTTGGTCAGCACGGTCAGCAGTTCCTGAATGATTTTCGGTCACCTCGTAAGAGATTATGGAGTAGTGGTTGAATTCTGTATTTTTATCGTTTATAGGTTCTAGTTGAGTGGTTTTATTTATTTTTTTGAGAGAGAGGGAGAGAGAACAAGGAGGGGGAGGTAGGGGGGCAGAGGAAGGAGAGAGAGAATCTCAAGCAGACTCTATACCCTGCATGGAGATCATGACCTGAGCTGAAACGAAGTCTGCCACTTAACTGACTGAGACACCCAGGTACCCTGAGTGGAGTTCTAAAAAACTAATACTTGGAGTCATGGCAGAAGTTTATTATTAAGAGTATGTCATCCATGCCTACGGAATGAGGAGGATTGTTGAGTATTACTGTTTTTCTTGGGAACTGCTAGCAAAATCAAAATGTCTTAATACTTCTCTCCAACCTTCTCTCCCCAACTAGAAGAGTAAACAAAAAAACCCGGTTTATCACTTCATCAGAAACAGAAAAATGTACTAAATTCGAAGCACTGTCTATGTATTAGGGTTTTTATGTGCATTATTATTTAACCCTCATCACTAAATGAGGTTGCTGTAATTATTTCCAACTTTAGCGAAGAAGCCCGAAACTCATGCATTAGCCTCAAGTCACATAGAAGGCGTTAGGGCTGGGCCCGGAACCCAGCTTGGAATCACGCCCGTGCCTGTATTGTTCCTATCATACACAGCAGCTGTTAACCCGTAAAAATGAGCCTTCCTTGTTTCTAGTTAAACCCTATCTTTCTTCAAGGAGCCCATCAAATCTCATCTGTCTGTGTGGCTTTCCCTGACATTCTTTAATGCTGTTTCACTGCACCATTCATTTGATACTAATGAGCAAGTTTTGTTGTATTTTCAGTTTAGTATTTCTGAGGTTGGGATGCATCTTGCCACAACTGCTGGTCATAGTTGGTCAGTGTTCTCTTTTCTTCCTCAACGGGACATAAAATTAAGGTACCTCTTCCAACTGATACCATCTAAGATTCAGTAAAATATGGTAGGTACTACTTTGCTGTTTAATAGTGCGGACATGTCCTATTACGCTTATGTGGCAGAAGCAGTGCTCACAAATAGCCATGTGCTCCCCTGGCTTCTGCAGCTTCCTTGAGAGGACCCCCAGCTGGGTCCATGGGACAAGTCCTGGCTGATGGATTCTGAACAGGAGTGACACGTGGTTTCCCCCGGGCCAAGGCAGCGAAGAGCTGGTGTGCCTTTTCCCTCCCTGTCACAGCAGACTTGGGAGCCAACAGATACTAGATACTCATTTAACAGGTTTACAGTCATATCTACTCACCTGACAAGTGGACCATGAAGGCTCCTTCTGCTGGGTTCCCACTAAGCAAGGACTCATTACTTTATACACCAACACTTTCAAGTAGCAATCCTGGGGTGCTGGCCACCCTGTTCCTTTACGTTTCCTCACTTTGCATTATCTGTATGTTCAACTACACTTCCATGGGCAACATTTCTTTACAATATGCGTCCCGGGAATGGGGGAGAAAGACTCTTAAAAAAGGGACATAAGCAAAGCATTTGATTTCTAGTATCCAAATGTTTGGCAAGACTGCAGAAGTGAGCAGGAACCTGAGCTTCAAAATGCAGGGCTGGAAATATTTCGGCAAAGGTCCAGCTCGTTTCTTGAACAGCCTTCAGGACTGACTGATGATCCTCACGACGAGATGACTCCCTGGTTTCATCGAAAGATCTCGTTCTTTTCAGAACGCAATCCTGAATTCACTTTTTGTATTGTCTCGGGGAAATCGTGTTTGCGAGAATGCTTTACGGTGTCCCCTTGAGTTTCCTGGATTTGAAGAAGTGAAGGGAAAGCTATTTGCTTTTATGTAATCAGATTCTCTGGGATTTAATCCTATATCCCATTTATGGCTGAGCTAGCCATTCAAAATTAAAATGAACCTTTCATCCGTGTGTATCATAAATGGGCATTTATCAGGATTATATGATTTTGCAATCCATCTGAATACGTAACCAGAATTTGTTTTCTTTCCGTTTCACTATGTAATTACCATGCAACAATAACAAAAGTGACATGTTTGAAGAACAGATAAAATGCTGCAAATTGGCCAGTAATGGTGATATTTCCTCATCTTCTGAAAAACCCATTTATTCTCTCTCTCAACAAATCAAGGCATTGTCAGCCCACACTCATCTCGTGGCCAGAGGGGCTCCACCAATTTCTGGATGTGAGTGAGTCTTGGAATGCAGATGAGGGGGACTGACGAAGGCTTTCAGCAAAGGCAGCTGGTCTTTGCTTGCCTCAATTTCTAAATCATCCATAATGGGGCCAAGACCTCCCAAGCACTAAAAAGAGCGAGCTGACATGCTGGACAAACTGTTAATTTTTTCCTGAAGAAGCTGCTATCTTGCACATCTGTCACTGCGGCGCAGACAATTACTCACTGAGTGGGGGAGAAAACCTGCCGCTTGTTTCTAGCCGAGTCGTTAAGGGACCTAATGGAGAAATACAATGGCGTAGGAGTCAAAACATGCTGGTTTCCTGTGTGCTTGGTTGTCTCCTCATTTCTGAAGGCTGTCCGGTGACATTAAAATAGGTGAAGTAGACTGAGGGGCGTGGAGAGGAATCTGAAGTCGTGAGGTAACAGGAAAGGCACGTAAAGTTGTGGGAGGGTCAAGAACCAAGACTTCCGAACTAGGGACCACTGTACTGACTGCTGAGAGCCTACACACGACAGCGTTGTGTTAGGATTACTTCAAACTTCACACCCTTAACGTGTGCTCCCAAGGGCTTCACATCCATGTACAAAATTATTTGTGTGTGTCCTACTTATCGTTTCCGTAATGAGTTACAGCCAGCCACAAAGAACTTGAGAATTCCAGATGGGCCACATGGCCATCGGACAGACCCTTATTCCCACCCTCACCCCAGTCATTTGCTCATCAAAACTGTGAAATTCTAGCATTTGAAGAAATTCACCTCAACAAGGGATGTACGAAATTGCTATTTTAGGAATCATATTATAAGGATATGTTGAGTTAGCATACTAGTTCTCACCTTCTCTGCTTTTATTAAAGAATGCGGCCTTCAGGAAGAATAAACATTTCTTAGAAATTTAATAGGAAGATGAAAAATAGGTTAAAAAATAGTTGTGGGGGAGTTGTCTTTTTGTCTGGGATACTATGATAACAGAGTCTTGTCTCTACTATCTTATTCCTGAAAGATCAAGTATCACATACACATTTACAATTCTAGTGACTTATTTTGAAAATTCAAACTACAAAAACAAAACAAAACAAAAAAACAAACAAAACAAAAAACAACCCCCAAAACCTAAACTAAACAAGCACAAAAATTGCCTTTAATTGTTAGCCGACTTCATCCTTGAAAGACTAAGGGGTAAACACAGGGCATTCTGATAACAGAACAGGAGTGAGGTCTGTGGATCTGGGAATGATTTAAACTGTCTGACAATTCAAAGACAGAAGACAACTCTAATGTACAGATAAAATTAAAAGTGGCAATAGTAGATCATACTCCTGGCAGTTAATGGCACTGGCTCACTAGAGACAAATCTGGGTCTACTTAAAATGTCAGGTGTGTAAAGTAATGAGTCTTTGCTTAGTAGGAACCCAGCAGAAGGAGCCTTCATGGTCCACTTGTCAGTTGAGTATATATTACTGCAAGCCTGTTAAAGAAATGAGTATTTAATACCTACTGGATAAAAAAAAATCTACTTAGTCTAACAACTCTACTTAGTTTTTTGGGAAAGAAGATAGAATTTTATCGACATAGTGAGAGGCTTCTTACAGCAAACAAAACTCAACACTTTAGTCTCTCAGAATATTTAAAATATCCAATCACGTTTATGAAAGTTACAATGTTCCAGGAGGAAATGGAGTGACTGGAACATATATGATTCTCACTGATATTTCAAGCAGCCAGAGAGAGATCTTGTGTACTTGCTACTTGAGAATCAGAGAATGTTTAGGTGGAAGGAGGCCTTGAGACAGTTTAGCTCAACTTTGGAGAAAATAAACACAAGATGAGAATGTGGTAGAACAGGGTCACTGTCAGCTGTGAATAAATGTGTGAGTCGGATATGTTCATCACTTTTTTTCTCCTCTAAAATTTTTGGAAAATATTGAAATGTTCCAGGGCTTAAAAATGAATAATGAATTTAACTATTAGATCTTAATTGTCAAAGAGTAGTAATTAAAAAATTTTTAGAGTACTTTCAGCTTTATTTTTTATTACTTTAAGGTTAAGAGGTAAACATTTAAAGCACAAAGACAATGACTGCTTATAAATGACATTTTAAAACATTGTTTTATTTTTCATTCTTTGTTGTACTAGTAATATAGTTTTCTACCAAAAGGAAAAAAAAATCCAAAATAGTCTTTGCTAACCAACTTCATTTTACAATACTAATTTAGATCACTTTTTGTTTTTGGAAAGACAAAATACAGGAAGAAATGGTTTTCTCTTTCATGAAATAATGGCTCAAAATGAAAATGTGAAGAGAAGCAATTGTCAGTTCAATTCATTACAAGAATATCAATTCACAATGTTAAAATAAACATATTAATAAAATGCAATATTTTGTAATCATGTCTGTTTATTGCACACATATGTGCCTGTAAACACACCTATATGTATACATTGTGCATATCTTTAACCCTACTGTCTTAACTTCTGTTTGATAACCATGAGTTATAAAGTCTATGTATTCAAATGCTGAGACTAATTAATTGGCAAATTTTAATTAGTTATGCATTTTCTTTTAAAGGGTATCATGTAACTGGAAAATGAAAGCAAATAAGTTTAAGGGGAACATAGCCTTAAAAATTACATTTGGGGGAGAGAAGGAAGGAAGGAAGGAAGGAAGGAAGGAAGGAAGGAAGGAAGGGAGAGAGGGAGGGAGGGAGGGAGGGAGGAAGGAAGGGAAGGAAGGAATGACCCAAACACACAGTCTCATCAGTATCAAGTATAACAAGTATACGAACAAGAAAAGTTGAACTGCTAAGGTAGCCATGTTCAGCCTCTCTTGGCTACAGCTAGGGATGGATAATTTAGACAGTAAAGGAAAAGACCTTTGTATTCTCTGAAGTTTTTAGCACGACTGATTCATTTGACGTGGGGCTTTAGATTACTGTAGAGTGGAAAAGTGGCTTCCCAAAGGAGCAGAGAAAAATCTTACCACCTTTTTCAGAAGACAAGAATGTGCATTCTAAATCATTGGATGCTTTGGGTTCTATGTGTATAGTAACATGCAGGTAAAAATTAATTAGCACTATATGTGAAACATAAATTAGTGGGCTTCATATCTTAAAAGATATTTGATTTACTTTAAAAATTCATTATATTAATTGTATTTATTTCTCCGATTACGTTTGGGTACAAATAGAGCATCAGGTCTGCACTGACTGTTAAGGACCGAATGGGGAGGGGACGTATGTGCTTCTGATGTATGTTTGTGTGATAACATTAACAGCAGGGTGGGGGAAGCTTAGGATGTTGCCACTGCTCTACTTGGAGTATCGATTCATACAGTCTGTATAGTTAAGTACTTCCGTAACATAAAAAATATTCTTAGTCTTCTGAGAGCCACAGAGAGGGCTCTAGACGTCGAGAATTTGACCTTTCTTTTGCTTGCTGATAATGTAAACATGAATTACTCCGGAGGGAGTGTTCGAGAACAACACCCAAGCTAAATGAGCATCTCTGAGGGGCTGCTTCGGAGGACTGGGACCCTTCCAGGAGGGAAACAATACAAGAGGTTCATGAAGACTGAATATTTAAGGAGGGAGTTTCCCTAGGCCAGTGGGTGTACGTTCCGCTCTTCCTCACAGTGAGGGGTTAGAGCATCGCAGAGTGAAAAAGGAGGCTGTGCTCAGGAGTTTGTGTGTTATCAGCGGCTTCCAATTTGGCTTTTCAAAATTCTAGGGTTTTAGAAGATTTTCAGGCAATGGATTTAAAAATAAAATCTTTTGAACAGATCCTAGAGCACTCTACGCGATCATAACGAAGTTTTAATCTGGTATGTGGACGATCTCTAGCTTTCCTTCCTTACATAGCTAGAACGAGCATTTAACGAAAAGCATTTTTTAAAAATGGCGAATTTCAAAGAAACACACTTATAAAAAATAATCATACAATAGGGTTACTCTATCCAATAAGAACGCCTCAAAAGAGCGATTCACCAGGTAAGCTATACTCCCTTCACCAACCTGTCCACTTACCACAATACCCCGAGGAAAGAAGGTGACGCTTAAAAGAAACGTGTACATTTGGCAAACCATAGAGGCTCTCCAATAGCAGGCCGACCTTTTTCTCCCCAACTCGCAGTTAGGAGACCACCTAGGAGAGGTCTACCATCTTCCCAAACCTCCTTTAAAAAAAACATTTGCAAAATTTTCTAAAACCTACTATAATGGAGCATCGAGGATGTTGAGGGCAGTGAAACTGCTGTGTGTGATACTGTAATGGCGGATCTATGTCATTATACATTTATCCAAACCTACGGAATGTACCAGACCAGAGTGAACTGCAATGTAAGCTGTGGGTTTTGGATGATTATGATGTGTCAAGGTAGGCTTATCGATCGTATCGGAACTCCCACTCTGGTGGGGGATGCTGATAATATGGGAGGCTGTGCATGTTTGGGGGGCAGAGGCTATATGAAAAATCTTTGCACCTTCTTAATTTTTCTGTGAACCTGAAATTGCTCTTAAAAAAAAAAGCCTTAAAAAACTCCATTAGAAAGGTGAGTCACATGTGTTAGCTTGACCTTTACTCAACCAATAAAAGCTATTATATTATTAGTCCTTAATAATGAAGATCAACATCTTCTAAGCTAAGAGCAATTTAGAATCTGTGGCATTATGAAGCAGATGATTCAAAAATAACAATAGGAGGCACATAATAAAAATGACTTGTTTTGCTTGGTTTTAAAGTAACTACTTAGATGTTAGAAAGGGCAAATCATCACCATTCATTTTCTTGTTACCTTGTAAATGGGCTGGATCATTGCCAGAAATCTGAATTCTTGGGAGAGTCATTTAAATTTTCAAACAAACTGATTCAATAGTTCTAGGAAGTACTCTAATGGTTAAAATTGAAAGTTAGTCTACCACAGTTGCGTTAATCTTAAAAAAAAAAATGTCAGCCTTTGGGAAGAGAGAGGTAGAAGTCAGTCTAGATTAATAGAATTTACAGTTCAGTGATGGTGAATTTAAAAAATACATTTTTTCTTTCAATAATTATTTTATGTCCTAGATGAGGTAAAATTTGTAAAATCTGCATTAAGGTAATGTTTCGGGCACTCTGGTGATAACAATGATGAGGTTTATTTTGGTCAGAATGTCAGAGGGAAACATTAATTCTTGTTTGTCAACTGTGAACTTTATCCTACACTGTCCAAGTAGAGATTAACTGGTAACACCCTGTTACAGAATCCTCACAAAAGAGCCAAATTCGGAACTGTGAAATTGGCAAGCTTTTCACACAAAGATTTGCTTAGGACGTCACTGTCGTGATGAGAGGTCTTTCAAGTTCTAGGGATGGTAGAAACACCACCCTCTCTGGCCTATCCCACTTGAGAAATGTGTGGGTGTGCTCACGTTTGCCTGGGCATCGCACACACACATGAACGAATCAAGCTAGAAATGACTGACCTATGAGATCAAAATAAATAGAAGCGAGCTGTTCTTTATACCTAGAAATAGCTGACAACTGCGAAAGGTGAAGGTTTTCACTTTAGCACCAGGAATTGTGGTGGAGCCCCATCCCTCTCACTGTGGTTGGACTGTATGCGGTTAGGACGCTAGAGTGATGAGCTGGAGGCAATGTAGATTTCTGCTTCAAAAACAGAAGCTATGTTGTAATTTTAGGACAATGGGATATATGTCGTGAATAAAAATTGTAAAACATTTCTTCTTTGCTTTTCTTCTTAGGCAGATTTTCCTGCATTGGGAGTGGGAGCTGCAGGGGTGCTTTTTGGTAGAGGAAATCCAAGGCCTAATCCTTTCGGCCTCTGCATGGCTTGAACGGGCTCAGCGATCCCTTTGCCATCTCGTCCAAGGCCTGACCCAGGTGTCCAGCCCATGTTCTGGAGCATTCGGTTTCCAATGTTGTTTTCTAGGATTGGCTGGGCGTTTTCCCCTACAAATCCTGAAATTACAAAATGACAAACAAAACAAAACAAAACAAACCCCAAACAAACCCACAACCCCCCAAAACACATTAGTACAGACATAGGTGAAGATACTCTCAAGCTAAGAAAATCATATTCTCCTAAGTTTTTCTTTCAACAAGGTACCTGGGTGGGAGGTGGTGGTGGTGGGGGGGGAGGGTTTGTTCATCTTGGGATGAGGGCCTTGTAGGGTAGAGGGATCAATGGAAGAAAGGTCTGGTTTAGAGTCCCAGCTCTACTACTCAGCAGCTGATGAAGTTATTTATTTATCAGCTTCATCTGGCTGTGTTGCCTCATCTATGAAACAGGTGGAACAATGTTCACTGTCCACCTCACGGAAAGTGGCAAGAATCAGTTGAGATTGTATGCAAAGTATCCTCAGTAAATGATAAAATACAGAGGTTTATTTCATTCCTGCATTAGCCTCAATGCGAATTCTGAAAATCACCAACTTAACACCATAATATCTTACATTTGCCTGGCGCCTTGACATTCAACAAAACCCAGACTAAAACCAAACCACACAACAAGCACACCTGCTGGCGTCCCTAATTCCTAGGGATTGTTTACATCGTTCTGATTACAACAGGTTTAAAATTTGTTTAGTGTTTAAGAAAAAATACGAGGCCAATTTAATACACCTCTTCCTCTTCAAAAATGGCTAGATTGTGGTCATTTCTCAGTTCTAAAGTGAACCACCAATGGTACCTGAGTGTCATCATTGAAAAATGTTGATATTTCAAGCATGGTGGTCCCAGGAGTGGCCCCTCGAATCCTCCCATACTTGTGTTTTTTATCTAGATGGAAAAGAACCCACTCTCTCTGTTTTTTTAGGTGCTGCTTCCTTCTCTCTTAATGAAAATAAAATAAGATAAAGCATTATCTTGTACTTTCAAGTAAAACAGTAAAAAAAAGGACATTAAATTTCTCAAATGCTAAATCTTTCTACATAGACACATGGATTACTGAAAAGAAGAGAAAAAGCTTTCCCATGCAACCTTAAAGACAAGCTAACAGTGAGTTTATTTTTCATGGACAGCGATTCTGGAGTGAGATCTACTGTTGGTCTCTCATCCTTTTTATGAGATTAAGACTTGGGAGTGGAACAACTCAGTCTCCGCACAGCATCCTACAACCATAATTTCCTTTCCTTTTGCTCCTGGCAGTGCTAAATCTTTTAAGTCCTTTCCTGGAAGGCTCTCCTCCTGCTTGAGCAATTTTAGCAATACCTAGCCTGCTAACCCTCCCGCGCTCCCGTTCCCAGCCCCCTTCATGCGGGATCTGGCCTCTCTCTGACAGCTGAGTTGGTCCTTTCCCCTCACATCTTCCTGGGAGTTTAGTGGATGGTAATTCACTTGCGTAATTGGCTCAAGAGATGAAAATCTTGTATCGGCCTCTCCTAGCTGCTAATCTGTCCAGATGACTGCAAGCCTAATTGGCAGCTTGTTTAGTAATTTGGCTCCTAAAGTGTTGTATTGATGTTGGATAAACAGCCAATGGAAGGGGAGGTGACACACGCTGCTTCCTACATAACAGCTCATGCACCCTGCCTCAGTCCCTCCCCCATTCAGGACGCATCTGAGCATTGGCGGGGTTGCGCTCACTCTTTCTTCCCATCCCCTTCTTCCTCGTACTTTACTAGCCAGCTGGGGCGCAGGGTTATTATTATTATGGGTTATTAAAATCACGACTTATAATATGGTCATCTGTTCTCCATAACTAATTTAAAGACATGGGTTTTTTGATTACTGTTAAGAAAGGAAATAGCATTTAGCACAGAGATGTGAGAAAATGGTAGGTGTTACTACTCTTTGTCAGATGTTTTAATGACTTCATTCTTAATATAGAAGAGCCTGATTCAGACCATTCTGCATTTTATCTGAAATACTGTAGACGTTTCTCACATGAATTTTGCTAAATCAAATCCGTTCAAATCCTTCATCGCTTAAGATACAAGGCACATACTTTTGAAATAATAAAAATTTAACGTAGAACTAATTTCCTGTTTTTTTTTTAAAGCAATGAATACATTGTAAAGAATGAAAGATGTAATCTATATTGACATGTTTGGACAACTGTTTTTTTTTTTTTTTCCTTTTCTTTCTTTAAAGATTTTCTTTATTTGAGGAAGTGAGAGTGACAGCGAGCCAGAGTGAGAGACAGCTCCAGCAGGGGGAGGGGCCGAGGGAGAGGGAGAAGCTGACTCCCAGTTGAGCAGGGAGCCCAAAGCAGGGCTCAATCCCAGGACTCTGGGATCACGACCTGAGCTGAACGCAGAGCCTCAACTGACTGAGCCACCCAAGGCGCCCCGGAAGTGTTTTTATTAATAGATATTTTGGTTATACAGAAACATATTTCTTATAGAATCATTATAAATCAAAGAAGCGTGTTTTCAAAAAACTAAAAAAAATCTTAAAATTGTGTTGGTTCTGAAGGCACACAGAGATGTCTATTTGCAATAATACATAATCAGGACCATTTATGGTTTGTCTACTGTGTACCACTCATATGGTTTACTTGTTAGGCATATGACATTCATTATAGCCATTCCTCATAACAACTGTGCTAGGAAGGAATTATAGTCGGCCTTGGAGACATGATGTCATTTGACCATGACTACACAGTGAGTAAGCAAGATTCTAACTTTGCTTGAGTTTACTCCAAAAACCTATACGCTTTTCATGAGAATTAATGGCAAATAAACAATTTTAGTGACGATGATGCTTCAAACAACTAAAAAACAATTAACAGGGTTATAGCTGAATTGTAATAATAACTTCTCTCAATTTGCATAAGGACAATATACAGCAAACATACACTAACATAGTTGGATAACAAAATATAATAATGTTTGCTGCTCTTCAGGTTACACATGCTTCCATATTCACCATTTCTTTTAATTTTCCTTATCAATCTCATAGGTACTATCAGTTCCATTTCACAGATAACACTGAGGTTTGAAGAAGTAACACACCTGCCCAAAGTCAACTAGCTAGAAAGTGTCCCACTTAGAATGTGGACTTACATTTGAGTCCAAATGTTACCCATTCACTGACTGAACATTCAACTTAAAATATTATATAACCAGTACTTTCTATTATGTCATTTCTTTTGCCACGTTCTCCCAAGTGACTGAGATTTCACTGTTCACAAATTTCAAACCATCATTATTAACTTTTATATATTCAATATTTTAGCTTTATGAACATGTTTAACAATCTCTTTGCTCACAATTCCTTCTTGATTTTTTTTTCATGAATTCCATTTTCTTCAACCTGAAGTATTAAGCTTAGTAATAATTGGTCTTTACCTGAAATTGTCTTTATTTCACCCTCACTCTTGGGAAGTAGTTTAAACTGGATAAAAACTCCCTGTTGATTGTTATTTTATCTCCACACTTTGAAAATATTATCTCTTATCTTCTGTACTGTACTGATGTTTTTAAGTCTGCTACCAGTGTAATATCACTCCTATGTAGGTTACATCTTTTCTCCCTGGCTACTAAGTTCTTTTCTTTGTCTTTGGTGTTCTCAGGGTTTTTTTTTACAATGTGTCTAGGTATGACTAAATTTATATTTACTATTTTCTGATAAAGACTTGTACTTTTTGAATATGAAGATTCACATTTTTCTTCAGTTGTGAGAATTCTATCATTTCAACAAATTCAGTCAATATGCTCCATGAAAAATGGACCTCCCTATTCTTTCTATTCCATTTGGAAGTTCTATTAGATATATGTTGAACTTCATCCTCCTTTAAGTCCTCCAGCCATTCTATCTTCCATATTTTTAATCTCAGTGCTCCTTTTAAGTAATCTCTCAAACTGCTCTTAAAATTCACTGTTTTTATTTTATTTTATTTTATTGGCTAGCTATATTGAGTCTGATGTTTAACCCATCCAGTGAATTTATAATTTTCAAGATTTTTTCATAATAAATAAGAATCTCAAATTTCTCTTTCATTCTTTACCATACCTATCTTATTTTTTTCTACAGTTACTTCCTTTTGTTTTTAAATTTGTTTATAACTTTTTTTTTTTTTTGACATCACCTCACTAAGTTTTCATTTGTGAAATGGAGAGAGTCACTGGGGCTTAAGACATATACCACCAAAGTGGCTTTGCATTTGTTTCAAAGACCAGTTTTTATGTTGATTTTTTGGCTTGATGTAATTTTAAGCTAGAAACTCATGTGAGGGTAGGCTCTTGGTTACACATCTTCAGATTCTTCTACCTGGAGCTTGGGTAAAAATGAGATTCTTTATCTTCCTGTGTCTGTGGGTAAGTTTTGTTTCCAGTCTGCCCTCTTCTGAGGATAGAGCTTTCCAGAGGTTCTGGCTTGATAGGATCCTTACGCCCAACTCCTCAGCTTAGCTCCCTTCCTACAGGGGCATTAATCAACCTACCTCAGGATTTCCTAGATTGGCAAAACTGAGCATGGGCATGGGGGCTGCTCAGGACCATTTCTGGTCTTGAACAATTTCCTTCCTCCATTCTCAGCTATGCATCTAAAAAGATTGCTTTATATTTTGTTCAGCATGCCAGGTATTCTGTAGTTTGTGTATTTTCTCATTATTTGGTCTTTTATATTGTCAGGAACATAATTATTTTCGATCTAATGTGGATATTTACCCTCTCCTTAAGTGCTCCTTGTACCAAATGGTAATGGAGAGCTGTTTGAAACTCTCTTAAAGAGTTGGTGCGTATATCAAGAGGATGAAGGTGACATGCTTCTTAGGCTTTTTACTATAGGTTCAAACATAGTTTGGTTTCAAAATTAATACCAACAATCCCTCCCAAAAGTCTGCCCGTTTTAAAATCCTGGGAGAGATAAGATAATCTACTGTGGTAATATAGATCCAGTGGTAAAAGAAAAGGAAAACATAATTATTGATAAAATAAATTTTGGACAACTGAAGAGATACAGCACCTTGGAAGGGCACTTGGCTATACTGACCATTTCATGATTGTGGTCAGTATGACTTTTAATTAAAAGAACACCTTTAAAAAAATCTTCATCCATTATTATGATTTACAACTTGCCTTTATTGCCTTAAATATTCATAGAGATTATTTTATTATTGAAATATCAGTAGGATGCTGAGGAAGAAGTCAAAAAGTCACAAAAAGCTGTAAAGCAACCGCTCGCCAAAATCTTGCACATCCATGACAGTGCAGCCTGGACCAATTTCTATACCAAGATATTAAACGTTGCTAGGCGTCTCTTTACATAATATAAATGTATAAGAAAAAGGTGGACTCCCTATGATGCTATTTTCCCTAGGATATCTGTTCAATAGGAAGCAAAATAGTAACAGCAAATACTAATTGCGATAACAATGAATTTAGTAATGCATAGTGAACAAACCATTCAAACAAATGTGGTAGCCTCAGTATTTCAAAAAGCACACTCACACCTTTTCACTATCAGATCCTTAATAAGCAATGACTGCTACCAAAAACACAGACCATAACCAACATTGCTGACTGCCTTTTAAAAGTGTGTTAATAATATCCTTCCTGTTTTGTTCACTGCTTTTCTTCACCTTTACAGATGACATTTTTCAAACTATAAAATGCATTCTGCTGGCAAACCTTCCTGCTTCAACAGTTCTCAATTTTATAATAGTAAATCTACATCCTTTGCTACTGAGACATCCACTGTCTTTTGGCATGTGACTTTGAATGAGGCAGAGAAGAAGCCATACATTTAAAAATCAATAGCTAACCTTATCAATATTCATTTTCCTTTGTCAATACAAAATACAAAGGTGAAAGAGCAGTAAATAAGCTAAAGCACTGAAATAAATTTGGTGTTCCTGTCACAATTAATAAATGTTCAACCGATAACACTGCTGGCTAGTCTAGAGCCTTACAAAGTGAATGAAATTATGCCTCAGTGCTATTGCTAACACAGGGTGAGTAAAATTTTTAACACACTAGCAGGTAAAGATCAGATTTTGGGTTATTAATTTCACAGGTGACTTCTAAAAAATATTTATTATGTATACAATATATAACTGTTTATTCTTGGAATCTTAAATTGTTGCATAAACCCTGTTCAGGATTATAAAGTTAGAGTGCCAAATTACAGTTTTCTGATAATGTTCTGGTAAATGTTTTCTAAACCTGTTGTTTAACTGTGTAAATTTTCACATATCTATCAGAGGGGATCATTAAATAATATTTGAGCTGTCTGCCTTTTAACTCTTATCCCCTATTTCAAATGAAAGACAGTTATCTTTACCTGCATTTTTCGTGCTTAGACTGAATGTTGACTAAAGGCAAAAGAAATTGTAAAAACATCTCTTAATTCAATGTATTTTTTGCGGAGCTCTGCAAGAGCCTATAAAATGGGAAGAAAATTTACTTTGAAATAGTTCTACATGCTAACTCAACTCTGGCAGCTTACCAATATAATTGACTATTATAAGGCTGAATATACTCCAGAATTTGAAAATTATAATTTTCAGAGACAAGATGATCGAGGATTCATAACCTCATTATCAAAGTGTATTTATGCAAAAGCATTTCTTACTTGAATTTGGATAATAATCTTCACCTTAGAGTTGATTCATTAGTATTAGAAGATATTCTTTTTAAAACTGAGGACTTTTAAATAACCTCATTCTCTTCCTCTTTGAGAGGAACAGGTATGCATGGATTTAAAAAATGCATTGGAAATGAGTAACATAATTCTCTTACTCCACTACTGTGAGTAATTACAAAAATGCATTAAATTTCTATGAATTTTATTCTTTAAGTAAAAAAAATCTAGTAACATAATCAAAATCCTGAGTCTTAAGAGAATCACAACAGTTCTGAAATATAATGTCTGGAATATCCTGGTATAAGCTTATGAGTGTTTTAGGCTAAAGTTTAATGTTTATACCCATACTCCATAGAAATGATTTCCTATGATGCTACTGAGTTGTAACGTCAAAGTCACCTTGTAGAAATAATGATATTATCCTCTCCTCAACCATTAAGCGTTTTCCTTCTCACTTCACATCTGTTCAGAGTCTTAGAACCTGACCCTGATGTTCTTTCTTCCTTATTGCCGGCACTAAGGTGCTGTAGTCCCATCCCTAAGATTGTTCTTGTACTATTTCTGCCACTAATGTCTGAATCATTGAAAGATAAGAGAATTCAGGGGACCATTCACCTGGAATGGGGATATTAAAGAATCCTACACCTGCCTTATGAAAGATTTGAACTGAAGAACTGATGACATGTATTTGATCTAAAAGTGGCTCTATGTTCCCGTAGAAAGATATATGAGATGTATCCTCACGAATACTCTGTATCTCTACATAGCAATATTTAGGTAAATTCTCTATGAAGCTTAAGATATAACAGCAGGTTCAAATAAACATATGGAATAGAACAGTCTTTACAAATATATTCTTACAAAGAGGCCATATGTTGTCAGGGAAAGAACAGGGATTTAGGAATCATGCAGGGAGATGTAGGCTTGGAACCTCCCTTTGCCATTCAATAATTATTATCTTCTTAGGGAATGAAGAAAAGCCTATCACTTCTCTGAATCTTAATTTTATGGTGTGAAGTGATGCTGACACCACCTCGCTCACAAAGTTGTTACAAAGATAAAATGAAATAATAAAGTTTCTGTTACATAGTAGGCACCTTGTAAATGGTAAATACTAGTCTACATAAATATACATGCCACACACAGGTGTTTCTGACTTTCAAATTCTGAAAATTGAGTACAGCTACAAGATGATGATCACTATTATATTTACTCATAACCATATGCGTAATTTCATAATGTTGCCCTTTATATGTAGATGGAACAGCTACATTATGAGGGCTCCAATTTTAAGTCATTCAATTTTTTAGTACTGAACTACAGGACAGATCCCCTAAATAGAGAATTAATGCTTTATATCTTTTATTTCTTTGAAATCACCATGCCAGGATTCCCCCCTCCCTTCTCATGGTTTATTCTCCTGGTTGACATGACTCTTATTTTCATATTCTATAAATCATTATTTATTTAAAAAAATAACTTCTTCTATAAAAGGCTTCCCAAATGAAGTTAAAGGAAAGTTTATAAATCTGAATGGCTAAGGATTCCAGGCAATAGGACAAAGCTATTACTCTTTGTAACTGACCAAGTATCTACACTGAAAACATTTCTTAGAGTCAGTTTGCTGCATCACAAATCCTTATTCTTAGGTGGATGTCTACCTTTTAATGCCCAATTGGCTTCCTCTTTTCACTGGTTTTTATCTCTGCCTTCCTTATCATTGCTCTTGCATGAGATTTTGTTAAACATACTGTTATTCATATCCTTCACTACCAAGCTTGAGCCTTTGCCCTTTTAGAAACGCTTCCTGTCCCCTCTGGTCTAGTGACTTCTCTTTGCTCAGCACTTGTGGTTTCCCCTAGTGCATACTCATTAGAATGGAATGTTATTAGAAGGATGTGATTATTGTGGTGAAAATAATGAAATAATGAGAGACTTTTTATTCTAATGCAGATTTTTACTTTATTTTTTTTAAGTAGGCTCCATGCCCAATGTGGGGCTTGAACTCACCTCCCTGATATCAAGAGTTGCATGCTCTACTGACAGAGCCAGCCAGGCACCCATGTTTAAATAAGGAAAGACAAATCCAGGATTGTTGCAGAGCTGGGACAAGAACCAGACTGACGCATTTATGGCTAACTTTCCACTTCCTGTAATATGAGGCTTTGTGTTTTGAGGCTGCCCCTTATACTTTTGAATTTCTTACAATTAATTTCTTCTGAAGTTATTTGCCTTTTTGTCTATTTATGCCTTGTTATCCCCAGCAGTCTGTAAGTTTCCAGAGGCCAAAGACATAGCTTTTGAAGTTTTTGTATCCTTTAATACCTTACGCAGAGTCTTGCATTCAGGCAGGTGTGTAGTGAATATTTTATTGATTGGCTGCCTGAAAAATCTACACAAGGAACGTGTAATATATCCTGACACCAAATGCAAATGATTTAATAGTTGCCTGTAAACTGTGCCTCTTCTTCAGTGTAAGTGATTTCGAATTATCTGTATTTTCTTCTTGATGATTTATGAACTTTATATTTGTGTTCTGCCCCAACCCCTTTTTGCTTTACCTGCTGTAGGAGGTCCAGGCAAAGGTGCAGCTTTTCTTCTCCGTTTGATATCTCCAGTGCATAAGGATCCTAAATGCATGCTTGTTTGCCTACAAGTAATTATCAGAAAAAACTATTAACAAAGGAGGAAAAAAATGACACATAAATACACAGCTTGTATAATCTGAACCTAAATCAAAACATTCTCAACAAAGATGGAGCAGCATAGTAAAACCACCAATCTTGTTTATATCGAAACATAATTACGTTTGTTGACAAGCGTTCAGCAGCTAAATGCGCCATCATAAATTGTTACTGGAATGAATAATATAAAAGGAATGCTTTTTAATTTTCAAAACTGGCAATATTTCTAGCTCAACATAAAATCAAGCACTGTTGCTTCTGACAGGAAAATAGCTAAGATTAATTATCTAAAGAGATCACAATATTGTTGCTAGGTTATCAATTGGTTACTAATGCTTTACTGTCAGAGCAACATTTATTACAGGAAAAGTATGATCAATTTCTTTTAGGATATTATGTGGCAGTGAATTTTCCTAAAACATTTTAGACAGATATAAGGAAATAGTGATGTTCTCTGTTATAATTCATATGATTAGAATTCTTTAGTTAATTGTTAACTAGGTGAGAAAGCATAATTTGAATGTGTTAATGCTGGTCTATTGCCCCTAAATATGCTAACATGATACTGGATTATATTTGTAAAGACATGATATATAAGAACTGAGAAGCAGACTTTCTGCTATTCTTGAAGTTAGTTAGAATTGGATTATTTTGCCTAATCATGGACTCCTAAATGGAAAAGTTTTGGAAAAATCAGAAATGACCCAAGTGGAAATCAAGAAAAAATAATACAAAGATGGAAAGCATTTAAAAGTCTTTAAACATTTCATGCTATAAAAGGACTCTGTTCATTTCCTGGATCATAATCCCTGATGTGGGGTTGGGATAGTGTCTGGGGATCATGAAGCAGAGATAAATGATGCATGTTTATTATAGCACATGTTCTTTTAGTAATTCACAGAGATATCTGGTAGTATCCTGAAGTTTCATATTTAACCTAGCAAAGGCCTGTTGGATCAGTCTTCTCTATATCCCATTGTTTCTGAATAGCCCACCAAACATTTGTTCACCAAACATTTGTTCCTTTTCATCTTCTCATGAATTGTATTCCTTTCCTTTTAAGTCCCAGACTCCTATTCCCCTTCTCTTTAGTTCAGGAGGACACATACACCTCCTTTTGCCTCATTGTCTTTAGAATCTCACGTTTGTGTGGGTTCCCTGTATGTACAGAATTTAATTTGATTTCCTCCTGTTAATCTGTCTTATGTCAGTTTGATTCTTAGTCCAGCTAGAAGAATCTTGAAAGACAGAGAAAAATTATTTTCTCCCCTACACACCCGGATTTTTAGAGAAAAATTTAAAAGGAAAAAAGTAATTCAGGTAAAATCCAAGGTATATATTTATACACATACTCTCAGGTGTTTAAATATAATGAAAAATTGGGGAGTAATTTTACTGGGGAGTAAAATTTACATATAAGTTATACCTATATGGTACAAAGTAAAGTACGATAATGATCTGGCTGAACCACAATCAAATAAATACACTGTGAAACCTATCAAGATAGGTAACAGGTAATAGCAATAAGTGTTTGTCTAGTTTTCTTTTCCTTTTGTATTGAGTGCATACTGTTTCTCTGTTATAGAATAAATATATACACTTACTAAAATATTTTAAAAAATTAGTTCATTAGTTAGTAGTGACTAACTTTGCAGAAATACACACACACACACACACACATCAAAATGTTTTTAGACATGCAAAACTGTCTGGGTTTTGAGGTGTGGTCCTGGCTCCAATGCTAAAAAAAAAAAAAGAAAAGTTATGATCCCAGTTATTTTTTTAAAACCTTTAGAAATTTTAAAAAACTACAATAATATCAGAGAAGACACATCCTTTTTATACAAAATTAATGAATTCACTGATTCAGCAAGCATTTATTAGTATCTACTACTGACTTAGCATTAAGATCCCACAGAGGTGGTGACAGTGAAGAGAGTGGGAAAGAAGAGATAGAAGATACAAAAGACATGGAATGTTCACTTCCTATAATTGGAGGAGTTTACAGTCTGAGTTTAAGTCATGAGCGCATGAAACACTTAGGGACAGTGGAGGCAGTGGGGGCAACGCCAACTTTATTAGCTATTACCACAGAGTATATTATTGAGGCCTTATAACAGTTTGAAACATGTTGTGTTGAATATGCCTTTTTTCTTTTGTAGGGAAATATTTGTGCCTCAGTGGAAAACTACACTTCCAGAGCATATTCTTGTCATCAGACTCTGATTCTACAGAACGTAGTTTACAACAACTTGATGTTATGGATGTCTGAAAGCAATGGGAAATAATTCTTATCTATAGAAATGCAAATGAATTGTCCTGAGGAAGGACAATCTTCCCTCTTGTGGAAAAGTCAGTTCCACATCCATCTGCCCATTCACATCTACACTCCTTCCTCCTTATAAATCTGTGTTTCTCTGACTTCTTCTCTGAACCCCTTCTAAGGTCTGCTTGGTTTCCTCATTAACTCATGAGTTAAATAGTATCTCAAACACATAGTCATTTTATATCCGTGGAACAGTCATGATTTTACCTTTTTGTACAATATTATCCTTTGACATCTGTGATCCCTCTGGAAACCTCCCCCTAGCAAAAGACTGTAGCAATGTTGATTCTGCAGAACATATACCAGACAGGCTCAGATATCAGGAAGAGCTGAGGAGAAGGGGGAGGGAACATTCTGGAAATGGGAATAAAGTGGGAATCTGAATTCTGAGGCATGGCCCTTTTGTTATTGAGCTGTAAACACCAACCCATGGACCATCTACTTCTGATCCTTTTGTTAAAACATAATAAATATCCTTAGGTTAAGCCATCGTTGGTTAGGTTTTCTATACCTGTTGCTGAAAGTTCTTTCTTTTTTTTTTTTTTAAGATTTTGTTTTTAAGTAATCTCTATACCCAACATGGGGCTTGAATTCACAACCCTGAGATCAAGAGTTGCATGCTCTACTACTGACTGAGCTAGCCAGGCGTCCCTGTTGCTGAAAGTATTTTAAACAATAAAGAGTTTGTTCTGGCCCAAGACTTAAGAGTAGTTCAAGATGTCTGGGGAGCAATGTTTCGAGAAGGGACTATGTAATTTGAAGGAAGAAGAATGCTGGGGCTGGATTATGGGCCATATATGTCACATATGCCCATGAAGGTGTCTGGATTTTATAGTTGACTGGAGTCATTAAAGGTCATTTTAGGAATGCAGCAAAGATGGTTGGACAGATTAGAATCCTGGGATGCTGGTAGACAGTGGGGTTGGCCAGGGTTGAAAACTGATGAGATGGAGGATGACTAGGTCTGCAAAATCCAGACATATACTCCTTCCCATGTCATCCCTCTGTCGTGGTTGAGAATAACATGAAGATAACACATCACGGAATGTCTCTGTGTTGGTTCATCTGAGAGAGGAGGTGGGCAGGGGTGGGCAGGCAGCCCATGAAAAGTCCTAATTCTGGATTATTAAAAAAAAAAAAGGAAAACTATGCCATATTTTATTACTTTCAGATAGATTTAAAGCTCAAACTAAGGTAAAAAAAATATTAGTCAGGACTGTCCTTAAGAAATACATTTTTGGAAATAATTATAAGAAATACTTAAGGATCTGACACATCATAGTGTCAATAGGCATTGTGACTATTAACATTGGTAGCTTCCACTTGAACTGTTCTGGGTACTAATGGCATGTAATCAGAGTCTTCTCATTGCTTGAAAAATCATTCTCCAAAGTCAATATTGCCTTTAAGACTTTTTTTTTCTTTTACACTATTAAAACTTATTAGGAAGGCCTGTTTACAAACATAGTGAAAAACAAATCTCAGGAACAACCCCGTCTTTTAAAACTTTTTCTCATCTGCTGGACCAAAAATTCCCTTTCGGGTGTCTTTACAGAAGAAATGGAATATAACATCTTCATTCAACTCCCCTCCCCCACCCCCAGCAGAGCTGCATAAAGGAAAAGAGACAAACACACATTCAAGGAGAATAAAGTTCAAGTTAATAAAGTCAGTACATTGAACCCAAAGACCTGAGCCACAAGAAAAACAGCTGGCTGCATTTCAGTAATTCTATCAGGAATTGACTATCTGCTACAGCGCATTCCGAGATCTGGATTATTGATCAGTAAGATTACCCCATGCAGGCTTGTCCACCCCCCTTTTCCTTCAGACAGGTGCAATGAAGTTGCTACGAATAACATTAAGTAAAGTCCACTCTGTTATTTGTTGTCACTCCTAATGTAAAACATAGCAGTTATTTTTTAATTTAAAATCAATGAGTGTCTCAAAGCAGCCTTGTTGCTTCAGTCTAAATGAGTCATTTGTTTTTGCAAAGCAGAATACTTGGATTACTATTCAAGGTGATTGTTGGCTGTGTGTGTGTGTGTGTGTGTGTGGTGTGTTTTGAAGAATGATAATGCATTGTCCTATGAACAGACCCGAAGTTATTAAAAAATAATGTTAAGACTTTTTGGTAAGGCACTGCAAGGAAATTACCAACCAACTATATCAGTGTATTGTTTCCATTAACAGTATTTGCTTGCAGTGGAAAAGAGAGGAGACAAATCAAAACCTGATAACTTTATAACAACTCACATCTTTACTATCAAAGGTAAACATATCTTAAAGTGGAAAGGAACAAGAAATAATGCTGTTTTTGTTTTGGATTACTAAGTATTGCCACTTGGTTATGACTTGAAACATGGTTTCCCATGTACTGATTCTGAAGATTTTCCTAATAAATATTAGAAAAGCAGAACTCAAAAAGAAGCTTTCATTTTGCTTTGCTTTTGAAACACACTTCACTTGGTTTATCCCTTCATCCTTTTAAACGGTGTGGTGGTGCGAAACTGGGCATTTTATCTGGAGGAAAAAGAGGAAAAAAAACAAAACAAAACAGAAAAAAACCCCAAAATCGAAAACAAGCAAACAAATAAAATCCTAGTGAAAACCACCTTGCCTGAAAACTTGGCTTTCGACATGGGCTGACAGGGATGGAAGCAGGCAGTGTCAAACACAATAATATTAAAGGGAAAAGAGTAAGGACTTGTCTCTTCATCGTATGTATTTACAAACAGGGGCTCTTCAGAGGATTAGGCCTCGTTAAAGTTGCCCCCTGGATAAAATGTGTTCCCAAGCAGCCTCAGACAAGCTGCAGAGGAGAGACAAACAGATGTGACTATGGGCCCTGGCATTTGGCAAGAACACTCACTGTCAGTTAGAAAAATATAAGCCTGGACAGGGCATCAGCTGCACAGAAATGAAGCAGGTCTGCAGTGTCACCGGAGGAGGAATCTGGTGGCAGAAAGAAGTCTCGGGGCTGGAAAACCCAGCTCTGCGGGAACTTCCTCTTCTAGATCCAAATGACTGTTTCCTCCCCTTTGATGTCCTTATGTCTCAACCTACTAAACTGAAGGAGTTAACAGCAATATCTCTTTTTCTTTTGTATCAAAACGCACATTAAGCACCAATTACCATTTAGCCTAAGTATTTCTTAACTACGAAGATTGCATGAAGTACTGGTTTTTAACGGTGTTTCTTTCTAAGCCCCTTCTTGTGCATGAAGCACGCTTTGCATCTGGTCTTGTCGATCGCACCCTACTTGATTCTGGTGCCTTCTCTCTCCTTGGCTTTGGTCATCTGACTTCACGTTCTGCCTCAAGTCCATTTCCCCTCTTCCTGGGCTAACTGACTTTAGCACGTCAGAGTTTACAATGCACTGAACTTAGTACTCGTGTCCCAGGACCTGGGCCCTTGCTTTATTCTGGACTTACCTACTGGTCATAAACCTCTCGGTACCTTAGTTGCTTTGGATCTAGGTCGTTCCTGGATCTCCCCAGATGCTGAGGTCTGGCCCTGAAGGGCAACCTGGTGACTGAGGTGGTCTCTGATGCTGCCAGCAGACCCTAGCCCAAGCATCAGCGGTTCCTGAACCCCCTCTCTGCTCACTGCCAACCTGGGCTGGGACATTTTGACACTGTCCATTAACTTCCAATTTGTGAGCGCGACCACTCAGACNCTGTGGTCTGAGCGCGACCACTCAGACAGTGGTCTGGCTTGTCAGTGTGCGGGTCCTCTCGACAGCCGATGGATCTGTCCTGTCAGTGGCCCTTTCCCCTGTCAGAGCTCGAGTCCAGACCTATTTCTTCCCAATCTGCTTTAGCCTGCTACAGTAACTGGGGAACGTGGCCAGGGCTAACGATACTCTGAGTTTCTTCTATGCCGTCCTGTGTGTGTGCTGATAAGCACTTCCCCACTGTAGCCCTCAGAGCCAGTGGCAAGTGTGAGGGAGGGATGGGTGTGTCAGGAGGCCTCTGGGGAGCTCGGGGTCCGGCTGCACTGCCCAGCCAGTCAAGGACTGTTCTGGCTCCTCAGAGCAGTGTCCTAGTGGCTCAGCTGTCCTGAGGAAAGGGGAAGAGATGGAGAAGCTGGTGGGAACTTGCAGGTGGTCCAGCAACCAGTTCCCTCTGATGGCACCATTTCCCTTCTCCCAACCAGTTCTCTCAAGAAGCCTACTTGTCGCCATATTTGTCAAGGTTGGAGGATTTTACCAATCTTTGATATATTGCTTAAACTCTGCTTCAATTTCTTTGCCTTCAAGAACTGTGGTTAGACTAGTACTTACCTCATAGGTTTATCTGAAGATTTTATCTAGAAATCGTTTGTGTCAAACATTTGGCACAGTGCCTGAACAAAGCAACTGATAACTGTTGGCTACTACATTATTGTGGCTTTCATCCCCACTTCACAGATAAGCAGCCCAGGGCAAAGGAAAGTTAAGTAACTTACACGAGATCCAGGGAACTCATGGCAGGCCTCTGTGGAGTAACAGAGCCAAAAGAAGGTCTAGTGTAGTGTCACTGAACAGATACCAAACAAAGACATTATAAACTCATTATATCTAAACACTATCAATATGTTAAAATGAGGATATAATTAGGATCATTTCTAAATAACAAGTAGGTATTTTTTGGGTAGTTGGTAAAAAAAGTTAAATTGTTCTTTTGTGTTTGATTCTGTTTGCTTTAAGTGTGTCACAGCCTGTAAGAGTAAGTCATCATTTTTCATTTCAAAAACTCAATAAAAACCCAGGAGAGTACTGCAACTCTGAAGCCCATTGCCTCAAATTTTCTCTTGGCCACCACTTGGTATTTCTACTTCAAAGAAGTCTTACTTCCTCCAAATGGTGTGTTTCGTGCTTTATCTAAAGCCATCCTAATGTTATCATTCCTCGTGTGTGAATTATTAAACCCAACTTCCAAATCCCTAAACAGCTCTTGTAAAAGATGCTTCTAATTGTATCTCCTTATTACTCTAAACAAAGGGGTACCTAAAAGGTGGTGGTGACTGTCTTACTCAATTCAGGTAGATATTCTGAGATAATCATTAGAGCATTCCGAGTGTATCTAAGTGAGAATATTCTCACATCTAGAGGAAGGTTAAACTTTTCATAGAGCAAATTACTCACAAGCTTTCAAAATATCTCTTTGGGGAAATGGCTGTTACATCTTGTCTTCCATGGGGCTGACATTATGCTTCCCATCTTTGTCCAAGTCCTATGGATATTTTTAAGGAACTGCTAGTGACCAAGGCCACGTATATGAGCGAACACTGGAGCAATGTACCCTACCCACTTGAGAAAACTTCCTCTCTCTATTTCCTAATTTCCACCATCTTTGAGAGTTTGATCTTTCGCCCTTCACAGTTCTCCCAGGGGCCTCAAATCTAAATGTTCTTTCTTGTTTTTAAACTTTCCTAACCTCACTCTCCTTCCAAGAGCTTTTCCTATATTTCATAGCAATCTGTGTTTCTGTCTATTGTTACATGTATCATATGGTCTGGCCTGCAGATGTTTTCGGATTAGAGGGGACTGTCAGCTAAAAACACTGGAACAACTTGAGGTCAAGAACCATGTGCAATTTTGCAGAACCTAGCTTTGCTTCTGTCATATAGTAGAGGCACAATAAATATTCACTGAACTAAAACAAATTAAACTATTGTAAAAACTGTTGTCTCAACATTTCGTTTGGCAATTAATCATGCATTTTTTGTGGTAACACTTCTTTCTTCAAGTGTTACTTAAATTTACTCAAAACCATTAATTTAACAATTAATAAAACTTGACTATGAATCAAGTATTCTACTAGATGCTAAAAAGACACAGAGATGGTTCTGACCATCAAGGGGCTCATAGCCTAATGCAGGAACAACAAGAAAGAGAAATTACTATACAGAGCAAAAAGTCCACATGGCTATGGTAGCAGAACACCTCTTTGGGGAAACTGAGGAAAATTCATTTCGCCTGAGTTCAAATTTGGATATTGTCTCTCCCTCCAAGCAGAATCTAAGATATTTGAGGCATCTTGGAGTATTCTTTTACTCTTCACACCATAGTACCTAGGAAATAGTAGGCACTAAGTAAACTAATATTGATTTAATTTATTCAGTTCCTAGCTCTAACTATATATTTCTGGAATCTGTCACTGATATTGAGTATAGAGTTTCAACAATAAACTTATTCTAATTTCCTTAAAAAATGATATAACAAAGCTAGTGTTAAGTTTAGGAGGGATTAAAAGTTATGCAAAAAACCAGAATTCTTTTGAATATCTCCACTAAATGCAAGAGGATATGTGTCTACATTTAAAAAATGTACAATAAAAAATGTACATGTAAAAAATGATGCTGATCCTGATGACATCTTGCATCTTACAAAGAAGAACTATCAATTCAGACCACAGATTCAGATATAATCCCACATTCTCTCTCTAATCATGACACCATACAGTATTTCTTAAGGTGGTATGGCTGGCATTTATAATGTCCTTTAATAAAACTATGGGGTATTCTTAATAATATTCCTAACCTCTTTGAGGAAATCCCTGCATTACTCATTTTTGTATCCACTTTATCCAGTGTGCAATCTAATACTTGTATGTTTGTTGAACTGACTTCCTACTATATTCTCCTATTCACTATTTCTGACTCTAAAGCAAGCTTTATTAAGTGCAGTTTTTAGGGAATATTTTAGAATGGATGGGCTGAGTTTCTTTCTTTCAGCAGCTTCAGGGAATGATGGAGTTAAATGGCAAGGCAGAAAATATGCTGTTATTTTTTTATTAGTCTGAATACATGTTAGTTTCTTAAATCTTAGAATTTATTACTGAATTACCGGGAACACCCAAACATATTCAGTGTCGGCTACATATGGGGTATTATGCTAAATATTTTCACATAGTTTATCATCTTTAATCCTCACAAAAACCCATTACAGGTCTGAGGAATCTAAGATCCAGAGAAACTGTTACTGTCAAAGACCACATAAACAGCAAATGAAGTTACTGTATTTGAACCAAGGAATGCATGCCTCAAAAGAATCATTTCTCCCCTATACCATACTACCTCATTCAACTTAGTTTATTATACTCCATTTAATAAATGTCTACTGAAAATGTAATGCATGCCATGCCCTATGCCATAAAACAGGATTGGGAAATAAAAAAGATATGGCTTTCATTTTCTAGGGGTTAAAGTCTACCGATCATGTGGGAAAATGATTTCAACTCAATATTCAAAGAGAATTCCAAACCAGAGTGCAAGGCATTCCAGGCCCCTGGGTGAGAGAAGACATCTAAAGAGGCACAACTATCTTGAAGTACATATGCCACCTGCCATCTCTGGGGGCTCTGTAAGCAACTCAACAAGACCAGGAGCTAGAACATACGGAGACGTTGGGGGAGAGGTCACCTCCCTACACACATCAAATTTTAAAAAAATTCAACGAATCTGTCCATTCACCATTACTTTAAATTCTCTAGAAAAAAGGAATGAAGTGGCTGTTGGACTGAATTAATCAGTTTTTTACCTTAATCAATAGTTGAATTCAGTGAAAAAAGCCTGTCCCTAATTTCTTCCTAGAAGTAGCTTTGGATTGCTTTGTAGTTATACTCAGTAAGTTATTGGCCTGGTGCAGAGATGGAGTCACATGGAGATCCATTTCCAAGGCAGCTTTTGAAGTTGAGAAGCTTTGCTCATTTAACAGAGTTTACAATTTACTTGCACAGTTGAGTTGGCAGATACAGGCTCAAGACTGAGCTCAGTTTTGATGTTCTGTAAAGAGTCCCATGATGATTTGTTGAAAGGGACTGAGACTAATGTCCTAATTCCACTGCCTGTAATGGACATCTGTAGAGTATGACCATTAAAGAGCAAAGAAAGATGTGGTTGCCACTTTTACCTCCATATTGAGGAGGTAATAAAGACTGAATATTTTAATAATAGGCCAGAATGTCTTAAACTTCTGAAAGATGTAGGGAGTTATTTCTACAATGGAATATGTCAGACAGCATTGCCATTAAAGGCAAACTTATTTGAATTTAGGTTAAATTATTGTTTATTGGTGGAATTCAATTGGGAATCCATGACTCAGCTGAAATGCCACCTCCTTTATGCAGCCTTATCCAACTGCAATTGCCAGAATAATCTCTCACTCCTTGGAGAAAAGTGATTTTTTGCTTTAAGCTACAGCTATATATCTAGATGAACCAATACTCTATTTAGACTGTAGATTCCTTGAACGCAGTGGGGCCCACATCGGATTTATTTCTTTTAAGTAAATTTCCCTCAGCACTTATAAGCCTTGGCAACAACAGGCACTTATTAAATCATTATTGAATAAAATTTAACAAGGCATGCCCGAGTTTTGATAGTAACTTGTTTTTATGATAATCAATATCTTTACTGAGGTCCCGATTTCTATAATAAATAAATGCTTACTTATGGGAATAGAAAATCACAAAACGAATTCAGTTCCTATCTTGGGCTTTGGGATGGAAGTATGTGCAAAATCAAACTTGTACATGTAAGTCAGCTTTTAAAGTCTAGGCAGGCATCTAATGCAAAAGTGTTTCCCTATTTACATAACTTTGCATTTTGCTAAGTTGCTAAGTGTAACTTTATGAAAAGAGTGCTTTCAGTGCCTTCTCTTCCATGATAGTTTTTGGCAGACAAATGAACAATATGTACATAAAACTTTTACACACTTGTTAGCAAATGTTTCCTAGACTGTGAAATATACTCTAATAGCTAGGGAAGATATCAGGAGGCTTGTGCTGACTACATGAACACTAATGTTCAATGATCAAGAGAAGGAATATTTCAGGATTCTCTTAATTCAATTCAATTCAATTCAAATACTTGCAAAGTTGAAATGCATTAGCTTATATTCAGAATTAGTTATGCCATCAAGATCTTTGACCAAACATCCTTTCTCATTTTTGGTAATTCAGGTCTACTACTCTTTGTATTTGGAAGGCCCATTGTCTTTAAATGTCGACAGAGAAATATCCTACCAAAAATTAACCTCAAATAAAAATAAAGTCTTTTCTCATTTACATAATGTATTTCTTCAGAAAAACATGCAGGCCTCTGTATTTTTTAAATTTCAGAACCGAGTGCCAAATTATTAACAATTGTTTGAGTCATGGTTTCAAAATGTTGTCACTTTCTTTGTTACATAATGTACAAATAATCTAAAATGTTTAAAACTACAAATAGGAGCTTAGAAGAGTCAACAGTTTTGCTTAAAAATGGGATAGCAGAATTAAGAAAATGGTTGAGTTCATTTTTATATGCCTTAGGAATAAGACTCAAGGAAAAAGATAGCACTGTGTAAATTACCTGGCATTTGACCTGGGAAAGCTACTACTGGACCTCTCTCTGTTTCCTCACATGCAAAATGGGAATAATAACAGTGTTTACTTCGCAGGGTAATTTTGGAAATTAAATGAGATAAAATAAATGCATTGTTAACACTCAGGGGATCTTAGCTATTTTGGTATTTAACTGTAAAAATAATGGGGAATTTTTTCTTCACTTTTAGGTAGTATACTTTAAATTCCCTGTCTTTGGTCCTTCTTAACTACATATCCACGTATCTGGAGAGACGATATGGCACAGTGGTTAAGAGTGTGGACTCTGGAACCAAATGAGATGAAGCTTCATTGCTGCTTCCCTATTTACCCCCATTGAACAACCTGGGAGAACCTGGGCACACTAGTTAATTTTTATGCATCACCTTTCCCATCTGAGAAATGGAGGTAATAATGGAACCAATCTCAAAGCGCTGATGTGGGGGCTGAATGTGTGGCTCACAGCATGCTTTCAGTAAGTCTTAACTATAATTTCCCACAGAAAAAGGGAATTCGTATATGGTAAACTGAATACTGTATTGATTCTGGCACCTTCTTCCCCCAGTCACAACCCCAAAGAAGTAGAGAAACTCTGTGGGCCAGAACATATTTTGTTTTTAGAGTATGAATGGGGAAATAGAACAGATTTATCATTAGCTAATATGGTCTAAATATATTCTATAAACAAACATACAAATGTGTCATTTATGCAAATACAACAACACAGTATACCAAATCATAGGTTGTCAAGCTGATTTCCCACTTTATATTCTTCTTATGAATCTTAAATTCTACTGCAGAGAGAGCAGAGTTTATTTGAACAACTAAAACAAGCTCACTGTAGCTGGTATACAGCATTTAAGGTAGGGAGTATTTGGAGATGAGGCTGGAATCATTAAGAAGGGTAGACCGAGAAAGACCTTGCAAGTCACATTTAGGACTTGATCCTAAAGGCAATGGGAAGCCATGAAGAATTTATGTGTTTGTGTGTTTCCATCTATTTGTTTGTTTTTTACAGTTTTATTGAGAAATAACTGACATACACACCTATATTAGTTTAAGGTGTACAAAATGATGGTTTGATCTACATACATTCCGAAGTGATTACAGTAGGTTCAGCTCACATCCATCTTTTCATATAACTACAATAAAAAGAAAACAAAGAAAAAAGAAAAAAGGAAAAGAGAAACTTTTCTCCTTGTAATGAGAATTAGTAGGATTATTCTCTTAACAACTTCCCTGTGTGTCATATGGCTGTGTTAGCTGTGGTCATCATACTGTACCTTCTATCCCTAGGACTTATTTATCTTATAACTGGAAGCTTGTTATCCTTTGACCACCTTCTTCTACTTTCCCCTTCCCCACCCTCTGCCTCTGGTAACTGAATCTGATCTCTTTTTCTGAGTTGTTTTATTTGTTTTTCCCTTTTTAATTTCACATTTAAGTGAGATCATACAGTTTTTTCTCTGCTTGACTTATTTCAATTAGCATAATGCCTTTAAGGTCCATCGATGTTGTCTCGAATGGTAGTACGACTTGGTCTTTTTTCCTCCTCTATGGCTAAATAATCCATTATACATACACCACACACACACACACACACACACACACACACACACATACACACACATGCACACTATCTTGGTCCATTCATCTACTGATGGGCACTTAGGTTGTTTCCATGTCTTGGCTACTGTTAAACATGCTTCTATGAATATGGGGGTGCAGATATCTTTTTGAGTTAGTGTTTTTATTTCTTTTGGATATATTCCCAGAAATGAACTTGCTGGATCATGGGATAGTTTTGTTTTGAATTTTTTGAGGATCTTCCAAACTGTGTGTTCTGTAGTTGCTGCACCAATTTACAACCTAGGAACAGTGCACAAGGAGTCATTAAGAATTTTTAAGTACACACAAATAGATTTGGGTTTTCCAAATGTCATTCTGGCTATGTTATGGAGAATGAATGAAAGGGACAAGAGTGAGAGACTAAAACAAATAATGGATAGAGCCCAGGTTTTCCTGAGTAGGATATAAGATCCTGGAATTCAGAGACTGTGCACGGTACGTGGGTTCAAAACACATCACCTAGATCAGTTCCTTCTATACGTCTGGTAGAAAACGTCCCTAAAGGTGTGTGGA
This sequence comes from Ailurus styani, assembly GCA_002007465.1. Taxonomy (NCBI): domain Eukaryota; kingdom Metazoa; phylum Chordata; class Mammalia; order Carnivora; family Ailuridae; genus Ailurus; species Ailurus styani. Next base: position 3,876,640 of record LNAC01000128.1, on the reverse strand, counting down.
AGGAGTGCATGAAGCATCATTTTTTAAAGAAACATAGACAATACTATACCACAAGACTAGAAAATCACGACACACTAGATGTATCAGTAGAGAAATGCAGCTCTGACCATGTATTGCTCTAATCACTTATATCCTTAAAATGAGCAGGTTATGAAGAAGTCCCAGAATCCTGTAATTCTAAGAAAGAAGGCATAATTGGAATATTCTGGGAATATAGTGGCAAGGACACTCTTGTTTCTGAATCTATATAGCATAACCCAACCCCTCTAACAACAGCTAGTCAAAGAAAGATGACAGCATCTGGAAAAGAATTAGAAATCTAGTAAAAAAAAATAAATTCCAGAAATGAAACTAGACTAAAATATAAGAGTGAATAAATAGGATGAAGGAGAATAGAAGGTAATGAAACACAGGATGCAAAGCATAAAAACATTAAAAATAAAAGAAGAGAAAAAAAGGATCAGGTAAGTGATACTATAAAAGATAGACAAAAAAGACCCAATACATGTATAAGAGAAACTTTTGAAGCAAAACCAAAGCAATAAGTATGAAAAAGCATAATTGGAGGACATCTTAAAATTGATTTCAAGAATAGTAACAATTACCATCAGAAAGAGCATACTTCATCCTTGGGAAAAAAACACCTTGAATGACCATACCAGAATACAGTCTATTCCAACTCTTGGGCTTTAAAGAGAAGCCCAGACAAAACCAAGTCACTGAAACATGAAAGAAAATCAGACTCCAGCAGACACTGGAAGTAGTGTTTTACATAGATAACGCAGGAACCTATTTGTTAAGGAAAGAAGATAGGAACTATGGATTGTAAATCTGGTCAAAGTGACCTTTACATGCACAGGTCATGAAACTCAAGGAACACTGTTCCCGTGAGCCCTTCCAGAGGAAAACAAAAAGAATAGAGAAGCCCTGACTTCAGATCTGATGGGGATTATTAGCATTATATTTATCTGCCGAATTTATACCAAATGAACTGAACTGGAACCAAAACTAAAATTGAAACTAAGAAGACAGCACAGGATGGAATGGTTCTATGCCTCAGGCAATGTACACAGAGTACACGTATGGAAAAGGGGAGAGAAATGAAAAGTATATAGGAAAATAGAATGGCCTAAAGGTATTAGCAGAGTATCACTGACTTCACATCCAGTGCTTGGGAGAGGAATGAGAAGTGCAAAAGAGGTTACTACCTGACTTCAGTACAGGTCCTCATAGGGAACCAATAGCAAATAGCCTCTCCTGCCCAAAAGTATTAATGTAAAGATAACTATTAGGGAAAAAAAAGTCTTTTGAAATGTCAAATCTTATACCAGAGTGCAAGTAAGAGCAAAGAAAAGGAAAAGTAGAGAGGAAGAAAGATAGATCTGCTTATTCTAAAACAGAAAGAGAAAAAAAAAAAAGAGTGAGAGCCAATGGAAGGAGAAACCATAAACAGAACAAAACAAAACAACAGCTACCTGCCGCCTCTTGAGGGGACAGGCTAGAGGCTAGACCTTTTTGAAAATGATATTTTTGGGTGGGAGCTTTGATTATAGGACCTGTAGTGATTTTTATGTCATTATATAACAAAATTGAATAAATTTTTAAGAAGTCTCTGAATATTAAAATGAAACTAAAGAACCTAATTACACATTGATATATCTATACTTAGAAACTATTTCAAGTGACTTTATTTATTTATTTATTTATTTTAAAAAAGGTTTTATTTATTTACTTGAGAGAGAGAGAGTGGAAAAAAGCAGTGGGGAGGGGCAGAGAGACAGAGAGAGAGAGAAGCAGACTCCCAGATGAGCAGGCTTGATCCCAGAACCCTGGGATCATGACCTGAGCCAAAGGTAGACACTTAACTGACTGAGCCACCCAGGTGCCCCTCAGAGGGCTTGAAAACACAGGAACTGACTACATATTCATCATGAAATATATAAGAATTATAAAACAAATAGGAAAAGGAAAGATTTTAAACTGTTCTTACAAATTATTTTATTTGATGGTCATGATGAGATGGTGATTCTGAGACTGCTGTGTGTAAGATTGGCTAGGTTAAAGGAATACTACTCACCCTTGAACATGGGTTTGGACTGCCTGGGTTGACCTATTTTTCCAATAAATTTTTCCAATAAATAGAGTACAGTACTATCAACATATTTTATCATCCTTATGTATTTATTTTAGTGAGAGAGAGAGAAAGCGTGAGCAGGGGTATGGGCAGAAGGGAAGGGAGAAGGACGGGGAAAGAATCTCAAGCAGACTCTGTACTGAGCACGGACTCCCCTTTTGAGCTCGTTCTCACAATCCCTAAGAACATGACTCTGAGAGGATGACCTGAGCCGAAATCAAGAGTCGTACACTCAACCAACTGAGACACCCAGGTGCCTCGTCCTTATCATTTTCTTAATAATGTTTTTTTCTTTAGCTTACATTTTTGTAAGAATACAGTATATAATACATTAGCACACAAAATATGTGTTACTTGACTGTTTATGTTATCTGTAAGGCTTCTGGTTAACAGTAGGCTATCAGTAGGTTTTTGGGGAGTGAAAAGTTACCAAAGAAATTTTGACTGCACAGGGTGTGGGTGCCCCTCACCTTCCTACACTGTTCAAGGGTCAACTGTTAATTATATGGTGTCATCGAGAGGTTGTATTTTCAATGTTGAAAAAAAGATTATAATCAATAATGGAAAGTACAAAAATACTGAAGTCTTGAATCTGAGTCAGGACTATTAGTATGAGCCAATATGTTAAAAAAAAAATCCTAGGTCATTTCATTAAAAAGGGCTAGAATAATATCTTTAACATCCAGACTGTAGTTTCCAAACTATTTCCCATCTTAAAGAAATGGTTGATTCTTGATCTAGGCCAGAAAAGGTCCAAGGTAGCCTTGAAAACGTAAACATACCAGATGGCAAGGAAGAAAGCAAAGAAAGACCAGTAGAAAGGAAACAGACTGAGGAACCAATATAAATAATCTTCCATTGCCCAAAGATGGGCCAATTTTAACATCAATTAGAATAATAACTAATGAATCGAAACACAGAAAATATGTTTAAAATAAATGAGTTAAAACATAGAATCAAGTTTCACTGGTCACCTTTGGAAAATGTAAGGACCAATTAATTCTGAAAACTGGTAACACCAAGGGAAACGATCAAGTATTTATCTTGCATTTCCTACATGATCTGTGCCTCGAAGTAATCAAGTAATTGAAGTGGGGGAAATTTTTAGCAGAACTAATCTGACCAATAAGCAAAAATGAAATGACAGAATGAACACATCACCATTCTGTAACCCTTGTCGAATGAATTTGGGATCATGATGGCTAACCCATCGCAGAAAGAGACATGGAAATGAGAGAAATAGAACATACTATCTCTGCAACAGTCTTGGCCCAAACAAAGCAAAACAAAACAAACAAAACAACCTGAATCTAATCAATTCTCTAGACTTAAATACCAATTACAGGAAACCCAAGGGACAAGAGGAATGTGTGCAATAACACAATGGGGATAAAATCAGCAACACTCCTCAGGTGACAAACTTCATAGAAAAACCAACCTGATTTCTGTAATCAAAAGCTTTCAAGGAAAAACAAAGGCTGGGGGGGGGCGGATATTTATAAACTAAAGGGAACTTTTTAAAAGAGATGTATATCAATCAATTATAAAAGATAGACCTCATTTGGATCCAAATCAAACAATGTATAAAATAAAACATTACAAAATAACTGGAGAAATGTGAATATCAACTGTATATATTAATGTATATAAAGAAATAACATATATTAAGACATTATTGCTCTTTTAATAGATGTAGTAATGGTACTGTGGCTAAGAGGCTATTATTTTTTAGAACCTACCGTTACACTTCAGTTGAAGTAATATGATAGATGGGCTTCGGGGTTGGAGGAAGGGGTGGGTAGGGATACGGATGAAACCACATTGGCCATACACTGATAATTATCGAAGCCAGCTGAGAGACACATTGAGTTTATATTTTTCTCCATATTTCTGCATATGATAGATTTTACATAATAAAATATTGTTAAAAATGGCTTTTACCATCTTGACATTGTAAGTGAAAAGCATCTTTTCAACTCTTAAAACTGCCAGTATGAAGTCATTCTAAGTCTTCAAACCTTAGTGACACTCTCCATAATTTTTAAGTGATCAAATTTGAAATTAAATTAAGTTATCCATGAAGTCTGATGTCTTTTAGTCTTAGTACACCTCTGGACTGTAACTTGATGTAAAAAGATTACAGAAATCCCTATCTGAGGTTTATTGTCCTTAGAAAGGATAATGCATAGTTTTTATTCCATCTTTCTAATTAGTAATTTAAGCATATGTTCAGCATTTAACTCTAAATGTTTGCCTTTTCCCCAAGCTCAAAGACAGCTGTCCAAGATTTGAATGCCAGAAAACATTTAAATATCAACATCTGTTGAATTATGTTAATTTAGTGTAATATAATTGAGCATGAGTTGGAATTGATCAGAAGTATATAAAATAAAGTAAATTCCCCAAAATATCTTGGTATACAAACAAATCACTACAGAGTGATGAAAAATATTTCTGAAGAGAAAGGGTGAGGAAAAATACTGATTATAAAGAAGTGGATTCTTTTAAAAACAGCTCTAACTCTACGAGACATAATTTGGTGATTTTTAGATTTATCTTTAAATTGCCTCCTAATTGAAAGGTAATTAAAATTAACTACAACAAGTGATAGTTAAGTGTTTAATATTTGAAAATTTTTATAAATTATTACATAATTTATACTTACATAGCAACTACTTATATATGCAGTAACTATTTTAGATGGCAGGACAAGCCCCATTATATTACGAGCAGTTACATATGTCAAATTTCAAGAGTTGGTATAATTTTTTTTCTATGGACACAAAATAGTATTTTTAAATTCAAAGCATTGTCAATACGGCTGATGAATTTACGAGGTTTATTCTCCAGGCCGCAAGGTACTAATTACCAAACAGGAGCTATTTATTGTATTGCTGGTTTAAAATATTAACTTTTACAGCAAATCTTTTACTAATAAATTAGGAATGCTTGATGTTTTGGGGAGTGTCCTGGCACATACACCCATTGGTTGATCAGATCCTCAGACGTACCCAAAATGAACTTATAACCTGGGCAGCAGTGGGGATACAGCTGTTGTTAGTTCATGGTCCTGCAGGTGGACCTCCATCATTGCCTGGGGGAACCATCTCTGGGAGTGAAAGGTTAGTTTCGTGTCCATGCCCATTTAATCACGGGACCAATTTAGAGAGAGCCAACTGTGAAACAGACACCTGTCTGAAGGCAATGGACTCCACAAGACAAATGTACTGGAAAGGCTTTCACATGCTATTTTCCATTATTAGTGACCATGGCCAAGTTCCACCAGAGGTGAGAGGCTGTGCCTGCATGTAGTCATGTGAAAATACCTAATTGATCTACCAGATTTCAGGAAAGACATTGTCATGAATGTTTTACCAGGAAGTACTTGATGGCTTTTTTAATTTACCACACTCTGGATACATTGCATATTTATTTCCAAAGGGCAAATCCCATTTTTGGTCCATGTAGGTTATTCATATTACCCTGAAAAGCAATCTCTCAAAATTCTAATTGGCTGATAAGAAATTTTATTTAGTAGAGTCACAATTTAAAATAACTCCCTATAGCCATTAGCTTAAAATGTTGGCAATGAAGGTCAGAATTTCTAGATGCCAAAGGGACAGGAGGCATGAGAACTGGCAATTTGAGAGAAGTGTCTTTTTAAAATATAATAATTTGGTCATATAGCATAAAGTAGATTAAATTCCTTACAATCCATTTTATGTTGTACACGTGGTGTATTTCTAATCATGCTACTATAAATATCCACACCTAGAAGCTATTCAAAAACTTTTAAAATTAGAACACAGATGCAATTAAATATATTCCAATTAAACAAATGTAGAATGTATACATTCATATTAAAGGGAATATGTAAATATATTCTATGTCTTCATTCATGCATATGTATGAATGAATTTAAAAATCTAAAAGACATTTTCTATCTGGAGGATTGGGTAAACTTTTTTTGAGACAATGAAATTTAATGTTAATTTTAGGTTTAGAAAGTAAAATAATAACACACTAGACATTTTACTCTTAAAATTAGTATTTAAAAGCAGTTTCAAGCCATTATTTTGGACATATAAACATAAAGTATATAAAACATGAAATGTTAAGTGGTATAAGTTGCTTTGAAATATGGTGTTGAATCAGTTTAATATGACAAAGGAGGATTTGTTTTATTTCTTATTTATTTATTTATTTTTTAAAGAGGATTTGTTTTAAAATGCTAAATTTGTTAACACGGGGTAGGTAACTTCTCATCTTAAAAATTAACATAAAGCATCACTTACTTTTGTTAATAGGTTTAATCTCGTTGATACATTTCTGTGAAAAGCAACACTGAACAAACATAGTCCATGTCATTAACCAGTACTCTAATGAACAGTTATCCTGTCCCAATTTATTAACAGCTGCTCAAAAATGTAGTAATTAATAGTTTCATTTATTTTTGGCAAACCTGCAAAATGACAAATAGTTTTGTATCTGTTGCAAATTAGATCTCCTTCTCCAATAACAGATGACACTATGGGGAAGACTAAGCAAACTCAATCTTTGAACATCTTTGGATCTTTAGAAGATCAAATAAAGAACAGCTATAAATTTATTTGTTAAAGCTGCAACACAACACAGTGATGTGTATCCTCATATAGAAATGAATACGCTCTGTATTAAAGTAAATAGAAATTCTTCTAGCCTGATGGAAGAAGGCTAACATGAATGTGTTTGTAGGGGAATGTGATGTTCTCTGATGAAATCTACTGTTATTTTTTTTTTTTTCATTTTAGGAGACTCCCTACTACTAATAAGCAAGATGACAGCAAAAAAAAAAAAAAAAAGGTTGATTTCTTCCTCCTCACTTTAATTGCTAACATAAGAAACAGAACACATGGGCGCCTGGGTGGCTCAGTGGGTTAAAGCCGCTGCCTTCGGCTCAGGTCATGATCCCAGGGTCCTGGGATCAAGGCCCACAACCGGCTCTCTGCTCAGCAGGGAGCCTGCTTCCTTCTCTCTCTCTCTCTCTGCCTGCCTCTCTGCCTACTTGTAATCTCTCTCTCTGTGTCAAATGAATAAATAAAAAATCTTAAAAAAAAAAAAAGAAACAGAACACACAGTATCCAGGGATTATCAAATTATTTGACACTAAGTAGATGAAAAATGTAATGCTACTAAGAACTAAGCAAAAGTGAAATAACACATTTTTAAAAGACATTTTATTTATTATTATCTTTTAAAATTTGTATACCCTCATTTTAAAAAAAATTGATTTTATTTATTTATTTATTTGAGAGAGACAGATAGACCGAGATCCCTGCAGGGAGCCCAACATAGGTCCCCATCCCAGGACCCTGGGATCATGACCAGAGCCGAAGGCAGACATTTAAGCGACTGAGTTACCTAAGAGCCCCTAAAGACATTTTAAAATATTAAATAGAATTGAATAATACCAACAATAAAAGTGTTTTTACTTAATTTCAAATTATATATCAGACAGCTGAATGGTTTATCCTTTGTGCCCCCCAAGAGTAAATGACAAAACTCATTTAAGTAAAGAAGTACAGCAGATTAAAAAAAAAAAGAGAGAGACCAGATCTGAAAGGAAAGGCATGACATGATCTAAATAATTCAATAAAATTGATGTCAATTTTTGTCAAACTATCACTCTTTTTGTATGGTTTCTTAGAATAGTAAAGACTAATCACAAACATAAAGAAGTATTTAAAAAAGCAAGACATTTTCAAGAATGGCACATCACTTAGAATCAGGCATCACTTAATGCATGTTTTACTGACTTTCAGTTTGGGAAACTATATTGAACTTTCTGGTACTAATCAAAGGTAATGACATGAGAAACAATATGAAATTATTTAATTAGAGTTTTAAATGAGGTGAAGGCAGAGGAAAAGAACTTCCTAAATTTGAGAAGTATAAAATTATATTTGACTACTGAAATTAAAAAAAAATGGAAGATTTGGATATCAAGTCTGGAATTTAAGAGAAAGATATGGGTTGAAGAAATAAACCTAGATGTCACTACTGTTCTTATAAAACACTTAGATGCACTACCCCAAGGTTTAGCTGGGTGTGTGAGTGTGAATATGTGTGTGTGTTTCACTTTGGCTAATAATCTAGTGCACACAATGACCACTCAAAAACGATGACTGTTAATTATTAAATATTGACAGTGATAGGTAATAAGCAGGGATTTAAAAAATCACAGTTGTGTATGCTTTCATTCATTTATTTCTTGAAAGAATTTGGTGTTTCCCTAAGTTTTATTTATGTTTTCAAAGGTTTTAAGGTATATAAGGATATACTCATTCAATATATTAGGTGAGAAATAAAACACAAGAAACCTAAGACAAAATGCCATAGTAGGAAAATAAGAGAATTCTGAAGAAATGGAAGGACAACCAGAAAACAGAACCTCATGGACTAATGAAATGGAAGAATCAGATGGGAATAATCAGTAAGATATAAGCAAAATGGATGAATGCAAGACAGGAAACACGCAACTTCAAGCACCGTAATGCAAAATCTTGGGCGAACACATCAAATGAATAAAAGGGGATAATGTTTTGATGAAAGTTTTTCACACCACTCACTATCTGACATACCTGCTGTATGATAAGGCTCCCCCCAGGGAATAAGAATGGAGCAACAAACTAAAAGGAAGATATGTAGGGCTATTATCGTTTGAATCAATGAGATGACATTATAGCTCTGTTTATAATTAGAGTTTGTTTATATTAGTTTATATTGTATCTGTGTTAAGAATCAGTCAAAAGGGGGCGCTTGGGTGGCTCAGTTGTTAAGCCTCTGCCTTTGGCTCAGGTCATGATCCCACGGTCTTGGGATGGGCCCCACATCAGGCTCCCTGCTTCTCCCTCTCCCACTCCTGCTTATGTTCCCTCTCTGTCTCTCTCTCTGTCAAGTAAATAAAAAAAAAAATCTTAAAAAAAATATCAGTTGCAATTTTGATCACAGGACCTGTCGAGTGTTGAGTATCATGTCGGAGAAGGAGAATGCTAATTATGTTTACAATAAACATATGAACAGACAAAACATATTTATATTTCATTAGGAACTCTTTGGATATGATGGAATGGCGCTCTACACTGAGTCCTGAGGGGTAAGAAGCCAGTTAAGACATCCAAAGGGACAGGGATGCCTGAGTGGCTCAGTCGGTTAGGTGTCTGCCTTCGGCTCCGGTCATGGTCCCAGGGTTCTGGGATTGAGTCCCATGCTGGACTCCTTGCTCAGCAGGGAGCCTGCTTCTCCCTCTGCCTCTGCTGTTCCCCCTGCTTGTGCTCTCTCTGACAAATAAGTAAAATTTAAAAAAAAAAGAAGAAGAAAAGAAATCCAAAGGAACGCCTGCTCTTTTCAGAGGAGGAAGCATGGGACCCCTTGAGTCTGCCGTCGATGAAGTAGAGCTTTCTGAGAGAACGGAGTGTAATTAGCAAAGGAGGTTGCGTGTTTAAAGGAGGCTTTCGTAGGTTGTCACCTCTTTGGCACCGTTAGACATGAGAGAGTCTCAGAGTTGGAAAAGACACAGTTCTCCTGCACCCATCACCGATTTAAAGAGCCTAGATGAAGATGAAAGTTGATGTGGCAAAAAAAGGAAAAATGCCATAAATTGGGTATCTGGAAAACTACCCAAATGCATTATAGTTAGTGGCCTCGGTAAGCAAGACCCTGAAATCTGGCGATGGAGGTCTTGAAAACTCCCCGGCGGAGCTGAGGGTGAGACGTACTACCAGGCTGAAGCCATAATGGCCTTGAGCTCCCGTGAGGAGTGCCAACCTGAAGAGCACGCTGCCGTCACGAGCGTCCGAGGCTCAGCTCTGAGTCATTAAGAGCAGACCACTGGTGCATTTATCTTCTCTTACCTGCCTGCTGTGTTTCGGGAGTAAATGATCCCAAAATTTATTGATTTAATGCATTACAGTTCTCTTCTCTAACCTTTGTATTTCCCACAAGCGGAGAAGGGAAATGCAGTCACTCATCCAAAAGGGGTAAGAAAAGTCAAGGCGATATTGAAAATACAAGAAAATGGCGTTCAAGACAGCAACACAGAAAAATACATATAAATAAGGAAGGTGAAGAATTTTTTGGTCTTGCACTTAATAAAACTTGTAACAAAAATTAAACTCAAGTCTTTCTCTCTTTGTGCTTATTTCACTTTCACAAATTGCCCTGTGTGCTTCACACAAATGTTACCCTTAGAGACACAAGAAAATAAACAGCACCCACAAAACAAGACACAGAGGATATCTGAAAGGACTGTTCAAAGAACAAGGTGAGCTCTTGGAAATGGAAAGTGTAAGAGAATGTTTTTTAATCGATAAAAGGTTTGGGACATCACATTGATAAAACTGCCCCCAAATCTTTGAAGACAACAATACATAAAACAGACGTTAAGGAAAGTTGGAGGATCACCTGAAGTCATGCCAACATCCAAATCCTAAGAGAGCAAGGGAAATGGAAACCACAGACAACTCCCCGCATGGGAGCAATGCGTTCAAAATCCTGAGGCAAAATGGCTCCCAAGAGAATTCCATTCCCAGTTGAATCAATCAATGTAAGACCAGAATAAACAGATTTTCAGACATGCAAAGTGCCCAAATTTAACCACAACTGTTCTCTTCCTCAGAAAGCTCGGGAAAAATAATGGCGTGGGGTTCAGGGAACAGGAAATCCCGTGCAGGAGAGATGAAGGGCCTCCCCAGGATGATAAAGAAGAGAAATCATGGGACTTCAGCTGTGCAGCAGGTCCAGGCAGAATGAGATTTGGAGAAACGGACAGCTCTAAGAGGGAGGCCCCCCAGAAAAAGAATTGAGAGGAACTACACTTCTGTGTAGAGGTGGTTGATGAAGTGGGGTGAGGCACACAGAAAACAAAGCAAATGAAAAACAGGACAGTCATCTCCATGACAACAAGAAAGTGATACATCTATGAATAACATTTACATATATAATCACATTAATGCAAACAATGAATATTGATTTGGTCTGACGATTATGAGATAGCTACTAGGAAGAGAGAAAAATGCAGAAATGGGGTGTGTGTGTGTGTGTGCGCACACGTGTGTGTGTGTGTGCGTAGGACATACAGCAGGAAGTCAGTAGGTTATACCAAAGTAAGAACTTCAAGAAATCATAATATAAGCATGTAATTTGGGTTGATACTAGAAGAAATGGCTAAAAGGGTTGAATATGGTTTCCTCTGGGGGGTGAAACTGGAGAAGGGGGAAGGGCAGGGCTGGGGCCTGCTATACTCTGTCATAAGTCTTATAGAATGATTTGACTTTCTAAACTAGGTACGAGAAAAAGAGGATAAAAAAATAAAATTGAACAAGTGCTTAGAAAACACATAGGTGGAAATAACAAGACCATCCTTGAGATAAGAGCTGATATTTGAGCTCTTCCATTTTAAATGCTTTATAGGCACTAACTCATCTATCTTTTCCAACAGTGTTATGAAGTAGGTGTGATTATTTTCCCAATTTCACAGATACGTAAACTGAGGGACAGAGAAGTTAAGTATTTTGCTCAGGATCACCCGGCTCGTAAGAAGTGACGTGGGGACTAGAGTCAGACACTCTAACTGTAGAGGTTCCCACAAGGACTCAGAGCACTTTAGGGCTGTAGAATCAACTGTAAATGCATTCTACAAATATTTTATGTCATGAATATTTATTGCCCATGTAATAGGCATTGTTTTTGATACTGGGGATACACCAGTGAGTAAAGCAAAGATCCCTCTCTCATGAAGCTTAAAGAGATTGTCTCTGTTGGACAATCAGGAAGACAGATCACAGTCTGATGGGCTTGGTGGAGAATGAACCTTTTTTATATTGAGCAGAGACTTGAAGGAAATGGAGAGCAAGCCATAAAGATAGTTGTAGGGAGAGGGAAGAGCATGTGCAAGGGCCCTGAGACATGAGTGGGGTGACATGCTGGGGGAATAGGAGAGAGGGCACTGTGCAGGGGGTGTTGAGTAAGAAGTAAAGTGGGAGAAGACATCAGGGAGGAAGCTAAAAAGTCTGGGCCAGATCACAAACGGCCATGAAGGCCAACATAAAGACTTTGGCTTTTACTTGAATATTTTATTTATTTATTTGAGAGAAAGAGAGAGAGAGACAGAGAGAGGGAATGAGCAGGGATGGGGGGAGAGGCAGAGAGAGAGAGAGAGAGAGAGAGAGAGAGAGAGAGAGAGAGAGAGAGAGAGAGAGAGAAGCAGACTCCCTGCTCAGCAGGGAGCCCGATTCAGGATTGACTCCCAGAATCCCGGGATCATGACCAGAGCTGAAGGCAGATGCTTAAAGGACTGAGCCACCCCCATGCCCCCCAAAATTTTTTTAGATCTTGATTGAGGTGTAGTTGCCATAAGAAAAAATGTACAGTTAAAGTGTACAACTGGACAAGTTCTGACATAGGTATATACATGTGAAACCATCATCACACTCAAGATAATGAAGATATCCATCGTCCCAAGAGCTTTATGCCCCACTGGAACCCTTCCCTCCAGTTCCTCCCTGGCCCTGTCCCATGCCCGTGCGACACAACTCACCTGCTTCCTGCCAATTTATCATGCTACTGCTGTCCACTATTTTAGATTGTCTTTTGAAAAGGCGTATGAATCACACATCATTATCACTTTATATAAACAATGGTTGTTTACATTTACCTACGTCGTTATTAGTTTATTGGCTCTGCATCATTCTTGAATTTCAGACTTTTCTTGAGAGACCGTTGTTTGGAAACACATCCTTTAAAAATTCTAGCCAATGTCTATTGGTAGTAAACGTTCTTTGTGAAAATCTGAAAATGTGTCTACTTCATTTTCAAACAGGAAAGATGTTTTTCTAGGTACACGGTTCTAGGTTGTCTGTTCACTTACAACTCTCAAGATGAGCCCACTGTGTTCTGGTTTCTGTGCTGCTACAGAGACATCGGACATAGAGCTACCATTCCTTTGTAGACAACTGGTCCTTTCTTTCTGGATTCTCTTAAGATCGTCTCTTGTTTTTGGTGTACTACACTATACTACTAGGTGTGGATTTCCTTTTTCTTTTTTGAAGATTTTATTTATTTATTTGAGAGCAAATGAGCGAGAGCACGAGTGGTGGGGAGGGGCAGAGGAAGGGTGAGAGGCAGACTCTCTGCTGAGAAGGGAGCTCAAGGGTGGGGGGGAGGGCTCAATCCCAGGACTCTGGGATCATGACCTGAGCTGAAGGCAGACACCCAACCGACTGAGCCACCCAGGCGCCCCTGGATTTCTTTTTATTTATTCTACTTAGTACTCATTGTACTTTTTGTATGTGTATCTATGGATTTATAACTTTCACCAGCTTTGGGGATTCTTAGCTGATATCTCATTAAATAGTGTGTGTGTGTGTGTGTGTGTGTGTGTGTGTGTGTGTGTCTATGTGTTTTAAGCCCTTCTTCATCAAAGACTCTGATTAAATATATCTTAAGACTTTTTTCTGTGTCTCTTAACCACTCTCTTATTTTCCCATCTCCTTGTATTTTTACACTATATCCTGGTCTATTTCCTTGGCCATATCTTCATTTCACTAATTATCTCTTTAACTATCATATTTCTCATTTCTAACAATTGTATGTTTTTTCTCCCATTTTGCCTGATTAATTCCAATAGTGAGCTGCTTGCTCATTTTATTTGTATAAATATTTCATCCATAGTTATTTATAAACTGTATACATTTTATACAGATTATTGCTATAATTTTAGGAGCTGACATACTTAGGGGTAAATATATTGGTTTTAAGTTGACTACACTGATGGTCAACTTATTGTATAATTGACAGTTTTTGATCGTCTAAATTAGTTAGGCATGCTTGGATAGGATTTACATTCGCTTCTTCAGAGATTGAGTGGGTTCTCAGTTGAGGTTACTTTATACTTTATACTTTATAGTTATATACTTTATATACTTTATACTATAAATATTATACTTTAAAGCTCTATTGTTTGCTTGGGAAAGTTAAACACAGCAGTTAGCACCCTACCAACGGGAAACCATGGGATGCAATGTATCTGAGGTCGGTTATCTTGTCAAAAATTGAGTAAGTTTAAGTCCCAGGGTGGTAGTTCTGATCAATATTCTGAGAAACAATTTCGTCTAAATAGCAATTAAGTCTTCAGAAATACCACATGCAAAATTTGAAAATATACATCTAAAACAACCGACTGAGAAATTCTTTCTGTTAACAGAAAAAAAAATAACATTGACTCAGCAATATAAAATGAGAAAGAACTTAGAAGCACTTCTTAAGAAGAATGTATTTTCTAGAGACTCATTTATATATTATTAGATATACATGTTGCTCTCTCATCAAGTCTAAGTACCATGTAACTTTAGGAGAAAAAGATTAATTCTACTTTTTTAAATGAAAAACTAAAATGATTATTCTAAATCCCGACCTAGTATTCATTCATTATGAGAAACAGAAATTTTCTTTTCTTATAAAAATTCATTCTTCGTTTTTTATCACATTTTTAAAAACAGAAATAAAATGGTATCTCTCCATCATTACTAGTAATCCTGAAATAGATTCTAATAAACAATGTTTGAAATATTTCATACTGGCTTTTTAGAAGGCAACTTCAAAGGCGACTCAGCTATAAGTCATCCATTCATATTGATATGGGGAAGAAAGGGCACATGACTTAATGAGCAGAATGAAAAGTGATTCTGAAGGGCTTACCTGCTGGCTGTTTTCACAGAACAGCTTTTCTTGTGTCCTCTTTCAGCTCGGTTATCTCTCAGAAGCTGATGCTATACCAAGTGTTAAGACAAAGTTGTAGAAACAAAAATATTTTCATTATATTAATTTATAAGGAGAAGGGTGTTTCTCTCAGCAAAGGGACACCATTCCTGCACTTGCATTAAGTTGGTTGTTGTTTTTTTTTTTCCCCTACTGGTTTCTCTTACAAAGGAGAGAAACATCTTGCTAGGCTCACTGGAGATGGCATTGACAGTCTTGTAACCAAACCGTTGGCAAGGGTTGACAACCCAACGGTTGGTTCCCTGACAGCGAAACCACTCTGATCACCAGTTAAAATACAGCCCAGAGCTGGAGGTTCTAGAACTCTAGTCTTTATCCTTATGCTCTGGAGTAGTCTTGGTTAAAGTAACATAATCTCTCTTGCCAACGGCCTCTCCCACTGCGTTCAGCTATGAATTTTTTGAGACTTTGTCATTTACCCTGACATAAAAGATCTAATATTTTCTCTGTATCTCCTGGCCTTACATGGCTAAGAAACACACTTAAAACATTTGTTTTCAAAGAAATTATTGGCTTGGAAATATATAATTAGGAAGTATGTATATACATTTGATTGCCTCCTCAAAATGCCTCACCATCCACTTCCCTTTACACTTGCTTTGCCCTAACTAATTGGAAAGAAAAAAAACCCGGGTAGTCAATACTCTTTACTATGTGTTCGCTCAAACTGTAGCTTATCTTATTTATGCAGAAGTATAATTATACACAAGACTGGGCCAAAAGGAAGTTGCACAGCATATTAGAAATTAACCCTAACAAAAACAGAAATCTTAAAAGAACTAATGCAGGATAGATCTAGGTTCTAATCCCAGCTGTGCCCGTAACTAACAAGTTACTAGGTTATAATAACATATTTGCCATTTACAAACTGGGTAGTCTTAGGCAAAGTACTTAACCCCCACGTCCATCTGTGAAAAGGAGATAATACTATCTACTGATAGGGTTGCCACGAGTGTTAAATATGATAAACCATGTAAAATGCTTAGCGCTATGGGCAAAACACAAGAAGTGCGAGCAAAATGGTTCAAATGCTACCATTATGATGATAATTAATGAGCCTGGCTGTCAGTGGGTATTGTCTGACCAGCATCAATATCTTTTGATAAAGGTGCTTTAAACTATTTAATGACATTATTTAGAATCAATGATTAGCGACATTTGGCCATCTTTGAGAGGAAACAGAGAACTTAATTAGATCATCAGGAACGTAGTTAGATCATTTATTTATTCTTTCAGGGCTGTCTTAACGATAAGTATGTGTATCTTAAATATCTACTTCCTTCCTTCCCCACTACTACCATCCTAGGCCAGACCATCATTCTCTCTTACTTGCAAAGGCCTCCCTGCCTCCAGACTCACTCCTATCCAATCTATTCTCCACATTGCAGCCAGTAATTCTAAGATTAGATCTGGTTACATTACTCTCTGCAGATAAAACCCCAAATCTTGTACAAGCCTTTCATGGCCCTTCATACTTTGATTACATTTCTAAACTCCTAATTTCTTAGGTTTCCTCCTACATAATTTCTTATATTTCCTCCTACCCCAAACTAACCTTCCTACTTCTTCTTTTTTTCCCCTTTTTTCTTTTTAATTTTAATTTCGGTGTAGTTAACATACAGGTTCTATTAGTTTCAGGTGTATAATGTAGTGATTCGACAACTCTGTACATTACTCAGTGCTCATTGTGATAAGGGTACTCTTCTTCCTCTGTGCCTATTTCACCCATCCTTCCACCCACCTCCCCTCTGATAATGGTCACTAACCTCCTTTTTTCTAACTGACATATCTCAGCCATATTAAACTTCTTAGTTTGGGGAGTATACCACAGTCTCTCTCACCTTTGGCCCTCTGCTTCGGCTATTAATTCTGCTTGCATCTCCAAGGTCCAGCACAGTGTCTGGTACAGTTTTAGTGCTCAATAACTATTTGTTGAATGAATGAATGAATGAATGAATGAACGATGGAATAAATGTGATAAAGAAATAGGGAGTGAGATCTAGTATCTGATAGGTAGCTGAAGCTCTATCTCATTATTACTATGTATAGAAAATGGCAACCATTTATCTTAAGTCCATTAATCTGAAAGTGTTTCAATTTAGAAACACTTCGTACCATGAAAACAAAATTGTTTCTGAAAATAAAAATAATTAATTACTTCGGCATTTCTAAGTCTAGTGCCTTTTAAAAACACATATACAAACCAACATTTGTGACACAGATAGCGAGAGGTGAGATGATAAAATCTCTACATCCACCTGAAATTAATAGTAGTGGTTAACTAACATTCCTAATTTTAAGATAAAAGACAGATATGTGAATGCTGTTTTGGCGGTTTGTGTTAAAACAGTTATAGCAAGAAACTCAAAATCCTAAACACAATGTTCTGAAATAAGAATTCTATAGTTTGGTTTTGAAAATGTAACTATAATGACCAAAATAAATATTAGGCTGTACCTACTAGGTCTGGATAGTTCTGAGAGGCCACCACTTGGATCAACTTAAATGAGATAGCGCCTTCTCTGAATTCTGATGTTAGAGCCCCTTTGATGAGATTCATGTGAGAATTTCTTCTCTCCCTCAACTTTATAGTTTTGATGGGCTTTGTATTCAAAAGGAGATGAATATCAGAATTATTTAATATAGTGCTTCTATATTAAAAAGCCATCACAAATTTTCACACTTTATCAATAAAACTAAAATCTAGGTGCAAGTTTAAATTAAATTTAAAATCTTTGCAAATTTAAAATCAAACCAAGATAAAAAATACAAACTCAGATCTAGGGGTCATGAATCCAATATATTAATATGGGAAACCAGATCTTCTAAGGGGCAAAGAAGAAAAAAATAATCCGGAATGTTATTAGAACAGAAAACATATAATTGTATTTGAAAGATTCTCAACGTGCTTGTGCTATGCCCCAAAGCACAAGAAAAAGGACGGCAGGGTGTGGTGGGGTAGGGGGCTGAGTCAGGTCGTGAGTTCATGGTCAAAGACACAAGGATCCTTGAGCTCTGCTCTAATAAGCAAGAGTAGCTCATCAGGTTTTGAGAAATTCCTCACACTTCTTATTGATAATTCCTTGGACTACTGTTTCCTTGGGCTACTATCAGTGTCACAAGTGAGGTCAATTTCCAAGATTCTGACTCAACCACGTCAACTCCGATTAATAATAGAACTTCTGAATATGGTGCGAAGTGCTTCTTACCTTCCAACTTTCAGATTGCTGGACTTAGGCCAGATGGAGACACAATTCCCTGATTAGTGACCTGCAGGTGTATATTAAAAAATGACTCATATAAGAATTATATTAAAATTCATTACCACAAAACCTAGTACAGTGTGAGGTTTACAAAAGGTTCACAGTTTTGAAAATGAATGAATTAAACCAGGAAGAGCAGTGTTCCATGTGGATGATGGTTCTTACTATTGAAAAGGGAGCGGGGAATTTCTGTGGCTCTTCATAATATTTTCCCAAGATCATTAAAAGTTTCAAATCCCTAACACAAGAGAGGAAGCCAAGAGAAGCATGCTTCCACAGAAATCCTCTCTTTACCACCTGATATTCAGAGGCATTTGCTCAGGAGTTTTTCTGTTAACAGCCACTTCTCCATAATTTCTCCAATGTCTACAGAAGAATTTCAAGTCTCTTCACATGTGGACACTCAGTGTCCTCACCCTGAAGGGAGAACTAAGTAATATCTAAACTGTGGTCTATGACTCCTTAAGATACTCATAAATTTAGTCAAAATGTCAAATCATTAGAGGTTCAAAGAGGAAAAATCAGAATTAATTTTGGGATAGTAAGACCAAAAAAAAAAAAAGATGCTGCATATACCTGTCTCTCTCTCCTGCCTTCCATTTCTGACCGATTTTATTTCTCTTCTGGGGCCTTTATAATTGCCCTCTCTGTGGTTTTCCCAAACACTTCACAACATACTGTGTCATTATTGCTTTCCTGCCCCAGATTACAGCCACCACAGGGGAAAAGCTACATTGTTTTTCTAAACACCTTCTTTCCTAAAGATAGAGAGTACCTGATAGATAATGGGTGACAGATAATAGTTACTTACTGCAAGTGTAATAAAAGAGTAAAAAGTACCCATGATGTCAATGGATATGGGATTTAGCACTAAAGGACAGAAAGACGAATTGTAAGACAGATGAAGTAGAAAGGGGTGGGCTTTCAAAAAAGTGGCGGTCATGTTATCTTTTCTTTATGTTGCTAAGTTGGTATGGGAAAAATAAAAGGTGATCGTGCATGCTAACAGTCATTCATTCAACAACATGGTGAAGGATTTTACATTTCTTTCTGGTTTTGCATTTCATCACTTGCACTGAGGCTTATTTAGCAAAGTTTACTGTGCTAGAGTTAGATTTGAGTGGAATTAAGAAATGCTCATCCCTCAAAATGTCAGTGGTCTCTGTGTGGTTTGTATATGAACACCTAGGTGCAGTCATTCCTCAGTATTCACGGATTCCGTATTTACGAATTTGCCTACTTGCTAAAATTTACCTGTAACATCAAGATCAACACTTCTGGCATTTTTGCAGTCCTTCACGGACACGTGCAGATGGTAAAACTTTGGGTCAGGTGTCCTGCACGCTCTTAGCTGAGGCCTGACAAGTCGATCCTTTGCTTTGTGTTTCAGTTCTCATAGTGTAAACAAGCAGTCTGTTTAGTGCTATGTTTTTTTCCATTTTTGTGTTCTTGTTTTTGATTCTGTCATTCAAAGTGGCCCCCAAGTATAGAGCTGAGGTGCTGTCAAATGTTCCTAAGTGCAAGGCAGTCAGAGACCTTACAGAGAAAACATGTGCATTAAACAAGCCTCCTTCAGGTATTAAGAATCAATGATATATATATTAAATAAGGTATCATTAAAAATAAACACACATCAAACAAGAATATGTATTGATCAGTAAATGAAAATGTTGTGACCTCTCAGGAACCTAACCCTATATTTCCCTAGGCGCAGTGTTTTGGTATTTGCTACTTTAATGTTCACATCGACTTTATAGACCACAGCTACTGTAGATAATAAGAATCAACTGTACTCATTAATTAATAACCTATATTCAAGACAGAAATCTGAAATGATATATCAAGGTTTAAACAAAAGGCAGATTTAAAAACTGGTCAAAAAAGAATTTAAAAAAAATTAAAACCAAAAAAGATTGCTCAACTTTCTTTTCTTTATGATTTTAGCATTGGTTGATTTTTTAACTGTAGGAAGAAAAAACTTGGCTGGAAGCAACCAGTTATACTGTGATATGAAAGGCAACTTTATAACATTACTTTAGTATTTCTAAAGGGTAGAAAAGGAGCTTTAAAAAATTGTATTTTAGGATAATCTATATCCTGATACGACTTATTACCCAGAAGCAGAATCTTCCTGTAAGCATTGTACATAGAGAGACATTAACCATTTGGGAAAGCAAAAAGTCTAATTTTTACATTCTGAATAATAAGATAAACACACCACAGATGTAATTTAGTCTGGTTAATTTCCAAATCTTTAGAAACAGTGGTCCGTATTATATTATTATTTTGAGAAGTATCTTTAAAGGGGACAATCACTCTTAATGGAAAAGCTCAAGTTTACAAAATACCATTAAAGCTGAATTTACACGATATTTTTCTTTAACTAGGCTCGTGTGTATTAAGAAATTAGTATAGTTTATAATGAAGTATTAGGCACCTTCTTTTTATGAGTAAAAGGAACTATGGTATATAACAACTGTGGCTCAGCTTAAGAAATAAAACATCATGAATATATTAATATTACCAATTACCATTACAAAGTACAACCCCCTTTCCCTACCTACCTACCTACCCTTCACAGAAAATGATCCCTGTGGATGTGAAAATTTTCATTCTCATGTATTTAAAGGTGTTTCTTACATACCATATTTTTGACCCATTTAATAACTTTTACAATTCATAATGAAAAAAAAAATCAACAAGGATGCCAACTCTAAAATGCATATGCTTTAAAACTTATCAAAAACTTAAAGCCCTAAATTACCACAGCACACTGTAGAGAGAAAATGAATATATTCAAGGGAAAAAGAAAGAAAGTACTTATTTCATATGTGAAGTTCACTGAAATGAATGCCAAGTTCTTGTTAAGGTCATTGTGCTGCCATGTATAGTAGTAAGCAATAAAAAAAAAAAAACCTCATGGAAAAATATAACGTAAACTTGTAAGAAACTATTACCACCTTCTAAACTTCAAAAATAAAAATATTCTCTTGCTGGCTGACCTTATTTAATATTAATCAATTTTTTCAGCATATGTACTATCTTGATACCTTAACTTTGTGAAAAACAAATGTAAATGGCGAAGTCCTATGAACAAAGTGACTCCCATAGCCTTTCCATGGAGGTGACATGCGTGACAGGGGAAGGTGCTGGTAAGGGAGCATTCTGATGATTTGTGAGGATGAATCATGTGGTTAGTGTATTAAGCACGGGCACAATCAACTCCTTTTTCAATAAGCTGGGATTTCTGTCTCTTCTCACAGAGCTGATCCACTACCTTGAAGGGAGATAGTTAAATATTTGAAAGAGACTAAAAAACTTCCTTTCGGATTAGAATGTTCCTTACCTGGCCATGCTCTGTCCTAGCGCCAGGGCTAAACCAATGGCTGCAGAGGAAAGAGAAAAGGAGTTAGCATGAACCTAACGAAAAGCACGTGCTCTCACGTGATTGGTCTGCATGTGCTTTAAGAAATGTATTCGCCACCAGCAACAGAGCCTTAGATATGCTTTATTTTAATGGATATTTCATGTAATTCTAGACTTACACCAATTTTGACAGAATTGTAAGAGTGCTCATAACCCAGTAATTTTCAATTTAATAAGCAAACTCAGTTAGAATTACATTTCCATTTAATTATGTTAACATAAACTGCTGGGACTGTATTCATTTTATGAATCAATTCTGGTTATAAAATCTTCAAATGCTATCATTTACCACAACTTAATTATAGCATCGTTACAACAAATTATGACCTTTGGACCGCTGCGGTTTTAAAAAAACATTAAAAATACCGGAATATTAAATCCTCTGGTTCTGCCCCCAGGAATAATCACACAAAGCCTCTAATGTGAATTCTGGAGTGTCTGCCAGAGGTACCTGGAACCTGTTCCTTCCATTGTGATAACAACTTGGGTTCTAGCTGAGGACAAGTTCAACAGCAACGTTCAAAACATGGAAGTTGATGCAGAGTTGACGCCTTCCCTTCTTGGATTGTCCTTGCCCTGCCTGACCCACTCATGTTGCTTCAGCCACTCCTTGGATAGACTTGGGTCCAAGATAGACTTGGAGGACTTGGGTCCTCAGTAGTGACCCATCTGGAGAGACCTTTTCAACTTCACAACTGGGGAGTCGTGATTAGCTGCGTGCCTACGCCTTTGGCAACATTCTGCATCAAAACGACTCATAAAAACCACAAAAAGCCCACAGAGAATGATATCGATGTTATTATTAATGCTATTTGTTTTTTCAAGAACAATAAGATTGAGTACTTGTATTTCCCAAGCACTCTTTCGACACATGACATGTATTATTCCCTGTCCTCGTAAAAACCTTACAAGGTTATTCTCACGTTCCAGGTGCAGAAATGAGGCGCAGACGCTAGGCTATCTGCCCACGGTGTGCACCCACCACACTATACCGCAGAAGGACAAGACACTTACATTAAAAGGGCAGATTTCCTAAGACTTCGATGTAATCTCCAGCCTCTGTGGAACTAACACCTGGGAATAAACAGCCTCTATGTTAATAGGATTTGTCTCTGCTCTTACTAGGACACTTCTCGAGCTCATAGACAGTGATGCTCTTTGGCAGGTCACATTCTGCCTTGATGTGGAATGGACACTTTTGGTATCTGTAAATGACATCTGGATTAATTACCAACTAGAAACAAACTATTCACTGCAGTTCCCCAGACAACCAGATGAATAATTCCCCTCTGCTACGGATTGTGCCTTTATATGACCAATGCATGGTTTACTAAATCATGATGTGTAAGTGATACCTTCAGAGTTCAAGACAGAACAGCAGATTTAATAGAAAAAAAATTGATATGGTTTTGGATTACACATGATAATGAACTTCTGAGAAACAACCACTCTTTTGTGTTTTAGTATCGTTTCAAAGAAGAGCCACAATGATCCGAAATGAAAAGGCTATTAAAATACTCCTTCCTTTTCCAACTACCTCTCTGTATGAGGCTGGATTTTCTTCACAGGCTTCAAACAAAACGACATCTCATCACAGGTTGGAAGTGGAAGCAACAAGGAATGTAAGCTGTCTTCTACTAAGCCAGACATTAAAGAGATTTGTGCAAACAATGGCATGTTCTCACTTATTTTTTGGGTGAAAAAGGTCATAATTTTCCTAAAAATATACTATTTATGTTAACATGTAATGGGCCTACTATATATTTATATATACACGTATTTTTTAGAGAGAACGTGCATGTGTACACACACGTGCACACGTGTGTGAGACTGGGGATGGGGAGGGACAGAGGGAGAGGGAGAGAGAGGGTCTTAACTAGCCCAACACAGGGCTCAATCTCACAATCCCGAAATTGTGACCTGAGCAGAAATCAGGAGTTGGACGCTTAACCCACTGAGCCAACCAGGCGCCCCGGGGCTTACTCTATTTTTTAATAAATACATAAATATTGCTAATATTCTTTTTGTTACAAATCGAGTCTCCATCTAATTAGGTGACCAGCCCAGTGAATGGCAGCACCAACCTTCCAATGGACAACTAAATGGCGTGGACACCTTTCTCTTTCATATTCAAACCATCAGCAAGTTACAACGCTTCTTGTACCTACTAACTTGAATCCATTTATCATACCGCACAGCTAGAGTGAGGCTTCCAAGTTCTATTGTTGAATATTTGGTTATTCACACCCTTACCTCAAGCAAACAAATAAATAAACAAACGCAGACCAGTTTTCCCGAAGGGGCTTTCCACTGCTCTTAGGAGAAAGAATTCCTAGGTGGCCCACCAGGCTTAGCATCATCAGTCTTTGCTTACCTTCCTCCTGTCTCAGCGAATACTCCCTCTTTCTCTCACATTCAGTGCTTATTGCTAACATTCCTTTCATTGTCTGAACACAGAGCTACTCTGTCCTCTTGAAATGCTCCTCTCATCACTATTCCCTTAATTCTTGGAGGTTTCATCTCAAGCTTGTGGTCCTTAAGGAAGTCTTTTATTTTCATGTCTAGCTCAAATTCTTTGTTTAAAAAGTTCTCTTTTAGAGGGGCACCTGGGTGGTGCAGTCAGTTAAGCCTCTGATTCTTGGTTTTGGCTCAGGTCACAATCTCATGGTTGTGAGATCAAGCCCCACAGTGGGCTCTGTACTCAATGTGGAGTCTGCTTGAGATTCTCTCCCTCTCCCCTGCCTCTCCGACTCTCTCTCTCTGATAAATAAATAAATCTTTATTTTAAAAAGTTCTCTTTTAGAGTACTTAGTTCACTACATAATAATGCATTTGTGTGTCAGTCTGTAAGTACACTTTTATGTGTGTGCTTACGGGTCAACGTCTCTTTTCTCTATTAGGTTGCGCCATGAGAACATGATGCTGTCTGTCTTGCTCATTATTACAGACCTCGCACCTAGCACATAGCAGGTCCTCACAGATATTTTCTGAATGGATGGATAAATGAATGACTTGAGATATAGGGCAGAGTTTTAACAACTGGAGGCATCATGTTATTCTATGAAATGAGAAGAATCACAGCACTGGCTTCGGTGGTCTTCCAGATTCTTTTGGGGTCTCATGTTCTGTGCACTGGATGACCAGGATGTAAAGATATTCCTCATTCGTTGATTTTTTTCTATGAAACAAAAAGTCAATTCCAAAACTGTGCTCCAACTATGCTCAAGAGAGCCTTCATTTCTTTTATAAATTGCAAATGTAAATCCAGGAAGTTCAGATTGGTATGCTTGCTAAATCATGGGTTTTAGAATCAGAAAGATCTAGGTTTGAATACAGGCTCTGGCACTTACTAGCTAGGTGAACTGTGACAAATTACTTTTATTTTCTGTGTGTGGGTGCAATACTGGGATTTAGAGGAAAGCTATATATTTGGTTATTCAGATGATCAAAATGTATTTCTCATATATATTTGGTCTTATTCCATGGTTCTGGGCTCACGGCTCCCAAAAGGCTTAGAATTTCCTTAAGTGTTGAGAGTGACACACTGTTATGTTAATGAGGTAGCTTTCGGACATTTCCTAAGGCTGGGAGCTAGTGGCCAGGGGAGCCCACTATGAGATTAGGGGGTTGGATTTTTCAGTCGCAATCCCTGACCTCTGGGGAGGGCAGAGGGCTGGAGGTTGATTTCATCCCCAAGGCCAATGATTTAATCAATCATGCCTATGTAATGAAGCCTCCATAAAAATCCAAAAAGGCAAAGTTCGAAGTTTCCAGATAGGGGAAGAGATGAAGATGCAGGGACAGTGGCACACACTTGGATAGGATGTGAAAACTTCACACCGTTTCCCATACCTGGCCCTGGTGTATCTCTTCCATCTGGCTATCGCTGAATTATATGCTTTTATAATAAACTGGTAATCCAGTAAGTAAAACATTTCTCTGAATTCTGTGAGCAAATTAAATAAATCCAGGGAGGGTGATGTGGGGATCTCTGATTAATAGCCAGAATCCAACTGGTGTCTTGAGTTGGAGGCAGCTGTTGGAATCTCCAATTTGTATCTGGTGGGTCAGAAGCACAAGTAACAGCCCGAGCTTGCCATGGGCATCTAGAGATGTGGGGCGTTAGGGGGCAGGGCGGTCTCGCAGGACTTAACCCATAACTTGTGCCATCTGATGCTATCTCTGGGTACCTAGTGGTGAAACTGAGTTGCAGCAGGACAGTCAGTTGGTGTCCTGGACACTTGCTTGTCATGAAGAAAAGTCAGTGTCAGCAATGACGTGCTCTGTATGAGTGTTAAAGAAGACACACAGGAGGGACACCTGGGTGGCTCAGTCAGTTAAGCATCTGCCCTCGGCTCAGGTCATGGTCTCAGGGTCCTGGGATGGGGACCCATATTGGGCTCCCTGCTTGGCGGGGAGTCTGCTTCTTCCTCTCCTCCTCGCTCATGCTCTCTTGTGCTATCTGTCTCTCTCTCTCTAATAAATATAGAAAAATCTTAAAAAAAAAAGACACAGGAAAAATTAGGAGGGAAAAATCTGAGTTTTTCCATTATATTTGGCCTCTTCTTCATCTATACAATAAAATCAATCCCACTTCTCTTATAGGATTGGGAAGCTTAAACAAGGCTACGAACCTGGCAGAGAGTAGGTGTTTAAAATAAATATTCATTTTCTTCTCCTATAGTACACAGTGGAATACAGTAATATGTGAACTTTTACTCTGTGAATTTTTGTAATAACTACCTATTTATTCCTAAATGTCAGTAGATACACCAGTGTTCATGCGTAATATTTACAGGTTCCCCCCACAGTTTTAGCGGGTTATCATACATAATAAGTGCTGAAAACACTGGTTTTTTTTTTAATTGACTTTTGGTGGAGTAGAATATACTGTGTGACTTTCTAAAAGTCAAATTATCTCTAAAATGGGGGTGTTACAACTGTTTCAGAGAGGCAGAAAAACACTGGAGAGAGTGGAACAAATGAAAATACTCTGGAAAATATAATATACTTTCCAAATAAAGCATCCTCCTCCTCCTCCTCCTCCTCCTCCTAAAATGTTTTACACCTACTTTAATAATTTTTCTGTATTTTACATAAGTATCTTATAAAAATGCCTTACATAAAGGACTGTTCTTATCTTTATTCCAGAGATAAAAATTAAGATACATGTAAGCTAAAACGACTTCCCATGGGAATCACAGTAAATCAGAGAAGGAATTGATCTGGTATATTTTATTTACCTTAATCTGAAGTTAAAACCACTTTTATTTTTATAAAGCAATAGATGCTAAATTTCAAAGTATGAAAGTATTCCCAATGAACTAACTTTTAATCCAGGCAAATCTTGCTTTAAGCAAACTCGATATTTATACAAAAGATAAAATAAAGTGTAAATATTTGCTTTATAAAGGAATTCATCATAGGATTACAGGTAGTTACCCACTTGCATTTAAAATAAGTTTTGATTTACATATAGTGCCGCAGGTAAATGTCCTATTCTTTAAAATGAAATAAAAGCAAATATAAGTATCATTTAAAAATCAATATATCATATTTACTCAATTTAAAAACAGGTATCTCATAAGTGATTGGAAAAAAGGAAAAAATTCTGGAACCATTTAAGGTTAGTACAGAAAGGGAGGTAGAGTGAACAGAAAGTAACTGCAAAAATGAAGCCTTCAATATTTTTAAAGAAAATGTAGTACTATGTTAACTTAATTTTCTGCATTTTCCTATTTGTATTTTCAGAAAGTCAACAGAAAAATTAAACGTGAGCTTTAAAACTTAACATGTTACTTCTCAGAAATTAGAAACAAATGTCTCTGCTCTAATTGGATTGAGGTTCTTGTCACTTTCTGTTTACCTTTCTGTAGTTATCTTTATGAATATTTCAGGTATCTGGGCTAAATATTTTCTATTCAAAGAGCCCTAACATATGTTAACAAGTGGACTATCTATACAATATCTATACAATCACATACGATTATACAAAATATAAATATGCAACTAGTACAGTGTTAGGTATCATTTTATTAAAAATCACATTTTCATAATTAAGACACTCTGCAAGGCTTCTCAATACCTGCACAGAGTACATCTCATTTTACCTTTAAAACTGAGATTCCATATTCTGAGGTGTGCAGCAAAGTTGGCTGTTCAATTTCTATAAAATTTCTATAAGTAAGTCTTTTTTATACTTTTATACTTCTATAAATTTCTATAAGTAAGTCTTTTTTATACTTGAAGTTATTGTCAAATGTAATTTTTATAGAAGCAATCCAAACTTTTATTTTTTAAAAGATTTTATTTATTTATTTATTTATTTATTTATTTATTTATTTATTTATTTATTAGAGAGAGAGAGAGAGAGAGGGAGAGAGAGAGAGAAAGCATAAGTGGGGGAGCAGCAGAGGGAGAAGGGAGAGGGAGGAACAGATTCCACACAAAGCAGGGAGCCCGACATGGAGCCCCATCCCAGGACCCTGATATATATAGATATACATATATCTATATCTATATCTATATCTATATCTATATCTATATCTATATCTATATCTATATCTATATCTATATCTATATCTCAATAGATAGATATATATATTGATATCTATCTATATATATAGAAGCAAAGGAATCTGGAAATTGACTCCCTTAAAACTCTTGGTGACCAGGATTGCCTTGGAAATTATTTGCATATCCTGAGGGTATGAATACCTTGTTTTTTTTATTATGAAACACCGAATGTGGCAGCAGGAGTCAGTTTTATGTATCTGACTTTATAATAGGGAGCAGGTTGAATGAAGTATGGACTTAATTATCTGGGAAGAAAGTCAGAGAGGCATATAACTAAAACTATGTCCGAACTTAACCTAAACACTATACACCTTCTCCTGTTAAAGGAAATGTTAGCAAAATTTCAGATATTGGGTTTCCTCCCCAGAACAATGAAAGAGACAAATTGAAGCAAAGTGTGGTCCGTTTTTAAACTGACTAGAGAAAGAGGCTAGTCCTCAGAAGGGTAGTAACAGGTAACTTAACTGGGACTGGGTGTGTGTGTATGTGTGTGCAGTGCAAAATATGCCTGTATACTTCTTTATTTGTGTAAAATAAAATTCCCACAACGCTATATCCTATGGTATCTCCCCAAAAGAAACTTGAAGAATTAGGACTATAAGGCACCTTCTTTGTTTGCTCTACCCAGGTAAGGGCAGGCCTAAGGAAAGGGATGAAAATACATATTTGCTAAAAGAGGTACTTCGGTCTAGAGATTGCAATTCAAGTTTAATGAGAGACTCATAATTAGGGAACCTCAGTTGGGAAAATCAGGTTTGGAACTCCTACATGGAAGCAGGCAGTGGCATGGAAGCTAGACTGGGGACTATGACTACCGTGACTAGGGCTCTGGTCTAGACCTTCCTCAGAGTGGAGGTTTCTTCAAGAAGGGGACCTACCCTCTGGAAGTCATTGTTTCACATGGTGTCAGGGCAGAAGCCTTTAAGGTAAAAGCTAAGTAAGGATACAGGAAGAATATCGAGGCCACTAGGATTTCCAGGCAAAGAATTGTAACCATAAACACAACAGAAGCATACTACTTTTTTTGAAGGAACCCTAATGCCGAAACAAACAACCTGGCCACTTGTGACTTTAGTCTGTGACTTTAAACCCCTGCTGATGTTCACTAACCAGAAAGGGTCTTCTAGGGAGAAAGATGGTGACAGAGGGGGCCACTGAACTCTCTTTCCATAGACACACCAATTGTACAGCTACACGTGGAACAATTTCCTCTGAGAGAAATGCAGAAACTGGTTGAGTGACTCCTACATGTCGGGCAGATGAGAAAAAAACCCACAGTGAAGTAGGTAGGAATGGCTGAGATACAGTCTCACCATATATTCCACCTCTGACACTAAGCCATACAGTCAGGAGGGAACTCCAAATTCCCAACTTCTCCCTGAGGGACAAAGGGTTTGGAATATACACCTAGTGTCCCAACTTTTAGGACTCCCACCCCGGGATGGAAGATGTCAAATAAACAACTTTATACCTCAAGGAACTATATATAGAAAAACAAACAAACAAGCAAACATAAAAAACCAAAACCAAAAAAAAAAAACAAAAAAAAACCCCTCAAAAATAAACTAAGCCTAAAGCTAGCAGAAAGAAGGAAATACCAAAGGTTATAGTGGAAATAAATGAAATAGAAAAAAAATAGAAGTGGATGAATGAAACTGAAAGCTAGATTTTGTAAAGATAGAATAGACAAAGCTTTGGACAGACTAAGAAAAAAGAGAAAACTCAATTAAATAAAATCAGAAATGAAGAGAAGACATTACAACTAATAACACAGAAATACTAAGGATTATAAGAAGCTACTGTAAACAATTACATGCCAACATATTAGATACTATAGAAATGGATAAATTCCTAGAAATACAGAGTCTACCAATTTCAAATAATAATTAGATAATCTGAACAGACCAATTTCTAGTAAGGAGACTGAAGCAGTAATCAAAAAAACCTCCCAACAAAGAAAAGTCCAGGACCATACAACTTTACTAGTGAATTCTACCAAACATTTACAGAAGAATTGATAGACAGTTATTGCAGTTCACTGAACTCCACAAAGACAGCTCTGGGGCAAGTGAGAGCCAGATAGGCACTGGATACCTCTGTGCTTCATCGAAGAAAAACAAGTAAACATGGGCAAAGAAGGTCCCAAGAAGCTGAGGGGCAAAATTTCATCAGATGCATCCCTTGTGCAAACTTTCCAGCACAGAAACATCCAGATGCTTCAGTTAACTTCTCAAAAGCGTTTTCTAGGAAGTGTTCAGAGAGGTAGAAGACCACATCTTTTTAAATGGACCAAAAAAAAAAAAAAAAATGGGGGCACCTGGGTGGCTCAGTAAGTTAGGTGTCCAACTCTTGATTTTGGCTCAGGTCATGGTCTCACTGTCAGGAGACTGAGTCCCACGTCAGGCTCTGCACTCAGTGCAGAATCTGCTTGAGGTTCTCTCCCCCCCTTGCTCCTCCCCTTGCTTGCATGCGTGCTCTCTCTAAAATAAACAAAATCTAAAAAAAAAAAAAAAATTGAATACATGGCAAAGGTAGACAAGGCCCATGATGAAAGAAAAATGAAAACTTATATCCCTCCTAAGGGGGAAACCAAAAGAAATTCAAGGATTACAACGCACCCAAGAGGACTCTTGTGGCCTTTTTCTCGTTTTGTTCTGAGGATCACCCCAAATCAGCATCCCAGCCTATGCACTGGTGATGTTGTAAAGAAACGGGGAGAGAAGGCGGATGACTGCAGCAGATGACAAGCAGCTTTATGAAGAGAAGGCTGCTCAGCTGAAGAAAAGTACAAAAAGGAGACTGATGGATACCCGGCTACAGGAGAGCCGGCTGAGGCAAAAAAGGGAGGTGTCAGGGCATAAAAATAAATGAAAAAGATGGACGAGGAGGAAGATGAAGGGGAAGAAGATGATGATAAGTTGATTGTGCAAGGTTTGCTTCCTTGTCTCTAAAGCCCCTTTATAAGCAACTCATTCCTTTTAAAGAAAAACAATTAAAATGTAAGGTTGTATACGTTATGGTTTTAAACTGTTTAGTGTCTACTTTTGTATAGTTAACGTACTACCAAATGTGTCTTTAGCTAGCCTTTCAATAGCCACTAAACTCGCCTGGTACAGTACAGGGGTTGTAAATTTGCATGGAAATTTAAAGCAGCTTCTTCTTGGTGGACACCACAAATGAGTTATCTGGGAATGGTACTGTTCACATTTCCCCTTGTCTCTGGGGCAGCTAATACAATATAATTGTTCTGTTAACTCAATACCACTCTGTAGTTGCAAAAAGAAAAAGAAAAAGAAAAAAAAATGGCACCTTGTTTTGTTGACATTCTAATACTTCTAAGCAAATACAAGTTTTAAGTTGAAAATAAAAAAGAATTAATACAATATCCTTCTCAAATCTTCAAGAAAATAAAAAAGGAGGGAACGCTTCCTCACTGCATCATTGTGAGATCAGCATTATATTCTGATACCAAAGCCAGGTAAGGACACTACAGGAAAATTATAGGCCAATATCCCTGATGAATATAGACGCAAAAATCTTCAACAAAATATTGACAAACCAAAATCATTAAAAGTATCACACATAATGATCAAGGGGAATTTATTCCGGGTGTTATAAGGATGGTTTAACATCTGCAAATCAATAAATGTGACATACCAAATTAACAAAAAGAAGGATAAAAATCATATGATCATTTCAACAGATGCAGAAAAAGCATCTGACAAAATTTAACATCCTTTCATGATAAAAACTCTGAACAAAATGGTTATAGAAGGAATGTACCTCAGCATAGCAAAAGCTATATATATGACAAGCCCCCTTCCAGCTTCATACTCAATGGTGAGAAACTGAAAGCTTCTCTTCTAAGGTCAGGAATAAGACAAGGATGCCCCTTCTTACCACTTCAATTCAACTTAGTTTTGGAAGTCCTATTCTAAGCAATTAAGCAAGGGAAGAAAAGAGAGGCGCCCAATCGGAAAGGAGAAAGCAAAATTATATCTGCTTGCAAATGACGTGATACATAAACAGAAAATCCTAAAAACTCTATCACAAAAAGCTGTTAGAACTACTAAAATCAGCAAAGTTGTAGAATACAAAATCAAGATACATATATCAGTTGTTTCTATAACAGACTATTAGAAAGTGAAATTATGAAAACTATTCCATATATATTAGCATCAAAAATAATAAAATACTTAGAAATAAATTTAATGAAGGAGGTAAAACATCTGTACACTCAAAACTATAAAATACTAATGAAAGAAATGGAAGAAGACACAAATAAGTGGAGAGATCTCTTAAGTTCATGAACTGGAAAAATTAATGTTGCTAACATGTCCATACTACCCAAAGCAATCCACAGATTCAGCGTAATCATCATAAAAATTCCAATGGCAGTTTTCACATAAATAAGAAAACAATCCTAAAATTTGTACGGAGCCATTAAAGACCCAAAAGAACCAAAGCAGTCTTGATAAGCAATAAAGCTAGAGGCATTACACTTCCTGGTTTCTGTGCCTGGTTACAAAGCCACAGTCATTGGAACAGTATGTAACTGGCTAAAAACAGACACAGAAATCAATGGAACAGAATTGAGAGCCCAGAAATAAACCCATGCATATATGGTCAGTTAATTTTGACAAAGGAGTCAAGAATATACACCGGGGAAGGATAGTTTGTTCAATAAATGGTTTGGCAACACTGAACAGCCAACTTGCAAAAGAATGAAAACTGGAGCCCTACTGCGTATCATACACAAATAGCAACTTAAAATGGATCCAAGAGTTAAACATAAGATCTGAAATCCTAAGACTCCTAGAAGAAAACAGGAAGTAAACTCCTTGACATTGATCCTGGCAATGATTTTTTTGGATTTGACACCAAAGCAAAGGCAACAAAAGCAAAAATAAACAAGTGGGACTACATCTAACTAAAAAGTTTCTGCACAGCAAAGGAAAGCACTGACAAGACAAAAAGGCAACCTATGGAATGGAAGAAAATATTTGCAAACCACATATCTGATAAGGGGTTAATATCTAAAATATACTGGATACTTGTATAACTTAATAGCAAAAATCTAATCATCCAATCAAAAAATGGGCAAAGGATCCGAATAGATATTTTCCCAAATATTTGCAAGAGCAAAAAATCCCAGGCTAAAAGGGACAGTGAAGTAAAGGTCATATTCAGGGAAGAGAGGCAGACCAGAGAGCTGGACCATTATCTCTGAGGGAGAGATAACTGCAGGGTGGACGGGTAACTGGAACCAGATGGTTCCAGCTAATAATATGCCAAGGAGGCCTCTCCACTGTCAAGAGGCAATCCTGGGGGTTTGCAAGGGGAGCACTTAAGAGAACTGGAACTGAACTTAAGTAGTAGAAGTAAGTAGCATGTACTCAAATGATGAGAAAACAGAGACAGAAAGGTTCCCTAGGATCCTATAGTAATATACAAGATAACAGAGCTTACTTAAAATAATGGGGCAGGAAGTGGAAAAGATGGGGTCAGCATGAGTTACTGAAGAGAGTGGACTGAACTGGCAGCATGGAGGGTGCAAAGTTGTAAAATGACACCGTTTTAGTCCTGACTGTGGACAGAATGGTAAGCAAATGCATTGGGGTAATCAAGGAAACTCTAAAAATAGTGACATCTGAGTTCCAACCCCAGAGAATCTTATTTAATTGATTAAGAACCACTGAACAGATTGGTGTGGAAGGGACATCAGGAGAAAACAATGAGGGTCATACCTGCTAATTTGACAAGTAATACTCAGTTGACATTATTTAGTTTGTCCCATTTTAAATTCAAACTTTCATGTTTTCATTCACCCAATAACTATTCACTGTCCACTGGGCATTCTTAGCACAGGACTGCAATGCGATCAAGAGATCTGTCCGCCCTCAGAGCACTTACAATCATTATCAAATGCAATTTTTGGTTTGAAAACAGCTCTTCACCTACTTGCTAGAGTTCCTGATTCATATCAGAGCAAAAAATTAAGAAGAAAATATACAAGTCTTTTGGTTGCCAGTCTGAGTTAATAAAATCTTCACTCTTTTTTCTTTCTGCTTGAGAAAAACAGAGAAAAGGTCTAATAGTATAATACAAATGAATGCCATAAACTATGGAAAGGGAAGAATATGATATTATAATCCACAAAATAAATAATATAGGAAATAATAATCTCTATAAATATTTTATATTATATGGTTTATATTTATATTAATAATCTATACAGAATAGGCTACAGATGAATAATAATTTCTTTTACATTGGTTAAGGAGTGGATTTAAAACCTAGAATCTAATGGATCTTAACAGGATTACTTGCCAGAAAAAATTTATTCAATCATTAATTCATATTTTTCCAAGTTTTATAGCCTTTTTCAAGTTCAACCACCTTCACAGGAGACATGGTACTGACCCAAAATATATCATGTTTTCAAGTTCTTCCAACAAAGATATACTTAGAAATAGAATTAGCATCTAGAAATTCACCCAATAATTCACCAAATTTAAAGCTCAATTGCTTAATTTTTAGAATCATTTAGTAAATTAGATTCTCCTTCCTATAGTTACATGAAAATACATTCTGGTTCCTTCACAGCTCATGCTGGGCAGAGCAGAGAGCAGAGAAGTACTGAGTTAACCAGTCACTGCTCCGCACTTTCGTGCTTTAGGAAGAGTGGGGAGGAGGGAGAGAAGAAGGATGAGTAAGGAGGAGAGCTTGATGCTGCTTAATGTAATGAAAATGTGGAAGTTCAAATCCTATCACAAATAAAAGAATGATTGTATTCAAAAACATTTATTTACATTTCTGCATGGGTTGAAATGTTTCTTGCAGAACTGTAAATGACATAATGTATTTACTCCTTCTTAAGAAAGGTGCAAAATTAAACTACCTTTACGAGCAATAGCTCTCAATTTCCGGCAAGAAAGACATAGACTACCCCAACGAGATCCTACAAATCAGGTCGTACTCACTCATGGTGATGAGAATCTGGGGAAAAGTGAACCATTCTCTTGTTACTGACAGGACCAGGGGTGTTCACCTGAAAGGAAGTTGAAACAAAAAATGTCACAGATGAGTTTCTTAAAAAAAAGACAACCAAAAAACCCTGACAACAACCGTGAATAACAGGGACATTTCCATTTGAGGGATTCCAATCTAAAATGGAGAATCAAATATTAATTCTCAAAAGCTAAACAACATTGCATGGACCAAAAGGGTAATTTCTTTCCTGGTAAGAATGGCCTCTTGCTTTGGCTTAGTGTAGTTCCTCTGATAGAATTTTAGGACGATTTTAAAAGTATCTTTATAATAAAAAAAAAAGTTTCTTAAGCACTAGACCACCGACTTGTTTCCAAATATTGCTCAACTGTGCATATATTTAATCATATGTGAAAAAAAGGAGGCTCACTTAATTAGTGTTGAGCAAGCGATATTTCCAAAAACCAATTAACCAAAGTTAATTCCTAAATATAAATAACATGTTTTATAGCGCACACTTCTTCAATGCATACAACAACCTATGTCAGGGAAGGAGTCACGAGTCCTTTTCACAGTTTTCCCACAAAGTCAGGAATAATCTGCATATTTACACAGAACCAAATATAATTTCACCTGAAAGAACAGTATTTTATTCCTCTATTTCCAAGTAAAATTAAAAATCTGCTAAAGAATTGAAGGTTCAAAAATTTTTTCATAATAGAAGCAACTCTCATTAGAAAAAAAACACTCACAACTTTTATTTTATGGAGGGTTCTCAAAAGGGAGTGTGAGCAGCACCATGTAAGAATGAACCTACAGTCAGTCAACAAGGCATATCTTATGACAAAAGGTCCTACGTTATGCTCTGCCATAATAATAATAATAATAATAATAATAATAATAATAATAACAACATAACCTTCTGCAATTATAAAAGTGCCACTTGAAGTCTACAATCAGAAAAAAGCCAAGCAGGCAGAAAAATGCCTCTAAAAACAAACCCAACATTTGCAAAAAAAAAGATTTATCCCTTTATCGCCTGGGTCACAAGGATGTCAGCACACACTCTAAATTCCAAGAAATGCAAATATTGCAAACCCGCGCAGATGATGACATTAAGAACCCCACGGCAGGAGCACCACTGGTAAACATGTGGCTCAACTCCAGGACTACATCCTGCATTCATCTCAAAATGAGGTTTTCATGCTATTCTAGTGGGCATCCCAGGAATACAGTAATCCATTTTCTACACCGTGGCTCTGAGAAAAGCCGACGGTGCCTATGTCATGCTTTGTTAGAGGTTCATGATCACATTATCTCGTGGTGGACCTGACACTTTTATTCAGTTTACAGTATGTTCTATGTACAGGCAACTTATTTCCTTTGCCAGGGCTGCTGACAACCTTTTCCACACTATATTAATCTTGTTTACTGACTTTATCTTGGTACAAATATCAGAAAACTGAACTTTTTATCTCAGAGAAAGAATAAACAACGTGTTGACAGAAGCAGAAGCTATTTTCAGGGCTAAAATTGCTTGTTTACCTGAAGCTATACTTATGGAAAACTGTTTAAGTCTTGCTCTGGCTTGAAATACATAATCTGAAATTTAATAAATGAAGAAATTTCACATACACCCATGTGATAAATTGCCTGATGAAAACAATGCAACTGAATACAATAAAACAGAATTTCTAACTAATTTATCCCACAATACAAATGTAAGCTTTCAATCTAGTCAGAAATAATCATACAGTGTATTTCTCAGAAATCATATATGTGTAAATGATAGGCTCAATTCAATTGCTGCAAACGACTCACAAAAGATTTAAAGTAGATCAAAGGTAGATATTTAAATGACTTTACATATTTACATAGCATGTGGCTCTTCTTTAAAAAAAAATAGGGGTGAATACCCTTTACTGTTATTTCAAGTCAATTTTTGTTTTACTTTGGAAGATATGCCAACAGCCATAATTCAGGATTATTTTTAAATGGAATCATGCAACACTGAGGTCCATGCATGACGAGCTTCTCAGGATTCATGTCACTGGTCTGCCTCAGGAGTAAAATGTTTTTACTCTGGGAACCTTTTGCGACGTTGTGACTAAACACCCCATACCGTAAATCTGAGAATAAGATCTTAGTACAGAATTCAGCCTGTGGAAAGCAATACTATACTCAAGTTCCAATGTATCTTAAATGTGGAAGCATGGATTATTAGTAGATAATTCAAAGTATTATAAAATATCAAGAAACATCGTTATAAAATTCTAAAAATTTATAATTTAGGCTGAGATAATCATCTTTCTAAAAATAAATTAAACACGGGCGCCTGGGTGGCTCAGTGGGTTAAAGCCTCTGCCTTCGGCTCAGGTCATGATCTCAGGGTCCTGGGATCGAGGCCCGCATCGGGCTCCCTGCTCGGCAGGGATCCTGCTTCCTCCTCTCTCTCTGCCTGCCTCTCTGCCTACTTGTAATCTCTCTCAAATAAATGAAAACATGATATATTTTGGGTCAAATAAATAAATAAAATAAATAAAAAATCATGATATATTTTGGGTCAAATAAATAAATAAAATAAATTAAAAAATCTTTAAAATAAATAAATAAATTAATTAAACAGTCTTAAACATCATCACATTCAAGTAATAATTTCTAGTAAACAAGGATGGTGATTATTCCATTTTCCAAAAAGTAGGGCTTCCAGTTATTCCAGGAATGGCTTAGAAAGAAGGAACACATTTAAAAACATCCTCTCTTTAAAATATCCAATAAGATATTCATATAATAAAGTTTATTTGTTAGAAAAAGCAGATTTTACTCCAAAGATTAGATAGGGAACAGGTATTCTGTGCTTCATGAGAAACAGTACCTCCACAATCCAGCTCTGGTTATTTGTTAAGATTGGAGACATTTATGTAATTAGCCAATATTTACTGATGACAATCTTAGACATCACACTATCTGCGAAGAATTAAATGTTACTACCTCAAGAGTGACTACAGTCGCTCATTACCTATGTTTATTCCTCAAATTAGTAAATGAAAAAAAGAGATCTTGCGACCTAGAAAGGAATGGGTGGCCTCTAGATAACACAGCATTTGCCCACTTCCGGCCTTTGTGGACTGTGAAACAAACTGTAAAGCTAAAAGATCACATGGGTCTTAGTTTTTGCTATTGTTGTTTACAATCAAGTCATCAGCCTCAGAAAATAGGAATGTGTCATAGTGACAGAAGAAAAGTGAGGAACCGTTGTACAAGAAAGTGCCACTGTCAAAATTCAGAAGGTCAGTAGGTAAGAATATATGGGACATTTGGCTAAATGACATGAATGACAAAATATCTATTCTCTCCATTTCATTAGATACTTTACAACAATTTCTTATTCTTTCTATCACTGAATTATCGACCACCAATTTCATAACTTTCCTCAAAAGATAAACAGAACACCTGGTTATATATCTCATTGTCCTTTTGTTGTCACCAAACCCATCCCATTCTTCTATATTACATAATTGAAAAAATTACTTCCCAAATCAGGTAAATGTGTCTGAGATACGATGGTCTTAGAGGATTAATGAAAAGCTTGTTCCATTCCGATGGGAGCCTACTCATATTTTCAAGGATTAAGGTTCCTTCTGTCAATGAATGAAGTGTTATGGCCCCACAGAAGTAGAGGAAGCCATTCCTCTTTCTTCTCTCCCTCTGATCCAGTCATTCTCCTTCAACTTTGCTCTTATGTACAATTACATTTTATTTGCTTTCCAAATGCTATTCTGCTTCAGTGCCCACAGTGACAAATACTTAGGGTGGCAGGCTGCCATTCGAAAGGAGGCCTTTCAGTTTTGTGAGGCCTGGTCAGTCAAATCCGCCCGGCCTCCAGGGAGACTGGGGACATTGCATGAGCCTCCCTGCCACTGTGTCAAGACCCGGAAGTTTTCTGCTTCTCTAAGGCCCAGTATTAATTTGATTCAACTTCTTGGAAGACAGAAACAAGCCCTCAAAGTTTAGCAGGCTCTGCATAAGGCCCCCCTGGTACACTCAACAAATGTGTCAGTCAAATATATGTGACAGATATTAAGGAAAACAACTCAACAAAACCAGGCTTCAAAATAGGACTTGAAACCCTGGGGGTAAGAGGTGAGGGGGAGGAGGGCGAAAAGATGGAAGGGAATTTATTATAGTTGCTCGTCTACACATTTATCTTCATTAAGATAAACACATTTATCAATCATTAGAAAATAATATCCTGAAAGATGTGCAGTAACTGATTTCAATTAATAGCTGTTAAAACAGATGTATAAAATGTTCATCTTTTAACCCCTTAAGAAAAATAAACACAGAGATTCTCCAAAAGTATTTCAAATGAGTTTTATATCAGTGTTCTATAAAGTTCTCTTACGAGATAGGTGGAGAATGAATAAAATATTCATTCATCGTGTCATCTATTCGCATATATAATATTACAGAATGGTCACAATTCACAAAAGGCACGATCTATTTGGGGATGGAAAACATCCCAGAAGGTAACACCAGAATCACTTTTAAAACGACGTACGAAAAAAATAAAAATTACTTTAGAATGACTTTTAAGGCAATACAAAAAAAATGACAATTCGGGTAGCATAAATGGGTATCATTTATAAGATTAAAGGGAAACAAAGTAGTTATCTGATTTAAGAGGAATAAGGGGGAAAAAGTCACCTGTGAGAGGGAGTTGTATGCAATTATCTCTCCCTGCTCCAATCCATCTTACCAACTTGCCAAATTCAACTTTCTAAATCGCTGCTTTTCACATGTCAGTTTTCTCATTCCAGAGCCATCCATAGCTCTCTGCTGAAAGTAAAATTAAAACTAATGAGAAATGCATTCAAAGGCCTTCTCTAATCCGATCCTTACTTTCCAGGGTGATCCTTCAGCTCAGGCAGTAACTGACTACTCCCCATGTGTGAAACCCAAAACTGCTCTACTTGATACAATTCAACAAAGATTTACCTATTATGCATATAAAATTAGGCTTATATTTACTATACAGTAAGTGGCATAGAGTTCCCATTCTGTTGGGTGATTTTAATTATACTGTCACACTGAGTAATCTTTTAGATGTCTTGATGAAGTCCTGAGTTTAAGGAACCCCTTTCATTCCAAGATAGTTTTTTTTTGAAAGAATAAAAAAAAAATCAAATAATTCATGTGCTAATTCATATTTTACCTTCATTTGTCTATATTTCTATTAAAGTAAAATGTGTGTATTTTACAGCAGACTAGCAAAAATCCTCTCGACTGGCCACGAGAAACTAAGAAGTACTAGGTACATGCAGAATGCCTGATGGGTGCTTGGGAATGTGTTAGATTGGAGGGAGAGGTCACTGTAAGTAAGTCTTTACCTACAGGGAGTTTTGGCGTCAGACAATGTTTTCCTAGAAGGAATACTCAGGAGGGAATATGATCCATTTCTGAGGACAACTGAGTTACTTGAGATTTCAAAAACTGTTGTACAAAATGACTAAATTTATACACTATTACTTGATTTTCCAACTAAGAAAATGCCTTTAGAATTTAATAGAATGCAGTAAGATTACAGAAAGATATACCAGGTTTTCATTTTAAAATTTACCAATATTCACAAACAACCTTGCTCTTATCAACAGATCTCACACTAGAAGACTTTAAAGGGGGAAAACCCCTTATTAGGATCTATGTATCATCTATTCATCGCCCTCATGTTAGTTAAATTATATTGTAGTGGATATAACACAGTGCATGAATCTGATGATTTTACCTGGTTGTCGAGGTATTGGTCCATTATATTTTAAGCAATTTTAATTTTTATTTTTAAAAAAAATTTTTAGCAATTTTTAATCCTTTCTGATTAACATGAATAAATGAACAAAGAAAGTGTGATGATGACCACCATGACACATCAAAGAGTTATAATATAATTGGCAGAAATATTATTACTATTATTCATGATAATGACTGTCCTAAACTTTATAGCTCTTGCCTGCTTGTATGGTGTTTTCACAGGCAAGGTGGATAGAGTGAGTAAACATCATTACTCTCAAATACCAGGTGAGGGCACATGCCCAGATCACAAAGACTAAACAGCTAGATCTGAACTTAAATTGTCCTATTCACAACCTATTACTTTTTCCCCTACAGGACTACGCAAAAGAGACAATACACCAAAACAAGTGTTTTCTGTATTTGGGGATTTGCTGCAAGAGATGCTTGCCTGAATCTAGAATACATCCAAGGATGATACTCTGGTTCTCACTTGTAACTCAGGGTATTTTAGATATAGGCAAGGAAGAGCACAGTAGCCCAAACAAGGCTGTTGGCACGCGTTACGGACTAACTAACAGGAATAAGAAAGAGCTCTACTACCAGGCATTACAGTCAAAGTAGTTAAAAATTCAAAACTGTGGTAGAGGGGTAAGCATTCCATGATGAGAATATGCGAAGGAACTTGGAAAATTAGAGAACGCGGAGTATTTTTTTTCTCCCTTCAGAAGCAGGTATCAATGTAAATGTGAGATTACACCTTCAAACCAGAAAAGTTTTATAAAGAATCAAAAAAAAAAAAATCACAGGAAATAAAGCACAGAGGAGCACAAGGCTTGCCTTTCAATTGCAGATTAGTCTTCCTAGCAGGAATCCCTCTGTGTCAAAGGGAAGATGCTAACCTTTCCGCTGCCAGAATCAACCAGAAGAGGTGAATGAAGACAGACTTTGGGTAATTTGGAAGTAAGCTCGGCACATGTTCACATAACATAGCACACACATTTCTCTAAAAGAATCGTCAAAAGCCGAATTCCACTAAACTGATGCAGGTTTAGAAATACGTATGCGCAGATACATGTATATATATGACAAGATTGGCAATTGTTATGTTTTTAATCTAAAACTAAACAATGTAACTATTTTAAATCCTTAAACAGTTTTTTTCCTAGTTAAAATAAGTCAGCATTAATAATTAAGAATTTAGAATGATTGGCCTATTAGAATAATAATACTTCTAATTATTAAGTGCATAAATTCTCATTTCTGGTATACACTAATAACGAATGATCTAAATGCTTTAATAGAAAAGATTAATCACTACATAATTAAAAAACAAATACAGCAACAACTTTTTTTCATACTGCTCCATGATGATAATTTTTTTTGAGTTAGAAACTAAAAATTAACCAGCTCAGAATGATGGCAAAATAGTGATTAAACAAGGAATTTCACTTTGCCGTCCAGTTTAGTAGCAAGCTGTGAGTGGCCTCTGCTGGCTGACCAAAGGCTTCCTGA
Source organism: Ailurus styani (assembly GCA_002007465.1). NCBI lineage: Eukaryota > Metazoa > Chordata > Mammalia > Carnivora > Ailuridae > Ailurus > Ailurus styani. The sequence goes on along the minus strand of LNAC01000128.1, from coordinate 3,834,133 downwards.
ATCACTCATTTATGATGCCTGCAATGTTATGGGCTTTGGAAAAATAAGAATATGCCCACATATATTTATACAAAATCCAGCATGCATAAAGACCTGCCTTTTATAAAAGCAAATGCCAAATAATAAACAAAATGTACATAAGATGGTGTAAAGAAACTTTATAATATTCATCCTAATTCAGCATACTTAGGTTACACTCAATATCTATACATCGTCTAAAATTTTAATTTATATGCCATGACTGTATGTGGATTATTCAATTCATATCGAGCGATCATATCTACATTAAAAAAATAAATATTTTCTTGAGACTCATGACATATACCTGCATACACTCACAAACTTTTTCTCAAAAGTACGTGTCTATTTAGCTTTGGTTACTGATTTTGCAGGGAAATACAAAGAAAGAGTGAATAAAAAATCCTTTAAAGAATTTAAAGAAAAAGTCATTAACACACTTTATATAATGGCTTATGAAGATACTGTCCTGGAAATGCAGTAAAGCAAAGCCATTTTAAAGATTTCTGTTTTATTGCACCTATGTTTGGGTAGAAGTAATTTTATATTCAAAACTTAAAGTTGTAATCAAGAAGTTGAACCTCACTAGTATCAAGTAATGTTAATTCAGTAATCATAATAGAAAAGAAAAAATATTTCTAATTTTGCTGAGTATCTTTCTATTAATAAAAATATGTGCACGGGGGAGCCTGGGGGGCTCAGTGGGTTAAAGCTTCTGCCATCGGCGCAGGTCATGATCTCAGGGTCCTGGGATCCAGCCCTGCATTGAGCTCCTTGCTGAGCAGGGAGCCTGCTTCCTCCTTTCTCTCTGCCTGCTTGTGATCTCTCTCTCTCTGTCAAACAAATAAATAAAATCTTTAAAAAAAATCTGTGCACGGCAGAATTTATGATTTTTTTATTTATCTACTTAAACATATAATTACATATGATTCAATTCATACTCTACCCAATCTATCCATTTAAAATATACCCCATTAAAAATGATTATCAAATATGCCTAATGATGTCAAAAGGTGACCACATTTATTTTTAAAAAGTTATTGTTCTCACATGTGACAATATTTCAGTATATTTCAACCCTCATTTCAGAATTCAGTCCCATTATCTTGCCTGCTCAAAATTGTTCACAGGGTTAGCTAGCTGACATATGAGATAACCCTCCATCTCACTAGACACCGCTGGGATATGACACACTGACCCACAGTAAGCCCTTATTATTAGCCTGAAATATATAGCACGTAATGTAGCTCCTGCCAGGGAATTTGTTTATAAAAATCCTTTTATCTCTCTGGACATTCAAAATGCTTTTAAAAGTAATGTTCAACTGTTTAAAGGAATTTCAGACAATAAATACAAATTCTAATGGGAGCTTTGAAGTCTCCCCTCCTATCTCCCACTATTCTGCAAAAGTTAAAAAAAAAAAAGGAGTCACATATACAGAAAATAGAAGCTAGAAAGTGTTTTTCTTTTTGGAGCTTAATTTACACAGAGTCTATTATATGAAAGATAGAACTTAAAAAACAAAAAGGAGACTCAACAACTCTCATTCCTAATGAGAATTACAACATACTGAAAAGCTTGGTACATGTGAAATTAATTTTTTTTTTTTGTAGTTAGAGGAGGTCAGGGGGTAATAAAGCAGTGAAGATAATTATGATATTCACCAAACAAAACTGATAACATAAAAAATTATTAAAATGGCTTTTTGGGTGAAAATTCTATCACATACATTAAAAAATTTACTTTAAGAATATAAGCAGACTCAGAAAATATTGTAAGTGCTTAGTTATAAATGACTTAAACTATACTTAAAACACATGATCGACACTTCAGTAGTCAAAATCATCATTTTTCTGTATTATTTAATAATTTATCACAATATTAATAGTTGTGCATATGTCCTTTTGAACTGTGTATTATTTTTCTTCTTTTTCAAAATGTTTTTTAAAAAACTACTCAATTTCTTTCCACCTTAAGTTGATAGTGATGTTGTATGCAATCTTAATTTACATTAAGAGAAAAAAATTACAGCTAGTTTTGATGTTTAAAAAATTGTTTTTAAGACTCTCAAGAATACATTCATAGTAATTTATAAGAAAAATTCTGATAGTCCCCACATTTTAAAACTGATTCTCTTAATATGGTTTATATTTAGCAAATAAAACACTTAAGGTACTATATTCTATAAGCTGTTCTCGGGAAGCAAACATGCAGGAAACACTCAATGTTTCATAATGTATTTCAAGAGCTGATTATTATACTGTAGACTGCACTGAAATCTTTCTATGACTTAAAAAAAAAAAGCAAGTAACAGTGACTTGAGAGGGAAAGAGACAGCAAGTATAAATGTATGCAAACTAACTCTTAAAGTCTAAATTATGCATACTAGTCCTTAAGGTATAAATGAGTGAATGAGTTAATTAAAAAGAAATCGGATATTAGTTAATCAATAACTATATAATATTAGTATAGTACATACTATCCTTCTTGATTTGCAACACGAATCCCAAATAATAACTTTAACTTCTATTATTTTTGGCCAACACATATTTCAAGCAAAAAATCACATAGTAAAACTCTCCATATTAGTAGAATTTGCTTGAAATGGAAAGAAGTCAATATTTAGCTTAACTCAGGGTGCACAATAAAATCAATTGGCCAGCCAGTGGTGGCTATGTGAAGAAAGTTCTGGCCAATAAGAAGTACATTCTATCACTGGTGGAGCCTCTAAGGAAGGTTCTTTCAGTGGGATTTACTTAGTGGGCGTCAGCCTTGTGCCTGTCTTTGTACTTCAAGTTGCCTGGGATATAGGCAACAACACTCATTTTTTTGAGTGGGAGTGAAAGACCACAAGAATCAAAGCTTTCTGTCCTGCCACCCTTTATCGGGATAATGAAGCCATCGAATACCTTCCCATAACATGAGGGGGAAAAAACAAAACAAAACCCTTCTTGTTCAAGCCTCCATTATTTGAGCATCTTGTTCCATGCACCAAGCTCAATCCCTAATAAATAATAATAATAACAATGATGCCATTATTGCCATTAAATTCTACCTTTCTTCTAAAAAAAAATAACAAAATATGCCATTAAGTGGGTCAGGAATCCACTGAAAGAGAAGAGATATCACAGAGCTAGGTGCTACAGAAGACCTAAAGAACTGCGTAATATAAACCTTGCTGGGGCGCCCAGGTGGCTCAGGCAGTTAAGCGTCTGCCTTCAGCTCAGGTCAAGACCTCGGGGTCCTGGGATCAAGCCCAGGTTGGGATCCCCGCTCAGCAGGGAGGGAGTCTGCTTCTCCTTCTCCCTCTGCCCCGCACCCTGCTCATGATCTCTCTCAAATAACTAAAATCTTAAAACAAAACAACCCTGCTAGCTAATATGTTGCAAACTTAAAAAATATGAAACCAATTCAGATTAAACAAGTGCTAAACTGTGTGATTGAGTTCATAACTGCCATTGCAGTTCACAAAAGAGAGATCATTAAGGCCCAACTTAGCAAATATGATTTGGGGAGGAGATGGGGCTTCCGCTGAGTCTAGCTAGAGACGGGTAGGGTTTAAGCTGAAGGAAGGAGGGGAATTATATGCTAAACACAGATATGACGTATGGATCATAAGGGTATATGTTTGGAAATGGAGTAATAGGCCTGACTAGACCCTAAGTCTGCTGGAAAAAAAAAATTAGATAAGTAATAAAGTTCAGAAATCCAGGAATATGGTTCATTCTGTAAAATAATCTATGTGCAAGGCTTCCAAACTGATCCTAGATTGTCCACCGAGCTGATACTGTCCAACTCCAGAGGGAAGAGAGAGCCCCAAATAAAAGTGAATAAAAACAAACAAAAAAGGAAGTAATAATTTCATATTTTAAATTTCCGTATTTTCACCTTCACTAAATCCCTGTCCCTTGTTGCTTTTGGGTTTCTGTGTCAAGAGCCTGCAGAGGCAAATACAGTTTCCTCTAACTACTTACAGTGTGAAGAGGCAGCCCCTTCCGCCTAGGATGGCTGGGCTGTGGCGCTTCCTGCCCCTCTCACTCCCGTGGGCCACGAAAGTAGAGCTGAAGCTGAAGCAGGGGGAGGAAGTTAGAAACCCACGTTCTAATTGCTCCCACTTGTCTGGAGCAAGGCGGGGTGCAAGATCAGAGAAGTGCGGGGAACCGAGGCAAGTCTGCCTCCTGAGGCGCAGCTGAGGAAGACCGAAGTCTCCATGAGAGGCCACATTTGAGCTGGCACCCTGCCCAACGTGGCACAGGAGGAAAAATGCCACATCTGTGGAAGGAGGGGGCTAGAGAGATAGCCTGAGTGTGCTACCAGACCCCCAGCCTGGGTGACCCAGGACTGTCTGTGACCCAGTGGGGGGACTCAAAGAAGCACAGGGACTTGAAGATCAGGGGGAAAGGACTAGAATCCAAGGGATTCAGTCATGGGTACCAGCATGATACCTCAAAGGACCAGACAGAACCAGATTCGTGTGAGCCAATGAGACACCGGGATTCAGACTAGACTAGACTAGACTAGCCAGAGATCAGCAAGGACCAAAAAACAGCGAACAGATAATAAGATGGTGCCAGAATCTATGGGAATCGCCTCCATAACCTCCATGGCATCTAAGCTCCTCACTGCCATCTTGGAGAGGAGTAGATGAGAGGGGAAGAACTACAAAACCAAGCATTTGTGGGAAAGAGGGTAAGCTGCCCAAGGAAATATTCTATACTGAGATACAGTAATTGGCAAATCCGTATCACTTTCCCCAACCCCTGCTCCACACTCCATGCCCTCCTTCCCCTAGTGAGTTATAAGTGAAACCTCATGAGAAATATCAAATGTCCTAAATAAAGAAGCTACATTTTCTTTTGCCCAGCTTTTAAGCTTTTGCCCTGTTACACTTATACACTGACATCAGCTGTTTAAATATAGTCATAGATAGAATTATCCTTACATTAGAATAGATGAAAATCTTTCTGTGTGATCCACTAGTAAGCAGTAAAGCATTAATATGTTACTAGTTGAAACTTTTTCTCTGTTTCACAGCAACATTCCACATAATATGTGTCATCTTTTTCAATCTGCAGGTTATAAAATCAATTGTGAAAAAACATACTTTTATGATAAGATTAGAAAACAAAGTCTTAGCAGTAATTCTTGCTATCCAATGCTGTTGAACATTGGGATATATAATCCACCAGGTTTAACAAAATGAACTACAATTTATGGATTTCATCCACTGTTTCTTTTTCTCCAGTATAAAGTGGTTCTTAGGAGGAAACCAGCAGAGTGATTAAAAGTGTGGGCTATGAATCTAGATTGCCTGGGTCCAAATCCTGAGTCTTCCACATTTTAGATCTAAGATTGCCTTAACTCCCGCATCTTTAAAATAGGGAGGGAAACAGTATCTATTTTATACAGTTATTATGAGAATTAAATGAGACAACCTGAAAAGCACATAGATCAGAGTCTGCCTGTTATTATTATTGGTACTAATTGTCTCAAAGTCTAATGCAAGATACAACTCCAATACTAGGACGACACAAATCAGTATGACAGTAAATGTAAGCATGGAGTAAGGAGCTTAGAGGGTTGGAGGGCGTTGGGGAGTGTATGCAGAGCAAGGGTGTGATGGGAGATGCTCATTATTAGGGGCTATCATCACTCTTTTCAGTGAATTACTTGAAACACTCTTGGTTAGGGTTGATAAACATCAGATGAGCAACTGCTTTTCATGAGCATATTAGAAATGCAGATACATGTTTAATATATAAAACACACCGCATTACAAAGAAGAGTCACTTTACAAATGAAGTTACAACAACACGGTGGCCAGTCTAAATCACAAAACTTCATTCGGTAATTTCCACAAAGACATTATTCGTGACTCCATAGGCTGGTGCTTTTCTGATGCTTTTCAATTAGTGTAAAGGTCATGGGTTTAAATAAAATAGAGTTAAGTATCTTATCTATAATAATGGTCTCTAAATTGAATGTTTTACAGCTGATTTGCTGTTCTTGGCCAATTCTAAGGGCCTGAAAGAAACTCGAACTGGCAGACCATTTGAATACATGCTATCGATGTAATAAAGGGAACGCATCTCCTCCTGCATCCAAGTTCAAACACACACACACACACACACACACACACACACACACACACACACTTTCTTGGATTTTATGCAGAAAAACAGTGAAAAAACCTCGAAGGCTTCTTCGACCACACACGACAGAAGTAACATCTCTCCTCACTTTGAATTCATATCCTTGTATCTTATGTCATATAACAGATCGCCTCATGTTAAAATTGCAAATATGTGCTGGTCTCCTCTATAGACATACACACTTCTCAAGAGCAGTGGCTTTTGTCTAATTTACCGTCGGACCACCAACAGAACCTGGTATGCAGGCCTACACAGAACCACGTGTTGAAATCATCAAAAGCACAAATATTGTTCACTATCCCTGATTAGCATTTTGTGATAGTCATAAGAAAACTCAGTATATATTCCAAATAACTCACGTGCAGGTTAAGTACTAGCTGGAGTCTTAAAAAATGTGGATATGTTGTCTTAGAAACCATGCTGCTATCTGAATAGCTACACCCACTCTAAAAGCAGTTCCACAAAATTAAATAATGCAAAAGATGAAGCCTACTAGGAAGTATGTAGAGAATAAATGGAGTGAATGAATATAATTTACTTAGTGCTTTGCATAAAGAATAGGTTGCAATTTTTTAAAATACAGAAAAGGAAAGAGATGCAATTAGTCTTTAACGAGCACCTCGAACGATTTCATGTAAGTCGGCTGAATGTAACAAGGAAAAAAGACTATGAGAAAAAAGAAAAAAAAGTTGGTGAATCACCTTTCCAGAGCAGCACACTGTTAAGAGAATTCACAGACAGAAAGAAGCCTGTCAGATGCTGAGAAATACTGCATGCTTTTAAAATCCATTCTAGGGGTACCTGGGTGGCTCAGGTCATGATCTTGGGGTCCTGGGATTGAGCCCCACATCGGGCTCTCTGCTCAGCAGGGAGCCTGCTTCCCCCCTCTCCCTCTGCCTGCCTCTCTGCCTACTTGTGATCTCTCTCTATCATATAAATAAATAAAATCTTAAAAAAATAAAATAAAATCCATTCTAGAAGAGGTTATCCATAAAGCAATGGTAGCATCTCAGCATCAGTATAACTAAGAGACTAGATCATGACCGACTACTCTAGAATTGTCCCACAGGTATTAACTCCGAGCTCCATGGCCATTAAGCCACACCATGGAATCAGAAACAATGAGATCTTTCAGCAAGGTCGGTTTGTGGAACACTGACATGATGTCACTACAACCCAACTCTGTGGGACTGAGTGTACACAGAATGCCAAGCAGCACACTCCACTGGACCATGAACAAGTCCAAGTGCAGAAATAACTGTTTTATTCTTTCCTTTTGTCCTCTGTGATGAGCCCAGTATGTACTAAGTAAATGGCCTCCATTATTATTGATTTTAACAAACACTGACTGAGCACTTTCTGGGTGGCACAGACTCTCAGAAGCTGCACGCATTTCCAGTATGGCCCCTGCTCGCAACTCTGCAAGATTTTAATTATTATCTCAATCTCACAGATGAGGCTCAGAGAGATTAAAACCACCCACCTGAGGCCACCTACTAACAAGGAGTGGAGACAGTATTTGAGTCCAGAAATGTCTGGTTCATTTACTCGACAAGAAAATATTGAGCCTTGACTACGTGTCCTGGGAACAAGAAGAGGAAGAGACATGCTGGTGAACAAGACTCACTGGGACCCTGCATTTATGGGATTTGCATTTTAGTCTAAGGAGACACAAACGATTATACAAGAATACATAGACTGTGGTCAATTCTATGAAGAAATAAATCAGGAGAACATGGTGGGGAAGGGGGACCCCGGCTGAGTCCTGAAGGATGAGCAGCCAAGCTACGGGCAGGAGGCGTGGGGACACCCCTAGTAAGAGGCAATTGCATGGGAAGGTGTGGAAGCAGGGGAGCCTTTACAAGCTCCAGGAGTGGCAAGGAGGTCGGGGTGGGCAAGGGCAGATTGGGAAGGTGGAAGGTCAGAGAGCATGAAGAAGCCAGAACACGCAGGGTGACTTCAGTTCAAAGAAGTTGTGCTCTTTTCTTTATACCAACACTTCTCAAACTTTATACTCTTAGAGTCATTGAGGACCCCAAAAAGCTTTTGTTTATATGGTTTATAGGTACTGACATTTGCTATCCTGGAAATTGAAGCTGTGTTAATTCTGAAACCCAACAATACCCAACACTCTTCCTAGAGACTCTGCAAAATACCACCACATTCTTATGAAAAATTGAGGTGAAAAAGACAAATATCGTAGTACTACTGTGAGAACAGTTTTGCCCTTGAGGACCCCCTGAAGAGAACTGGGGATTCTCCGGGCTCTCCAGACTATACTTTGAGAGCCACCACCATATATCGTGGTTGTCCAAGTGTGGTTCCCCGGCCAGCAGTACCAACATCACCTGGGATCATGTCAGAAATGCGATTCTCAGACCTCATCCCAAACATACTGAATTAGAACCTCGGGGAGTGAAGCCGCACCATCTGTGTTTTAACAAGCCCTCCATGTGATTCTGGTCCTCGCAAAAGTTTGAGGACTACTGTTTCAGACTTTACTGCAGACGGTAGGACAAAGTGGGAAAAACATCAACGGGGAGGTCGTAAGAAATGCTTTTAAAATATGCAAAAATTAGCAGTCACAGCACCAATACAAAGCTCGAAACCAAATGCAGGAAAAAAAAATGTTAAAAAACTCTGCAGCCAGAAGGAGAATCGATAGAAAGGTGACTTCTTTTTGAACAACGGTTTCAGACTGGATGGAAATTGAAGGGGCAAAACTGGAAACACCGATAGATTCTGCAAAAATGTATGGCAGCAAATCCAAATGTCAATCTTCATGGGTGAATAATACCAAAAGCACTGGTGTTAAAGTGTCAGTCTTAGGCATATGGAGACCCAGAGATAACAAATGATATCAAAGGTGCTGACCAGGATAATACATTTATGAAGGAAAAAAAGCTAATTTTTATTGAATCTTATCTCAGTTCTCACAAATAATTCTTAAAGGGAATAACTCCACATAACTTATCAAGCCTTGTTTTGCACTACAAAGGAAGAAAAAAATGAGCTTGTTTGGTGATGCATATTAATATCTTAGTTAATTCATTTAAAACTGTCACTGTGTACACCAAATAGTATTTTGGTTACTTTCACTGAATCTTACCTAAGTCCCATAACATTACTATGTACTTGTATCTATAATGATATAATAATTATCCTTCGGGCTCCTAGCAACTTCTATATATTCTAATCATTACACTTACATTACTTATTACATTGTTTTTTAATTAGCTGTTTATTTATCTAACCCTCTCACAGACTATAAGCATCTAGATAGAGACTAGGAACCAGGTATTACTTAACTTTGTTTCTCCTTACATTGTATAGTGTCTGGCACATGGTAGTTATGAAATGAAGCAATATTCACTTGTTGACTTAGGTATTTATGCTTTATCTTGACATCTACATTGAAATCTCAACAAAGGCCATGGCTGATATTTTAATTGCTTTGAAACACAAATAACAGAATCCTAAGTACACCTGTTTTCCGTAAGCCCTTGGTTACTGAATATAGATACAGATACATATCTCTTGTAAATGACAATGGAAAGAACAAATATAATTAGTGGGAAAACTCAACCTGCTGTTTTAATTATGTATAGAAATACTTCAGTGAACATAAAATAAGATCTCTCAAAAGGGTTCTTATAGATCTTACAGTTAATTGCCCTCACCCCCATATTTAAAAGAAAAATTCCATACCACTCACATTCTGAAGCTATGGGAGCAACCATAGAAATATTCCAGCAATTCTTATTTATTAATTCTCAAGTCAGAAACCCTAGACTTCAATCTACAATTATTATTAACTGGGTAAAGTACTAGCTTCATAACCAAAAAGTGGCCATCTTGTTATTGGTGATCAGGGTCTTGATGGTCCAATATGAAACAAAACCACATTTCATATTCAAAATGAAATTTTGTTTTAAACTGTTTCTCGTACTTATTAAACTTACAGTTTGTGCAAAAATATTCAGGATGTCTAAAGATAATAAAAGCTCATAAGTGGTACCCTATGATCCCATGACCACCTGGACTAATCAACAATCAACTGTCCTCTTCAAATCTGGACCTTTTCGGTTCTCTCCCAATTCTCCTGGGTGATCAGATGTCACGTGACCACACAGTTGGCTAAGGTACATCCAGTATTTACTGTAATATGAGCCGTAAAGTACTATCTGCACTCAGCTTAGGATACTACAGACACTTGGCTCAGCTGCTTAGTTCAACTTAGTATTAAATATCTGGAGCTTAGTGTGGGATTTTAAAGTCCTACTGTCTTGTTCAAATCCATGCTTTGCCACTTTCTACCTGTACAAGTTATTTCATTTTTTACTTTTGTTGCCTTATGTGTAAAAGGCCAATGGGAAATAATAGTAATACCTGCCTCATAGGTGTCTTGTGGGAATTAAAATAGTTAGTACATGTCAAATCCTGGTAAAACGCTTAGCACATAGGAAGGACTAATAAATGCTAGCTATTATTAGCAGTAGTACATCTATATTTCATAGCCCCAATCTGCTTTATCAACAGGCTTGACATTCCACTTCAGACCTCGTTGGTAGGGCTATTTATTCCTTTGTTGTTGGTTTTTAGTTCCAATCGCTTGACTTAATCGATCTGAATGACAAAATAACTTCTTTTGTATCTACTCGTTTCCTCAATGTCACACATCTGCCTACTGGGTTCTTGACATGGAGGTAACAGTCTAATAAGGAGGAAGTTATTTTTTTCTTTTTAGGTTAATGTATAAAATTAAGCCCAAGCCAAAAATGCACCTTACTGTATCTAAACAGTACCTACAATATTTATTGAATGAATGACTGGACAACTGACTCAGTTTTCTGTGAGTGTTCAGTATATTTGGAACTGGAATTAAAAACCAACAAGAAAGGAATGTGCAACCTACCATAAACTCTAGCAATAGATTCACCAAACACCTCTATCGAATTTCAGATTCCAAAGATGTTTCAGAATTTTTTATTCCTTATCACTTTACCCTCCTCTTTTTCTTCCCTATATCACTTACATGTTACTTTTTTAGTCTTTCTTCGCATGGTTTAATGCAAATCCTGCAGAATTTCCTGTTTGTATGGTTACTCACTCTGAATCCTTATACAACTCGCAAAATTTTAAACCACATGTGTATCACGATGCATGAGAAACTTTCTGAACTACAGAGGAAAGTATACATAAAATTTGTTAGTTTATAACCACAATGCATTCATATAAAACAAAGGACAAAAAACAAAACAAAGAAAACCGTGCCAAACCATATGACAAAACCATCATATCGACACACTTCTCTATCTCTCCTAATTGAAACTCTCCCAGTTTTCCAGAGTGATATCCTTTGCCTTTCATTCCTTTCTCTACATACTTGCCTTTTAAGGGAAAGTGCATTAACTCTCCTACCTTCAACCATCACCTTGTTATTGACCTATCACATACATATACAGCTTTTTCTCCTCTGAAGTTCCACACTTCCAACAACTAGCCCCACACTTCCAGGATCACTTTTGGATGTTTCTTTCTGGAAAGGCTAGAATCACCTCAAGCTCAAGCTCATTATAACCAAATAAATTCATTAAATTCCCTCTCCAATTAACTTCCCCTCATGATGTTCAATTCTTAATTTTTAAAAATGAATGAATGAATGAATGAATATACTTATGTGTGCATTTATGGCTACTGGTCAATGTCAGCATATTTCTAGTCTCCCAAATGAGAATATGCGGGAGTCACCTAACTTGGAAAAATTTGGTTGTTATCTTCCATCATGAATAGAAGAGAGAATGAATACTTTGTGGTCAGATAGGGTCATCTTGTCTCGGCCACATGTTAACTATATAACCTAGGCACATGAAGTAAGTTCTCTTTGCCTCAATTAGTCTCACCTATAGTTGGGCCTATTGGTGATGTCGCAGGTTTTCTGTAAGGATTTAGAACAGAGAACATACAGGAAAAAAGGAAGCGTATCAGTCTGGCTCAGAGCAGGCAAACACACACACTGAATATTTTATCAAGACTTTTGTGTCAGGGATTGTCACTCTTATAATTTAAATTCCTTCCAGCCTCTTACTTCACTTTCCTTTTATTTGCTCTGTGCCTCCTCTCCGCTCCATCTGTCCAGGCCTTAACTACACAGAAGGCCTAATTCACTGACATCATCTATAGCGCACTCCCCATTTCTACCAGCCTACATTTTGCTCTTCTTTCTGTGAAATCATACTGCAATTACGGAGAATACTATACAATTCTGAACTTAACTGACTGTTCTCTAGTCGTTAGGGAGGATCTGCCTAAAGGGTAACCTCTATGAGGATACTAAATCCTTAATCAATGACAATGTGAAAAAAAAAAAACAAAACCAACCCAGATGTATGAGCTTTGATAAGTCACCTCATGTCCCTGGACCTCAATTTTCTAATCTGCTAAAGAAAATTCAATATTTTCTCTAAAAGCCTTTACATCAAAAGCATTCTGTGATTCTACGGTGAGGGCCTAGATCATTTTCATAAAGATTGGAAATCAAAGAAAAGGAGTCCTTTTTGGCTTCTTCCTTCTCTCTGAATTTCCTTAGTCCTTTGTTCATTCCATTAATAAAGCACTTTCGTTACCACATGAGATTAAGTACATGTCTACCCTGCTTGGTAGCAAATCTCTGGACAGCACGGCCTGTTTCAATTCATCTTTGTACCTGGGGTTACTTAAGACAACATGTGACACATAGTAGGCATTCAATATATATTTGCTAGCCTGAAATTAATTAGCTCATGAGGTTTGAGATGGGCAAAGAACATATAAAAAATTTTGCTTTGTACTGAACACAAGTACTCTCTACAAAACGCTGTTCATAGGCTGCCACTCCTCACTTCCATAATGTCTTGACACCATTCAAAATATTGAAGTATAAGAAGTGACAAGACTCATCACTACGATAAATAAAACCACTTCAAATAATAAGGATGGTGACACAGAAGAGTCAAACTCCTCAAATACAACCAAACCACTTAGGACTTTGAGTCCCATTTAAATTAAATAAGAAAAAAAGGAAACACTTAAATTAAATTGGTAAGTACAACTTTCCCACTAATTCAATAATTTGGATAATTCCAAGTATTTCAAATTGACAATGATACAGTAATTTCACTCTTGAGGAATTTGATACTGCAAACAGAATATTTTTAAATTTCAAAAATTAAAAAAAATCACGAAACTAAAAAAAAAACAGTGATCAGATTTGAATATCTAAATGTCTTACAGATTTTTTTTTTTTCAGGCGAAACCACTCGGTTTTAATTACATAGACATTCTCGTGTCCTTTACCAGGGCCCTTTATTTTCAGACTGTATAAAGAGAAATAAGTATAAAACTATTACCTCAGCCTTCCCTTTTGATCACAAAACAGATGGATTCTTTTTCTTTTCTTTTTTAAAACAGAAGGATTCTGCTTTAGATGGATTCATATAGGTATCAATAACTGGGTAGTCTACATCCTTAAAAAAATGAATTAAAGAAGTTTCACAAGAGAATTTAATTTTTTTTTCTTAGAGTTCGTTCATTTATTTATTTTTTTAGCAATCTCCACACCCAGAGTGGAGCTTGAACTCATGACCCTGAGATCAAGAGTTGTATGCTTTTCCGACTGAGCCAACAGGCACTCCCTCACAAAAGAATTTATTCAAGAGCCCCCAAAGGCATCTGATACAGTCCTTTATGACTTTGTGGCGGTTCTAACGTGAACAAATGCATGGAGCAAGTTTAAGACGAGAAAGCTGAGCATTCACATCTCAATGTTATCCCTAATGTCTTTACACCAATATTGTCCACGATTTGCAGATTCTGTAAATCTGGGGTTAATGTTACTGGAATAATGCTGTTATGTGGTATGGAGTTTATTTTAGTGGCAGAATTTACTTTAATAGCTTTATAAATACTTTGGTCTTGTGCTGATAGAATCATTAATGGCCTGAAGGGTCACTTAATTTTCTTAGTTTTACTTTACTGGATTTTATGGGGAAAATAACATGCTATGTTACATTTTCCTATGTGCAGTACATGAATGTCTCAGGACAAATCTCCTGCGAATGTCAAGGGTCTACTGTAATTGTTTCTAGTCTGCCCAATGAAACTTAGCAAATGGGTAATACCGTGGCCTCTCCATTCTGACAGTAACTTGGGTTGGAGGGTTAATCACCAGGAAGAGCAGAAGAGCTGAACCTTAGGCGTTAAGATGGGCATAAATCCTAACCTACAATGTCTGCTTTTTTTTTTTTTTTTTTAACCAGTAGGCTCTTCAGGTTACTATGGGCCAAGTAATGCCCGCCATCACTGTACTGAACATTGCTGGACCCTCATTTTTCACACTGGTATGAAGGCCATGCTATCAGAAAGCCTGGGTATTTAGGGAAAGATTCACGTTGATGGCTTCTGCTGACTGCCACCACCTCCTTCTTTATCAAATCACTTTTTAGAACTCTCTGCCCATCTAAAGGCAGATGAGAAGGTTTATCCATGTGGATGAGATATGCAATTTGGGGGGTGGATACCGTCAAAGAGTGCCTGGGTTCAAATTTTGATTTTTTTTTTTTTGTTGTGCTGAAAACTGAATAGTGCAATAGTAGTTCAATAGCTCAAAGTTAACTAAATCTGTATAATTCCATGCAGGAAGACATTATTACAAACAGGTTTTTCTTAGTAACTCTGAAAACAAAACAAAGCATGGACAAATGTGAGTTCAAGTGTAACATAAAGGCTAATTGCAGAAGGAGAAGCCTCTCACTATTCCTCCAAAATACAACTCCAGGGTTGAAGAAATGGTTATTTTCTCAGTAAAAGAAGGATCATTAATTTTAAATCAAAGCATGATTTATATTTTTAAAAAAGTCTATATTTGCTCAACTTAATATCTGGCGATTCTATCAGCAAGATTGAAACGGACGGACTACTTGAAATTTGAAAAGGGCAATGTCCACATTGTTCCCCTGGCACGACACAACGGCAGGTCAAACTTTTGTTCCTCTTGTCCTACAAACAATTTTCAAGCCCACGCTCAATAAATAAATTTGGTCTCAGCACTCCCAATCAGGGCCGCACAATCCCCTCAGTAGCAGACCTATGATAAATGGACTTATTTTCCCAAATCAAACACTTGAATTTAAATTCAGATGAGTTAATGCAAAGGTCAACATTGTAATCAGTTCTTTTGATCTTTATAGAATTTCTGGAGTAATACATAATAAATCTGAAACAAGGCAATTTGCAGCTCTGTATGTGTGGCTGGCAATAAAAATCTTAACGATCAGAGCCTTTATGTACTTAGGGAACGTTTTATAGTAATGGCTATGGTGAGAGCTTCAATGCATAGGAAACAATGGCAATAGATAACCCTGAAAGACTTGGTTTCTTGATTGTTTCTACAATTTATTTATATCTGTATTTATATAGAAACTTAATGCACACACATCTATGCCGACTGTATCTGTGAAACAGTCACTACTTTGGTTATAATCGCCTGGTTTCAAGTTAATACGTTAATGATAAAATTGCTTCGGGTAAAAATTAGCATATCAGGTTCAAACTATAAATTTTCAACACCTTAATGAGAATTACATTTCTTGGGAGATTTCTTTTTTCTTTTTTCTTCTTCTTCTTCTCTTTTACAGTAAAAAGTTTCAGGAGGTTAAGCTATTTAATTAAATTGTATCTTCAGTTTCACGACTGATAAGGAAAGCACAATTGATTGTGGTATAATCACAAAGGGGTTACATGCTCTTTAAATTGAGATTTGAGAAAGGAAAGAAGGAAGGAAGGGAGAAGGGAGAAGGGAAGGAGGAACAGAAGGAGGAAGAGAAAGAAAAGCAGAAGAAAAAACAGCAGAACCGAAAGTAAGGAGCTAACGGCCACCCCCCGCATCCAGCCGCCGGGAGCTCCTGGGGACTAGAGCCTCAGCCTGCTCTCCTCCTCCGCAAGCTGAGCATCCTCTGATAACAATTCATCCTAAAGCACCAGTCCCTGATTTTTCAGCAATGCGCTACATGATTATGGGTGGAATAACATGAATTTTTATACTGACAGCAGTGATGAGGAATAGCCTGTTAATTTTTTTTTTTAAAAAAACACGGAATTCCTCCCCCCCTTTTTAAAGCAATATAGCCGTGATTACTTCTCTCGAAACTGTAAAACCATTTTGTCAACTTTATTACACTAAAATGCACAGTGCTTGCACAAAATGCTACTCTTTGATCAATGCTGATTCCAGTTCATGAGGATACTTTGAACTGTTCTGGTGGTAAATGGGTTTCAACAAGTCCTTTATTTGCCTTCACATTCAAAATAGGCCTTTGATGAAATTAATAACATGAAAAAACATTCTGATTTCTTGCAGTGAGGGATCTGGTGTTTACAGACTTTGAGGTCGTGCTAGGACCATGTAGCTGGAAGTGAAAAGAAACACAAAATTCCCAAGTGTCATCCGGTATCTGGGCTTCCTCACCTTCTCTCCCCAGACCTAACCCAGGGGTAACTGCCCCAAATCTACCCTTGCTGTTGGTTCTAGCAATGAGGCTGAGGTTGGGCCTCCTACCATTACAACTCAGTTTTCTGGAGACTTAATGAGAATAGTAGTATTGAAGACATAGAAATATCTTGTGCACTTGGGGCATGATAGTTACAATTCCAATTGTATCCAAACACTGCACAGAGGGTTCTGTCACAGAGCCAGACATTCTAAAACAAATCTGGGACAAATATATCACCTGTAGCTTGTACAATAAGTTCTTTCCTTGACAGGCAAATCTGATTCAGATTCATTAACTCCTTGTGCAACACTAACTAAAACATGCCTCATGGTGAGAATCCTGTTAATTTCTTCCAAACTGTGACTTAATTTCCCCAAGAAGCCTATCCTGCTTCGTAAATCTCTGATTCCACTGAACTTAAGACAATTCAGCAACAAGACGTGACGTGGCTTCTGTACTTTCTAAAACAAATCAGCAATGCTCTTGTTTTCTTCTCCTGCAGTTTCAAATTTACGGTGTACAGATGTCCTGTCATAGCAGTTAAAAAGGACAATCTTGTGAGTCACTAGGGGTCTGACAAGTCAAGTCTCTCAAAGCCTGACAATACAAAAAGTCCTTGATCTGAGGAAAGAGATCACTCGGTTTTTTTTTTTTTAGCAAGTTTCTTTGATGTAGCCTATATTAAGAAAACAAGAAAACAAAATCATAAAATTTAAGCATCCATACTTTGTCCAACCTTGTAAGTACCCTAGAAATTGACATTAGTTAAATGTATACAGATAGAAAGAAAAAATCCATTATTTTTTTTTAATCTGTGCAAACACCACTATTACCTGCAGGAAAATGGGCTAATTTATTACATCACATGATGATCTCAACTGCAAGTTCACAGCACAAATCTTCCAGGTAAAGGATGGAGTGGAAGCTGAGAGCACTCAAGTTTAATTCGAATAAAGTGTTAAAACTCCTTTCCTAAGTTATATTTTAGGTATTCCATCTGGACAGAGTGAAGTGGCAATTTCCTCTAGGAAGACCAAACCTCCTATTTTCTTAACAGCATGTCCTACGGTCCAACTATATCGCTCAAGCGCAAAAATGATGTAAGAACTTTCTTTTTTGGTAAAACATTTCTAAGGTGGGCTATATATACCCTGAGGTCAAGAAGGTCTTGATTTTACATTGTAAGTTTTGTTTTTTAAGTAATGCTTGCTGGTTTTAGGCTGACTGCCGTGCATATCTATTGGGTGAAATCATCTATTCCTTCTTATAATAGCACTCTGATTGGCAAATACCCTTTTCCCTCCTTGGAGCCTGAGCTGCAGGGAAGCTGTCTCCACTCTCCCGGCCCAGGCCTGAGTATTCACTGCGTGCCATCCCATGTTCACTGCAGCTGGTTCAGGGATGTGGATGTGGCGTAAAGTCATTAAGAACCAATTCCAGAGTATTTCTGGAACTATCGGGAAGACAAAATTCTTCTTTATTGGGGGGAAGGGGAGGAGCTGGGACGGGAGGATTATAGAGATAAGATATAAGCTTCAAGTGCTCACAGCCATTTTGCTTCCATAAGCTGGAAAGCCTGCCTGAGAACAAAGTGAACCCAAGGGAAAGGAGAGCCAAAAGATAAAAGGGAAAAAGACGGTCCCATTGCCTGTGTTTGAGCCTGTGGTAAGGAGCTATAGTTCTCCAAGCAATAAATATCTTTAAGTTGCATAAGGCAGGCTGAGCTGGGTTTCTGTCTCTTCCAACCAGAAAAGTCTTAAGGATTAATACTCATGTCCTAAATTGGCAATTTCTAATAGTGCCCATGGTTTAGCATTCTCCCCCAGATTTGCCAACATGTTCTTTTCTTTGGCAAGTGTTTCCACGTTCCCTTAACCTGCACATTTTTCTTGTACTTTCTCCCTGGCAGCTCAGGGCAGCACAGTGTCGTGAGGAGAAGCGGCTACCTACAGCTCACTGTGACTCCATCCCTCAGCTCAAAAAGGTACAGGTGGCGTCTGGGGATGGGAAGGGGGAACCAAGATTGCGGAGCGCCTGCTGTGAGTCACGCGCTTTTCCATCAGCTCATTTAACCTTATTTCATATCTGCACAGTATCGTGAAGGAGAGGGAGACACCTTACGAACTAAGAAGGAGCTGGCCAGCGAAACGACTGATCGAAATTCAGTACACAGTGGTAGCTACTGGTGTCGGCTCTGGAGTTGGTTTTCAATTTGTCTCAGAGGCCGCATCATTGGAAAGTATGATCATGTCAAAGTTTTCAAGCCCTCCTATGCCTCAGTTTTCCCACCTGTGCTGGAAATTATCCTTTAACCTGAGTTACAGGGACAGTGTGAGGATAACTGAATTGGTATTCACCAAGTGTTTTCTCTAGTACTTGGCATACCGTGAGCTGTAAAAGCAAAGCCCAAAACTGAGACACGGTAAACAGACATCATCTCCAACATTACATAAAAGAGTATTAAATAAACTGGAATGAAGAAATGACCAGTCTGGTCCAGTTTCATGAGACAAGAACAGGACAAAGAAGTCAAGAAGAGCTACAATTACAATGAAAGAAAACCAGATCAGGGATGATTCTCTTAGCTTCAGATGGCTAAGACTGTATTGGTTCTGGAACCTAAACGGGCCAGAAGTTCATACTTAGGATGTTACTGTATATTGTGTATGAATAGGTATACTCGAGTTGCTATCTTTATAAAGTTCTGAAAAACTGAACTCCGGGTATTCTTACATTTGACATCTGGACTGATCCCAGGAATTTGCAAACAGAACTCTTTTGCCTAGAAAAAACCAGAAGGGCTAAGAGCACCCTGACTGCTTCCACGACTAGACTTTCATGGGCTCTCGTATAATGAAAATGCAATTGTATTTGGAGTTACATAACATTTCACTGTGATGAAAATTCTATCCTGTCCCATTCTTTGGAAAAAAAGTTCAATCCCCTTTGTCAACTCACCTTTCCAAACACCAGCCTAACGAAGCCCCGTTCATGAGCAAACCGAGACTTGGCCATTCCCCTCCCTGTACATTATCTGCCCTCCTGTACTCGGGCTGTTAAGGGCTCTTGGATAAAAACCACACAACTGCGATGAGTGGAACTCTATGAACGCGCACACAGGTGGGCAATCCCAGCTCTCTCTCTCTTCCATTCTTCACCCAATGCACTTAAAATGTTCTCAAGTTTCCTCAAAACATTTGACCATTTCCTTCAGCCCCCACCCCACCTTTGCAAACAAACTTGGCTACTATTTTACAAATAAAACAGAAATCCAAACATGTCCTCACTTCCTGCCCTCAAATGTGTATACTCAGCTTTAACTTATCCCCACCCCTCTGATCCTTGTAATAAAATGGAAGAAATGTCTTCCCCCCTGTTAGGGCTAATCTCTCCGTCTGTGCTCTGGCTCTGGTCATCCACCGAATTAGGAACTCCATGGTCTCTCAGCCCATCTCCTTTGGGTTTTCTCAACCTCTCCCATTCTATGGGAGCCTTCCCAATCAGCGTTTAAACACACCCCAGGTCTCCCATTATTAAAAACCACCGGCCTTCTCTCCCTTCAAAGCCCAAGCTCCTGAAAGAACTACCGACTCATGTCACTTCTGCTTTTTCACAGGTGACTGAAAATGTTAAATCTGGTGGATGTGGCCTCGCAGCCCTGGATTCGGGGTGACCCTCCAACTGAGAAATGTGCGTGGAGTGCCACAGCGAAGCTTCGTTTCTTCATAGCAGGTTCCACCAATGGACAAGGGTGCCAGGGGCCTGTGGGAGGCTCTGGGAAGAGGACAGGCTGCTGAGAGCTGTGAGTGAGGTCATGGCCCTGCTCTCTTGGTCACAGAGGGCACCTGGCCGCACCCACAATCTGGGGGCATAAAGAGGCATCTTTACTAGGCTCTTGCTGTACAAAGGGGAAACCAAGGACAAGAGCTTTCCTGAGAAAGCCAGAATTTTCCCAATCAGAAATGGTCTGTCCTTCACTGAATGTCTAAACGCTTAACAAACAGTAATTTGGATTTAATAGCCAGTTGTCCAAAGACCTCACCCTCAATTACAGGCTTTGTGGCAGCAGAGGATGCACTGGTTTTCTCTGTGTTGTCCACAGCACCAAGAACAATGAGTTACAAACACCAGCCAGAAAACCCACAAGGCCAAACTGGGCTTTTGAGGCATTCTAACCTATAGGTGGGTGAAGTGGACAAAGTATATAAAAGGTACTATAAACTGTGAAGCACCAGACATATAAAATTATTTCACGCATAGCTGGATTGCAATATGTATTTGCTGAGCACATGGATACATGTTAATAGACATTTGTCATTGTCTAGAGCCAACAATGCTATTTCAATAATTTCCTCTGGTTGAAGAACTGGACAAATGGGTGGAATGAATGGTAGGTCTGAACATATGCCAACTCTTCTGTTCTTAGTTGTGTAAGAAAGATTCTCCCACAGGTGAGTTTTTACATCTTAAAGAATAGTGAATGATTACATGTGCTGCAAATACTAAGATACACCTGCTTGTCTATCTATGCAAAATAAAAAATACCAATTGTAAAAAGAATACTTTGAATATTTACAGGCTTCATAAAATGGATTCAAGAACTTACCCATTTAATACACTTTTTATGGAATTTTTAAATTTTTATTAAAAAAATTTTTTTTTGCCTATCAGCTTGTTGATAATGCTCCATTTTCTTTAAAAACAAACAAACAAACAAACAAATCACTCCAAGAGTGAATAACCTGTGAGGGGGGTTAAACTGTTAGGTTCAAACAAGCATTTGCCTTTGCATACAATTGCTTGTTCTTTTTCTCCTTCTATACAAGCTCTGTATCTAAACACCTTCTTTTCAAAATATTAAAATTTTGGCTTAGTCTCTCCAGGTCTGTTTATATAGCTCTGATGGAAGGCCACACTCTCCCAGTTCAATTACAGCTTATTTACTGAGCACCTACTATAAGTTAGGCACCATGTGTGATATGTTTTAATTAATCTCAATTAATGACCAAATGATAACTGATAACTCATATAAATATTTTAAAATGTCTGCAATTTAATTATAAATTTATATTTCCCTCCAGGGTGTAGATTTCTCCTCCCATATATCTTGCCTTCATATTAGAATGTGCATTTCAGGACTATCAGTCATATCTAACATTTGGGAAATAAAGATGGCAAATGTTGCTTTGGGATGAAAATGCTCCACAAGCATTTAAGATATTCCTGTTACGTGTATAGAAAGATCAGTATCCCATAAGAAAAGTTTATTTGATTTGATATCTTCCTTTTCCACCTTTGACCTTATAGTATAAATGAATGGTTCCAGTCCATCTGAATTACAGCTCATACCAAGACCGTTTGGAGAGAAATAAAATGCTTACGGCCTCTTTCATTCACTAATTTGTTTATTCATTCTTTATTCACAGGCATGTACTGGTCACTCATATTCCTTGGCAAGATAAATCTACTCAGTTCTATGTATGAGACCAACCAAGAGTCAATCGAGAGAAATCATTAAGGTAAGGAATATACACAAAATGTAGTAGAACTTCATAATCAGCAAGTGAATTTAAGAACTAACTTGCCCCATGCAAATGCATGGGAGTTAGAAAAAAAGGAACAGGGCGCCTGGGTGGCTCAGTGGGTTGGAGCCTCTGCTTTCGGCTCAGGT
The DNA here is from genome assembly GCA_002007465.1 of Ailurus styani. NCBI lineage: Eukaryota > Metazoa > Chordata > Mammalia > Carnivora > Ailuridae > Ailurus > Ailurus styani. The sequence continues at coordinate 3,811,763 of LNAC01000128.1, read as the reverse complement.
CATGATCTCAGGGTCCTGGGATCGAGGCCCGCATCGGGCTCCCTGCTCGGCAGGGAGCCTGCTTCCTCCCCTCTCTCTCTGCCTGCCTCTCTGCCTACTTGTAATCTCTCTCTCTCTGTGTCAAATAAATAAATAAAGTCTTTAAAAAAAAAAAAAAAGAAAAAAAAAGAAGAAAAAAAGGAACAGTTGAATGAATGAAAACTTTCACTTCATCTAGGATTACTGGTTAGGTGGGTGTAACAATCATGCTTCAGTTGGATGCAACTGCTTTAAGTTATGTGCAAATGAAATCAAACCTCATTGCCTTCTGATTTGTTCTGTAATGGAAGAGCTGTGTAAGGAGTAACTGTCTATTCCCCAGTTTGTTTCCTTCTTCCTAAATGCCAGTCTCATAAGTGTTCCATTTGTCTCTCCCTGAATACTACAGACTTTTCTATTCTACCCCCTGAAAACGAGACTTTGAGGCTTCGTTGCTTGCTGGCCAAGAGTCTAGGTTCTAGAGCAGAAAGACAAGGGTCCACCATTAGTTATCTGTGACGGGGGACAGGATTCTAATTTCTCTCAGCCTCAGGCTCCTCAGTGGTTACTTAGATCAATCTCTGCAGGTTGTGATGAGAATTGAAGACATACGCAAATACCCAGCAAAAGACCTACCATATAGCAGATGCTCGGTAAGAGGTAACAGCACCAACGCTGACCCCGGTAATATGATCATTTATTCACCAAGTATTTGGTGGATGCCTGCTCAGTGCTGGGCAGTGATTTGAGCCTAGGGACACAGAAGTGATCAAAGTAGACCGCTGCTGCCCTCAAAGTTGTCATTCTCAAGAAAGAAAACCATACTTGAGAGTGTTAAATACAAACTGATTATGTTATCCTCATTCATTGTTAGTTCTTCCTAGTGAAGGATACTTGTCCACAACAAAAAGTCACATTTTTTTTGTTGACCTCTTGGTTTAAACAATGACCTAATAAAAAATCTGCTGGGGGGCACCCGGCTGGCTCAGTTGGTACAGCACACGACTCTTGATCTTGAGGTCATGGGTTCAAGCCCCACGATGGGTGTAGAGCTTACTTCAAACAAACAAATAAATAAAATGTACTGAGAAATAAAGTGTTTAATGACTTGCTGCAGAAACGGAGACTCCGAAAGTAAAATTTACGTAGAAAAATAAACTGGCTTATTTTGCCCTGGAAATCATGTTATTTTTAAAATGTGATTTTAAAATCAGTTTTTACTCGTATTGGACAAAATGTCTGCCTGTTTTACATAATCTTACTGATTTGATAGTTACAAATATTTCAGTGGGAGCAATAAAATGTCTCTGATACTGAACTGTTATTTTTGTAATTATATATTATATTAAGATAATTATTTAAATACATGTAGAAAGGCAAGTAAGACATGTGATAATTAAGATATGCGATTACATGATTAGTAAGTGTAATTACATAGCATACAATCAGAGATGTTATGGAGAATTTTTGCTTACATGGACAGATACATTTTCACACACTTACATGTTATGAATCTGAAGAGATTCATAACTTGAAATAGTATTTTATTTTAATCAAAATCATTCTAGAACCCCCCAATTTCTTAAGAAAATAAAACAAGAACTTTTTCATTAAGACATCACTGATACAGAGAAAAGCCTGGGCCAACCAGGAGTACAAATCTGGTGGGTCAGGAAACAAAGTCTGCTCTTTGCAGCCTGACTGGGGCTTTCTACTTGGTGCCAGTGTCGCCGAAGAGCAAACGCAGGGCTTATCCCATTAGTTCATTTCCCTCTCATCATCAGTTAAGGAAAGGAGCTGTCTGGATCAGTGTGCCTGGAAGCATTAGCATCACTTGGGGACTTGCTAGAAATGCAAATTCTCAGGCCCTAACCAGGATCCACTGACTGCCAAACCCATGGAGCAGAGTCCAGCAACTTTTAGTTTAACAAGCCTTCCTGGTGATTCCGATGCGCAGGTAAGTAGCGGGGGGGATACTCCCACCCTAGGTTAATGGATTCAAAGAACCCATACTGCTAACCCTTTCTATTTTAACCTTGAAACAGTGCCAAACAGTTCCCTTTGCCAACTAGTTTAGCTCTCTGAGCCATAATTGGGGAAAAAGGAACACAAATGTAATACAACACAAATGTGTTGTATTTGAACAATAATGTGTAATTTTTTATTGAAAGCATTGCACCGGAAATCACGTTAAACAGTAAAATGCTATGAGAGAAATACTATTATTAACCCCCTTTACCGGGGGAAATACAAAATTTAGTTAGAGGAGTTATGTAACTTACAGACGGTCAAGCGGCTAGTAAATAAGAGTATGCTTGAAGAGAACAGAGTAACTACAATCATTTAATATCATCCATTTTTAAGCTTATTTAGTTTTCAGTTATCATAGTCTTAGATCCCATGGGTAATATTTCTCAACACTAGGTGGAATATAAAGAAATGAAGACAAAATTCTCATGTAAGAATGTAAGACACATGACAAGTCCTATATTTAGATGTGAAGTACCTGGAGAAATACTGACATACCAAGAGCCCAGCCTGATGTGTACGAAAAAACTACATGTACCTTCTTCCTTTCTTCTTCTTCTTTTTTTCTTTTCCTAGTTACGGAAGCAACTTGAACTCACGTTCAACCTTTACATATTTAGGAGACACTTCAATAAACTGCTATGCATCAGATTCTGATGCAGGGACATAGGACACATCCCATAGCCATATGTATACCATTTAAAGTGTATGCGTATCATTCAATTTAGTGACTTATCCAGCCAAAGCTGTGCGGGGTTGAAGACAAAGTCCAGGCTGGTTTACCTGTTCCGGAGGCAGGAAAGGCATTGAAAGGAGCCAAAGGAAGGCAAGGGAGAAGAGTCGATGCACAACAGAGAATTTCAGCTGGACAGTGATGAAAAGTCCATATGCTACAGTGCCACCATAAATTATGTGAGAACGAATGGTCAGGCCACAAAGGGGTTCCAAAAATAGGTTGAAACTGCCCACTGTCTGAAAACAAATTGCCTAAATTCCAATAAGAGAAAACAGTGTTCTTGACATGTATTTTCATGTGGCCACTACTGGGTGAAGCGAGGTCTGCAGAGATGAAATACAATATGCTTCAGCTTTGAAACTGGAAGTTGTTTTTCCATCAAGAAACTAAAATGCAAAGACATCTGCATGAGTCTGGTGCCTCAAGGCTTAAAGATTTATTATAAAGGAAAGACAAAAAGTGAACGATGGCATGTCACTGGGTCTGAACCCTGAGAATTTTGAACCTGCATTTTGGATAAATGGAAACCTCACAAGTCTTACTTTTTAATCATCTCAGGAGTTAAAGTGAATTTGAATTATATAATTATGGGTTTATCTAAAAATACATATTTAAGTGATAATAGGAATATATATCATAAATCAAAAGCAAAAATGCTCAAAGGGTTCCACTGTCTACAGTGGGATTCATTTTTCTTAAGGAGCAAATTCAAATCTAAAATGTTAAGAAACAATTATATGATCTTCTCCCTTAAAAGGTCAAAAATAAACAGGAAAAAAGGTAATAAAAACACACTAGGAGGATGCTTGTAATCTTTATTAAAGATGGCTGTGCTTAATAGGGAAATAGATCACCTACTGGTTACTGAATTTTCAAATTTTAAATTTAAGAACATCGTAACTGTAATACAGACAACATGCAAAATATGTAATTGTATAGTCTTCATGAAAGAATGTTCAGCAAAGTAGGTTTTTAAAAACTTGATGTTCTTCTAAGGGGGAGAACAATCAATCCAAGAATAATATTATATTGATTGATCTTATCACAGACTTAAAATGTTGAAGGATCAGTGAATATGGTTTTACTTTAAATCAAACAGTATTCAGTCGTCAGAATCCTTGATCTTCACAAAAATGCCACAGCGCATTCTTATTACTAAGAATATGTATACTCTATGTAGCAACAACAGTATTTAGGAAGGAATATTAAGTAATAACTTTACAGTAATTTTAAAGTTCCGATAATTTTCGTATTATCTACATCACCGTTTTGAAAATTAAAAGCAGGAAGTTATATTATGCTGAAGAAAACATACGCTATTATTAAACATAATAACTTCATATGATTCACGACACGGATTTCAACCGTGATTCGGGTGGTATTAAAATTATGTTCTCATTTGAGAAGTCATTTGTCAATGATAGAGCAAACAGCATTAGCTCAGTTTTGTGAAATCGAACGGCACTTTTATGTAACTGAAAAGTAACCAAAAGCTTTCAAACAGGGTAAAAATGTTATATTGCGCTACCGAGAGCGAGCCAAGCCGTGTAAAGCCATATTGTCCCACAGCATGAAGTGATCAGGTATCTGCCTCAAATGATGGACAGCTCTGGCCTAGTAAACAGGCAAAAAAAATCCCATTTACTCTCGTCCAGATGGGACCAACTGGACGCTTCAGCGCAAACAACTCATCCTTCTTCGGACCTTCTTGTCCAGCTCTTGAGCTAGCTCCAGCTGATAATGATGAATATCAAGGCTACAGTAAAGTGGGTGACAACACAAGCCTTGTTATAGCTGCCAGTCTTCCCGTCTTGTCATTATTACACATTGAAGATTTATTTGAGTTTATTGTTGTGCACAGGGTCTAGCCATTTGCAATTCATCACCTACTACAGAAAGTTCAAGATAGTGGCCGAAGCTATAATTGCCACCTCCACCTGCTTCTGGAAATTATGAGGTCACTAGCTAGGGCAGCCCCATCTTCAATGAGCCCCAAAAGTCACAGCAGCTTCTAGTATAAAATACTCAGGCCCTATCTTCACTTGAGCATCTCTTGAGACCACATTAATAATGCTACATTGCCCGGCAATTGATTAAATTGTACCTATAGTACAGTGTGCACTATGGCAAACACTAAAAGGTTACAGCTACAGGAAAGAAATAATGAAACCATTACAGCTGCCACAATCTGAGCATTATCGTTATTATTGTAAATGCTATAGTTACTATGTGTTTGATTCAGGAATATATAAACCCATTAGCAAGGCACATTTCTTTTATTTAATCTGATATAATCTTCTAATCTTCAGATGTCAAGCTAGTCAACTGTAAATCTGTTCTGGAAGCAGGTGGAATATAAATCCTATATATATAAACACACACAGTACTTTGGTAGAACTGCTCGGATAGCTAAAAGTAAATGTAGAGACAACACTGTGTTTCTATTCAAAACAAAACAAAAAAATCCTCGTACATTTGGGATTTGAATATTACTACGCCAGTACTTTAAATGAGTTGACTCAGAAAAAAAGGTCAATGATAAAAATAAGCATTTTTTATTTCTAAACTAAGTCTCTCTCCTCCTTTTATTCATTTTATATTTTAAAAAGGTCTTATTTTCCCTCCAAAGTCATGGAAACATTTTGGAGAGCTTTCACCTGAGCCATGGAGCATTCTAAGTTTTACCACCAGCTGCAAAGGGTAGGAGCTTATATGATTTCCATTCATCTAAAATGTATGATTCACTCATCAGTGTACTTAGTGTACAGATGGCTTGAAAATTTATGATACCTGAATCTTTTCCTGCTTGGTATGATGCCATTGCTTGGTTTCTACATCCTTACTGTTAATGGATTTCTAAAACCAAGATTTACTGAGATAGGTATTTTTTTTTTGTTCCAGGTCCTCTTTTTAAAAATCAACGTGGTAAGTAATGCAGAAAAAAAGGTAAGCTAGCATCACAATTTAATATAAAACCCCAACTATTTATAAAGATTGTCTATATCTTATTTTATTCCCCAGAGTCTAATGATATTCAATGATTTCATTTTATAAGGTTATAGAGGGATCAAAACTCTAAATGGAAAGTTTCTGTCTGCAAATTCTTTTACAAGTGGCTTGCCACATACACTGTCGTAGCTCTCCGTTACACAGAGAGGACAATCAGCTAAGCAGGACATATTTCTCACTTTGTTCCTGCTTGCATGTTACGGTATGGAGATCTGGATACTATGATGTATTTTTACCAACAGAGGTTTCGTTCCATTTTGAACCTCACCTTCTCTTACCTCAGAAGCACTCTGAGGTAAGAAATGGAAATGCCTGCGATACTTTGTTGGGGCATGAAATCAGCCATAATACCTGGCTTGCTAAAATGTGACATGGAGGCCTCGGAGGGTGAGGGAAGGTTCTGAAGGGCGGAGGCCTTTGGAATGCTGAGGCCTGAGTGACTGAGGTTGGAAGGCCTTGGGGAGTTGCCTTCCCCCAGGCTTTCTCAGCCCAAACAGCCGCCCTGGGATCCAAGATGTCTGCATTGTCCCTCAGGCTGTTCAGCAGAACTTTGAGAACACGCAGATTAGCAAATCCAACACATCCTCCCAGTTTCGGTAAGACCCCTTGTCACACATCACGTGCTTGCCTCACAGTGATAAGGATTTGGTGATTATCTGTGATAAGGATTTGTGATTTGTGATTATCTTGAAGGACCAATAAAAGCGGGAGTGAAGAAGCGCGGGTCTTCCTCTCTGAGTGCTGACCCCCTGGCCTTCTCTCTTTCACAGCAAAGTTTGGAGTAATCAATCTTTCATCTGTTGGTACAGCGATTACGGCCATCTGGGCAATACTTCTCAATCCAATCTCTTCTTCACAAACATAACAATGACATAACTGACATAAATTAACACCTCAGTGGGTTATCACTTGCTGGAAAGCTGCAGAGAACTGGAGGCTGAAAGCCCTTCTCCTCAGCTCCCCCTTTGCTGACCCCCTCGGTAGGACAGGAACAGCTAACCACCTGCGGTGAAGGCTAACAGGGAGGAAAGGGAGATAGATATAGCTACAAGACTAAGGACTAATGGAACAGCAAATTAAGGAAGTCTATTCCTATCTCCGCTGAAGGAATCTCTAGGGTTCAAAAAAAACAGTCACTCACAATTTCCAAATCAGCTCCTGCAAATAAAACTCCCGCTTGGGTTAGGTGCTGGTTACGGCCAGAGAAGGGTGACTGGAATTTTGACCTCAGACATAGATTTTTAACTAACACCTGTACTTCATCTTACAGTTTATAAACTTCTTTCCCAAATACTATCCTCCAGCAATCTTGGGATGTGGGGATTAATAATAGATCCATTTTACAGAAGGAGAGACTGAGGCTCAGGGAGGGAAGGGATTTTTCCAAAGTCACAAAACTGGCTACATGGTAGAGCTGGGTCTTGATCATAGGTCTTACTCCCATTTCTTTATATTAAACCACGGACACAACAAAAATAATTCACTTTAAAAATCATGGCAACTGCCCCTTCTTTTGTAATACTGAAAAGATTTTTGGGATTATTCAATGACGGATTTACGTCTTTATATTTTCTTCAAGAAAGCTTATCTTCTTTCTAGAACATGAATTTGAACAACTAAGGATAGAGAAACAAACATATAATGTCCTTTTTTACAATAAAAATTGAAATATAACCTAGACTGTACAAAAACACGTGAACATTTACGAAACATATCCCAGGCCAAGAACTGGAATAGTAACCAAGTCTAGATGGCCCACCCACATTATCCTATTTATATCTTCCCCGCTCTCCTCCTGAGTTGTCTATCCTGAATTCTGATAGAATCATTCTTCTTTATTCATTACTCCTAACACCAGTTTAGTATTCCTAAACAGTACAGCTTAGTTTTTCCAATCTCAAAATGGCATCATACTGTATGTATTACTCTGCAACTTGTTTTTTTCTCCTGATGTAATATGAGATTTATTAACGTTGATGCATGCAGCTGTGTTCATTTATTTTTTACTCTCATTTATTTTTACTATTGATACAGTATTCCACTCAATGAGTATGCCACAATTTATCGACTCTCCTGCTCATACATCTTTCTGAGGTTCTCTTGTCCAGTTTTTCCCTCTTACAAAGATTGCGACTATGACTATTTTTGTACACAACTCTTAGCACAAAAGTGCAAAAGTTTCTGTAGGGGATATAATTCCTGGGCAACTGAAAATTTATGAGGTATGCATTCTGTATTGGCTTTGGCCCTTCCAAAATAGTTAGTTAGATCAGGGTACATTCAGAAGCAATGTTTCAGGGATCCCATTAATCCTTACCTTGCTATTCATTTGCATTGTCTGTTTTTAAGTTTTGCCGATCTGATGAGGAAGAAATCATATCTCATTGTGATTTCAATGACACTTCCCTAAATTCTGATAAAGTTGAGCACATTGCATGTTTATAGGGCATTTGTGCTTCCTCTTTTGTGAAATACTGATTGTTTTTGTTTGCCCATCTTTCCATCACGTGTTTATTTTTCAGTTAACTAATTTATATTCTTTATATATATTTTAGATTCTAAACTTCGAGAGCTACCTGTGTCCCCAGAAGCTTCTCCCAGTCTGTGGCACGGGGTGTACGCATGTGTGCCTGTTTTCGCTCTCTTTTACAAAAGTCAAGTTGTTCATTTAATGTAAATTTATCCATTTTCTCCTTTATGGTTTACACTTTTTTGTCTTAAGAAATTCTTCTGCTTTGAGGTCTTAGAATTGCTCTTCAATATTTCTTCTAAAAGTGTTGTAGCTCTGCCTTTCCATTTGTGTGTTTAATCTACTTGGAATCAATTTTTATATGTGCTGTGAGGTAGGGATTCCAATTCCAATTCCCTCCATAAAAATAATTCATTGTCCCTGACTAAAAAATTAAATCACTGGTTAAAAAGTGCATCCCTTTCCCATTTATCTGTAATATCACTTCCATCATATATCAAATAGTACTATTTGTGTGTGGTTCTTGTTTTGAACTTCTTGTTCTGTTTCACTTGTTTATTTATTCCTGTACTAGTGTCCAACTGTCCCTAAATGTACCTTTCATAAGACATTATTTTGAATTCCTAAAAATTTTCAGCACATGATATTCATACAGTAGAATAAGCAGAAGTCAAACTTTACCATTTAACAAGATAATAAGCTGAAGACACGAGTTAATATGTAAAATGCTTCTGAATCACAATTTGCATCTTATGATTCTCAAACTAATGATTTTCTAACCCACTGACTTTTTCAAAGCATTTTCATGTTATCTCATCAATTTCAAACGTAACATGATATTAATTATATATAATGGCTTTATACTATTGTGGAAAACAGGTTTTGGAGTCACACACACACAAAAATGATTAGAAACAGGCCTCTATTAAGACTATGTACTAACCTTGAGCAAGTCATTTACCTTCTGAGGCTACAGTCATCTGTACAACGTGGATTACCACTACCTTTAAAGGGTTTCTGTCTGCAGGAGGTATTATTTAAACACTTAGCACTGTGCTTGACATAAGGCAAGCACTAAATAAATTATATATATTTTAACACTGAATACTAGTGAAATCAGGTATCTTTACTAATAGGGTTTAATCTATGCTACCATGAAACAATGGAACCAGGCATCCAATGTACATATTTAGTTATCTGTTGCTGTACTTAAATGCACTGTGGAACTCTTATGCTGACTCAGTGCATCCAACTGACTTTTAAAAAGTCAAGGACCAACCTAAAAAAGCTCACCAGCCATCCTGCCACCCAATTCCTCTTCAGCATCTATTTTCTAAAATTCAACTCTGGTATCTTCCCTGTTTAGAGTTTCCACATTCCACCTCATTAAAACTCAAAATAAGTGGTGGCTTATCATTAAAAGAAAACAGAACAGAAGAGCACAATCAATCGAGACCCAGGCAAAAGTCTAGAAGTTACCCCCTGACTCCTCCTTCCTTTCACTTCCCCCAACTATACTTCAAGGGACTCAAATCCTGTTCACCAAATCCACTCAAGCTCTCAAGCAAATGTCTCCCTCGCTACCGCCAACTGGCTACACTGCTCTCAGCTGTCACAGTAATATGAGCAATCATACTAATTTATACAAATAATGGAACAATTAATTAAAAACTGGACCTAACCTTCTTGAAAGGTACAACAAAACTGTGTGAAAACAATGCAGTCATTTTAGAGCTGAGAAAACTGGGGCAGGAAGAGGTGAAGTGAGATGTTTAGATCACACGGCCTTAGCTACTACACTTAGAACTCACACTAGATCAGCCAATACCCAAGTTCACCTCTCAACTACCGCACCAGGCCACGCACCACGAGTTACCATTCTACGCTGTAAACTTACCACCCCCCTGTTAAAACTCCCTGACAAGGTGTTGAGAAGTAATATGATTCTGGATGTATTCTGAATATAGGTCCCTCAGTATAGGTCCTCTCTACCTATAACATGAAAAATCAAACTCCTTTTTCTAATGGTCCATGAAGAGCTGGCCGGTGCCTCCCAGAGTCCTATTCTCACTCTCAGTAACTTCATGCTCTTCTCGCTGCCCTTAACAAAGGACTGTCCTTACCTTTGTCTTACCTATCACATGACAAACATATAAACTGGATTAAAGGGATGGAAAAAAGGAAGGGTAAAAACAAAAACAAAAACAAAAATCTGACAACCAGGCAGGGTGGAAGCAAGAGGGAAAGTGGTGGCAGGGGAGCCCACGCCTGAGTGTGAGTGAAAGCGAGAGAGGGACCCCGGCCAAGATGGAGAAAGAACCATCCAGTAGTTCAGGGAGACCCTGAGACTGAGCTCGGCAGAAGAGAGAAACCAGCAGGCCGGCAAAGAGTCCAAAGGTGAGCTAGAGTCAGGCAGGAGAGACTCAGTGATCAGGAGACACAAATTCCAGAGATAGCCCTCCCTGTCTCTCATCTGTCTATCCGGTGCCTGGCACACGTTTTGCTCTTCCTCCCTGCCTCGTGCTCCTGGTTACCCTTACTTGTCTCCCAAGGCACAGCCCAGGGGTCTTCTATTGCAAAGTCGGCCCGGCACCCACGCTGTGAGTGTGCATCACGCGTCCTTCTGTGCACCCCGCAGGAGCCGAGAACTTAGTCTCTCCATGACCTGCTTCATCTCTTAACAGCAAATTCCTCAGACAGCATTTCCCCCCTTCTTAATCATCAGTGTCTTAGATATAGTGGGCTTTAATAAATGCCGAATGAACAAAACCCCCCATTTTTCAATCTCTCCAAAATTTTCCAAGTGTAATGAAGGAACATTCTGTCTAATTTCACTTATAACACACACACACAGACACACAGACACACACACACTCCCTTTTTTTTTTAAAAAGATTTATTTATTTATTTTTAGAGAGAGAGGGGAGGGGAAGGGAAGAGGGAGAGGGAGAGGGAGAGAATCCCAAGCAGACTTCGGGCTGAGCTTCGGAGCCCAATGAGGGGCTCCATGTCAAGATCCATTAGAACATGACCTGAGCCAAAATCAAGGGTCAGACGCTTGACTGACTGACCTCCCCCCAGAAACCCTCCACACACACATTCTTAAATAGATTTTCTTTAGTCAAGATTGAATGCTATCAAAAAAAAACGAATAAATGAAACTCAAATATTCCAAATTATGAACCATGATTCAGCAAGTATGGGCCATGGCTTTTGTGCAGGCTTCCTGTAGAGCAGAGTTTCTCAACCCTCGAACTACAGCCATTTGGGGACGGACCATTCCTTGCAGTGATAGACTATCCTGTGTGTTGTAGGATGGTTAGCATTATCCCTGGCGTCTTCCCACCGAATCAGTAGTACCCCACCTTGTTCTGACAACCACCACTGGCTGGTTCCCCCTGGGGGCAGGGGCAAATTTCTGGCGCTTAAGAACCACTAAATGACAGTAATTTTCACTTTCTTCGTATACCATTCTGTTAAAGTTTCATCTTACACTTTCTCTCCCTATAGGACAGCTCCTTTTTTAAGATCGAAAACTTGACATAGAGTGTGGTATGGGTTATTTGACAGTACGGGGGGGGGGGGGAAAGCTCAGTTGAAACTTCATTTCAAAAGACAAGAGAATATGAGAAGTTTGAAACGAAAGTTTTAAATGGACAGCTGTGTGCGGTGATGAGTGTTAACCACTGCGGCCATCATTTTGCAATACAGACATATACCGAATCATCGCATCGCACACCTAAAACTAACACAACATAACATGTCAATTATATCTCAATAAAAAATGGAAAAAGAAAAGACAGTTTTGATAATACAATTCCACTCACTTTCGGGGGGGAAAAAAAAAGATACCCTTTGTGCATTATTTACACCTCTTTGGAATGCTCCAGTTTCCAAAGTCATTTCTGTGATATACTTGATTTTTTCCTTGTAGGCAGAATCAAATCAGACGTTTTAAAATTACATCTCAACCCGGGGGTAAATAACTGCATCTGCCAGAAAACTTAATAAAATAATCACAAACACCAATGCTTTGCTGACAGGAGGAGCTCTGATGTCATCAGAACTGAAGAAAAGGTTTATCTAAAAACATACGCACAGCAGTCACTGTGATAAAATTAAATTTGGAGAGCAAAAAACTGAAAAATATGTGGCACTTCAAGCAGCGAGATTTATGATGACATTTGTCAAAACGGTCTGTGCGCGTCTACTCCACGCAAGCCCACCATATTCGGCTGGAGCGACTTCTTTTTTTTAAAGTGCATAAAAAAATCCCATTACTCTTTTCAAACTTTGCTCTGTGGCAAGTTCATTTTCCAAAATTTGATCTTTACACATTGGTATATTTATTCCCTCTTCTGTCAATGGAGTTTTTCCCACTTTCTTCTGAGATGGCTGGTTATCTAGAAGCTCCCTGAAAGTCGGGGTGGCCCGCCTACAGACTATGTACCCCTCGGCTGGATCACCCTCTTTATTCCTACCCCTGACCAGTGCAGGAGATAAAACAGAGCTGAATAGGGTATGCAGGTCAAAGACACCCCTCCTTTGCAGGGGATGGCTAGGTATTTGCTTTGCATTTCAAAGGACCCAGAGGATCTCTTCTGGGTAATGCCAGGCCCTTAAGGGACAGAATATTCCTTTCTCTGAGATCGGTTCTGGTTTGTGTTTCTCGAAGCAGGTATATGGGAATTTCAAAAAAACAAACACCTCTTCGATCAGGCATGCTGAGTTTTGACCCTTCCTGATCATATACTTACTCTCCTGTTTACCACCGCGTCGCGTGCCATGGGTATAGGAGAACAATGGCCATCCTAGTACCCCAGGAGTCAGGCTCAACTCTAGCAATCCCAAAGGACCTGATAAGTGCTCCAGTGTTTATGGAGGAGACAGATAGTTTGGAAATACCACTGAAAGGTGGCACTCAAGGATGCCTTTTTTTTTTTTTTAAATTACACAGAGTAGGACATAGTATTTTATGACTTTCTAGGCAGTGGAAATTTTCCTAATCAACTCTCACTCATAACTCTAAGGGTCAATGAAGTACCATGACCGATGGCAGGCTGAATTCCTATCCCCTTAACCACTTCCTGGAACCTTCACAGGGAAATCAAAGGCTCCATGGAACACAGTTGGAAAACTACTAGGACAGAAAACACTGATCAAGAAAACCGTAAGGCCTGAATAACAAAGACAAGAGCAATAGCAACAAACTTAAGAGTCAAAAGATTGCTGTGTGATCGTGCATCTAATGTCTAATTCGAAACAATTTGATCACCTCACTAAGCTTCCATTTGCTCATTAATGAACTAGAGATAGACATATATGCCCAAACCACACAGATTCACATGAGTGACTTATTAGCAGTCTGATTCTAACAAGCTACTTGACTTTTCTGTACTTCAGTGTCTTCACCTGTTAAAAATGGATATTATCGCTCTCATAGGGTTACTATAAAGATTAACTGAGATACTTAGCACATAAGGAAACAGTAAAGGTCAGCTATTTCTATCATTTTCTAGTAGTAAACTTTGAAAACTCTAAAAGTAATATAAAACATTTGGCCACACACTATTTTTGTTATATTATTAACCTTTTGTGGTTATTGCTGTTATTGACAATGACCATGGTCAAGTTGCCGAGTTGCCACAGGGTTTCTGTGATCCCCCAAAATTCCCACTTGTCTGATCTTTATTCTCAAACGTAAGATATCCCACACGTACGGAAAAGCCTCCTTCCCGCTGCCCTGGTTTGATCATCTCAGCTTGAATTCCTTTTCAGAATTTCACATGAAGCCAGGAGAATCCCCGGCAGGCAACAATTTGTCCATCTACTTGAACTAGTTATACACCCACTACTAGCTTTTTCCTGGAGGTAATGAACTCCGTCTAGTATATCGTCAGGAACATCCACAACCACGAAAACTAGTTACACTGTTCAACCCTTCAGATTTTTCACAAATAGAAAATTTTACTGTATAAAATGCTGCCTCCTCATAGACTGAGCACAATTAAGGAGACTAGTTCTAATATACATCTTTTTTTTTCCTATTAAGACCCACCAAGACAGTGAGACAGAGAAGACTTACAGGCTAATGAGCACAGTGCTAGATATCCAAAAGGAATATGGTATTTTAATTCTGTTGACCTCACTAAACAAAGCACTTTCCCCCTATTATTTCAACTTCTGCCATTCTATTTTCAATACCTAAAAAACTACATTTCCAGGAATGAAAGAAACAGAAGACAAACTTTGACTGAACATAACTAAAATGTTCCACAAAATAAAACATAAACTAGTATCGCTCCTTCAACCATAGTGTATAAGCAAGTCTGATGCGCAAAGAGAACGTCTGAGAGAAGTATGCGTAAAAAGGGTAAGTTATTCCAGAATAATTTACAGAGAAAAAAGAATGTTGCAAATTCCTCAAACAGTTTGGAAAGTTTCTTTAATATGTTACTGGAAGTCTGATAAAAATCCTCACTTAAAAAAAAGGTAACATTATTTGAGCATTGAGCAAGAGGACCCGATGATAACCATATATAATCAGTCGTCACCTTGGAGCTCAATCAGCCCTCATGTAAAAACGAGGCATGTAAGGAGAAATGAGGTTTTGACATTATCTCTGCCAGCAAGATAATTACACAGCCTTCATTTAACAGTAGGGCAACACTACTGTAGCAACAAATTAACTCAGCTCCATTTGCAATTCATGGTGTGTTTTCTCATTTAATACCATTTGTCTTACCCCAAGTGAATGTTTCCATTAGTTTTCTCTAGCACAGCAAATACTCAGTTTGACTCCACATATTACATCACTGAGTCAATGCTCACCTCCCAGCAACTCTTTGAGAGCATATTCAAAATGCGATAGACTGTCCTGTTTCTCCATTTCAGCTACAGCTTTCTCTGGGTTATGGCCAAATCATACAGTCAGTGTATCTGTGTTGAACAGTCAAGGGCATGAAATACCCTAAGCCTACAATCGATTTCGGAGCAGTTTTCTGTTTTCATAAAGAAAAGTCAAGAAAGAAAGAAAAATTAAGAAAGGAAAAAAAGTGTGAGTGAAGTCCTACCCTGTATATCTCCAAAAGACATTTTGGGAGAGGAATAGTTTAAAAATGTGCTGGTTATACACATTAAGTTTTTAAATATATACTAACCTAACCAGATGACTGTGATCTCATACATTTTGCATTAAAAGTTTTCCTTGGTTTGAATTTAGAAGACACTCTAGCTCTTTAAAAGTAAACGTGACTGAGGAGAGTTTGAAAAGCAGCAGCAGAGGGACGCCTGGGTGGCTCAGGTGGTTAAGTGTCTGCCTTTGGCTCAGATCATGATCCCTGGGTCCTGGGATTGAGTCCTGCATCGGACTCCTTACTCATCCAGGGGCCTGCTTCTCCCTCTGCCTGCTGCTCCCCCTGCTTGTTCCTTCTCTCTCTCTCTCTCTCACAAATAAATAAATAAAATCTTGGGGGAAAAAAAAACAAAAAATAAAAAGCAGCAGTAGAACGTTCAAAGGGTCATGGGCAGAGAAAGTAGAACCGGGTGGGCTCCTCCTGTATTGTCATGAATAAGCCCAGCATTAAATTTCATTCTCCACTCCAAAAGGTAATGCTCATTTGATTACTGATTTAGCATTGAGATTCTATACACTGAATTATTTGCTACTGACAATACAAGAAGCCCTACGTAAAAGTCCTAAGAACCCCCAGTCCCTAGAATTGCTTTAGTCCAATTAAACTTCAACCTACACGTACGATGTTGAGCTTCAAACATTCAAATTATAAAAGCAAATACATTTATTTATCACTAATGTATGTTAGTAGGGGGAAAAAAGAAAATTTAACTCTATAAGTGAATATACAAATATTCCAAAATAGGGGATTTCAATTTTCAAAAACAAATAATCACTACACTGCATGAAATGTGAGGAAATTCCTGAGAACAAAACACACTGCCAGGAGTTTCATTTTGTTTATCACAAAAATAGCAACTGGCAGAAATACCTACTGAAAACTACATTATTTTAGAGTCTCAAAGAATTAGGAACAAAAAGACACATACGCATGCATGTCACACAAAGTTTCATTGCAAAATGGTTATGTCAACCATTGTAAGCTAGCAAGTTAAGTACCCATGACGTATTAGTTTTCTGTTTTTGTTTTGTTGTTTTTTTTTTCTTTAACCACGAAGATAATTCAATTCTTCCACATTCTCAGGGAACTAACTGTCCTAAGGAACGGTGCACATTTATCCAGCTGCTATGAGGAGGGTAACCTGCTTATTCTTTAGATGTTCTTGTATCACGAGTTCTGAAACTGAATATGTGTTACCACTACAGGCCTCTATTTTGTGTACTGATAGTAAATTATGCACAAAAATGACAGAGAAGGAATTACCATATTTGTTATATACAGTGAACACAAATCAATACTTGGGCAAAGGGTATGAATGGATATCACATCCAGTATATGGAAAATTCATGAATTCAATTATTAATGAAATATATGGGAAAATATTCATTCTTTTGTTTGCATTCTTTCATTACTCACTTAACCCGATTGATCACTTTGGAAAAGATCAAGAAAGGCATGTATCCAAAAGCGATATTTAAATTAGTTCTTAAAGGCTGCATATGAATTATTTTTAAAGTATGCAGTTAAAGTATGCAATGAAAACATTGCTATGCCATATTTCCATTGAACACAAAGCACACAAAATATGAAGCAGGCTGTTTTACTATTGTGAGAGTTTTAGTCCTAAGAAACTCCACAATTTTTAATGTAATTAAAACAATTATTTCAATGGGAAATGCGGCTAGAGGATTACTTTTAAACTTACAGTAACATAGTTAGTTTTAGGGAAATAGTTAAATACGACAAGGTTTTTTGTGACTATGAGTATAGAGCTATAAAAGTTAAACATTAGTCAGTAAATAGAGCTCTTAACCATATCTAGCTTTTGTGTAAGACTGTTGGCTTTTCTTTTCTAATTCAGGATCAGTGTTATCATTAATACAGGGCTTTATACTTTTAAAAAAAATCATTTACGATAAAGCACAAGCCACTAAAACAATGCAACTGTGATCTATGGGGGAAAAGCACCTTCTCTTAACTGGTTCAGTTCAAATAATATTTCTTATATTCAATTCACTTTATGAACATGCATACATAATGCAGGAGAAATGTCCATGTGCAGTGTTGAGGGGTAACTGATGAAACATCTATTTAGACACTACTGATGAATTGGTGGAAGCTTTTTGACTGAATATTTAAGAATATCTGTAGTCTTCAACATAGCAATTTTACTGAAGGAACTTCTAAGGAAATAATTGTGTGAGTATGTGCATGTGTGTCCTTAGAAGGGTGAAAGTTTCAGGTACAAAGATGTTTACCAAAGCATTATTCATAACAGTTTAAAATGAAAACCTAACAAAAAAAATACCTTACAACTACATGATAGAATGTTATGCAACCATTATAATCTTTTAACACAGACTTATGTTAAAATGCATGACTCAAAACTGCATGGATGGTGTGCACTCATTCATTCACTAGTCCATTCAAACATAGAGTATATGCAATATGTCAGGCGGGGTTCTAGGCCATGGACACACAACTCTAAACAAAACAAACAAGAATCTCTGCCTTCATGGAGCCTATGTTCTAGTGAGAGGAGACATACAATCAAGAGATATCAGTGATAGTTTGGATACATACAATGGAAAAAATACAGCAGGGAAGTGAGGTAGAGAGAATGTAGGGATGGGAGGCTAGTGGGTTTTTAAAGAATCAGAGAATGTCTCACACAGGTGATCAAGTGAGCCAGGTGTGTACCCAGTGGAAGAACATCAGGGGCAGAGGAACAGCTCTCGGTGGAGAAAGCGCAGGCAAGGAAGTCAGTGTTGCTGGAGAAGTGAGCAAACAGACAGGCAGGAAGAGGTCAGAGAGATTGGGGTGGGGGTGGGGTGGATGCAGGGTCCTGTCTGGGACTGTAGGACATTTGCTTTTTCTCAAGTGAGAGAGGAAGCCACTAGAGGGTTCTGAGTAGAAGAACGGTGTGATGGAGCTGACATTAAATTGGTCACTAACTGCTGTTTGAGAACAGAGTAAAGGCAAAAGCCAACAGCTTTTGTATCAGAACAGAGATGAAGCGAAGTTAGAATAAGGAGGTGACACTGAAGGTGATTCAAGGAAGCTGATTCTGAAGACATCTGAAGATAGACCCAGTCAGATTTGCTAATGGGGTAAGAATGTGAGAAGAACGGAAGAATCAAGGATGACACCGAGGTTTATGATGAATAACTAAAACGACACTACTGCCATTTCCTGTCGTAAGGAAAAATAACAGGAAGAACAGTAGTCAAAATCTAAGACTTGTCAGAAGTTTTGGAACACACATTTCCAAGTTGTTAAGTAATAAGTTTGATTTGGATAAAAATACTAGAAAAAACTATATCTGAAAAAAGGATACGTTACCATAATCAAAGTTCTGAACAAAAAATGATGAATCATTTCAGTAAGTTAGCAAGTGGGGGGGGACTAATTTTATGGAGTCAATATTTAAGATAATATATCAAATGAGCCCAGAATTTAAAAGAATATGGGCACTATCCGGGATGAAACCGAGGATGAACATAAAACACTAGCATAAACTCATACCAGGAGGACCGAAAGAGCCCAAAATACTCTGAAAAGCATAAAGGTCTCAATCTCATCAGTAAATGAATGGGTAACAATATTACTTTGAAAAGGTATTTTGAACAATAAATGAGATAACAAATACAACTCAGAACAGGTACTTGAAAGGGACGTTCTGGTTCCTTGCTGACATCTCCCTGGCTCAAACACCACTCCATCCTGAATCCTTCTATAAGTACTGTAGCCCAAGACAGAGAAGGGAGCACATTTATATGTTTTTAAGTGAATTTAAATCTCTAGGTTCATACGCATATTCTAAGATATTTTAATATAATCCTAAAACTGGATTTTCTTTGTTATCAGTAAAATATCCAAGGATCCATAAACTAATAACCAGCACAGTGATGACAAGTGAAAGTAAAAATCTGCATCATAGTATTAAACAGGGTTTATGAGGACTTAGGAGACAATAATCACTAGGAGCTAGCATAAGTTCACTAAGAATTTGTTCTGCCAAGGGAATGACATTTGATTTTATAGGCAAAGGTAGTATCGTGAAAGGAAGATGGCAGGAATATGGTATATTAGAACTTCAAAAGGGTATCTAAAAAGTCTTTCATAGTATTCTCTGCAATACTGTGAGTTAACTATGGCTGGCTAAGAATTCAGTCAGGTGGAATTACAGAGGGGAAAACAGCTTTACAGAAAGAAAACAGATTAAAAAGATTGGAATAATCTTCAAAGACGTTCAAGTGGCAGACAATCTTGGCTCCCTCAGCTCAATCAACATTATTACCAAAGCATTGGAATGAAAATATAGAAGGTATGCTTCTCAAACTTAATATTGAAGACCACATTAAGTGACAGAATCAAGATTTGGAGGAAAACCTTGACAATGTGAAATTCAGCCTTTAACTAAAAAGAAGAAAGAAAAGTTTATAGAGACATTAAGTTGTGCAATTATCTAACAGAGAGGGAGAGAGAGAGAGAGACAGACAGACAGACAGATAGACCGTTTTAGAGAAAATGGAAGACTTGTACCTTGACAGAAGTTTGTATAAATTAGGGGTTTTAATGGCAAATTCTGAGAGGTACTCAATGAAATGTTAGCCTAAATGTAATGTGACTCTTCTCCATCTCTACCCCCAGATGAAGCATTTTTTTTTTAAAAGATTTTATTTATTTATTTGAGAGAGCCAGTGAGCACTTGAGTGGGGGGAGTGGCAAGCAGAGAACCAGAAGAGAGAAAGGGAGAAGCAGGCTTCCCGATGAGCAGAGAGACTGATGCGGGGCTCGATCCCAGGATCTTGGGATCATGACCTGAGCCGAAGGCAGAGGCTTAACCGACTGAGCCACCCATGTGCCCCCAAATGAAGCATTCTTAGTAACTCATGTGCCCAGAGTAAAAGATGAAAAATATCCAATGGATCCAGTGTTATTTTACTTCTAGGTACCACATTTGAAAGACATTAACAAACAAGCACATTTTAAAAGAGAACAATCAGAAGGTTGGGTGGCTTTGGGAAAATGTGAAAAATAACTGGAAAGAAAGGAGGTGATCCAGTATGAAAAGGATAAGATATAAAACTGTCCAAGTATCTGTGAGAGCATCACACGGAACTCTTAATTCCTTTCACTGGTCTAATATCTTCTACCTATCTTGCAGGTGAAAACAGCTGAGGCCTGGAGACATAATACAGATAGCTAGTAGAGGCTCGGGCACTTAAAGTTACATCTTGTGGAAAAGAGGAAAGCAATTTTTTCTGTGTAATTCCACAGGGAGAACTAGAACCAATTACACTGTGAAGCCAGATTTCAGGTCACTATAAGGAAGAAATGAAAACAAAACAAAACCTTAAAACCTTATACGATCATGCACAGAGTTTCCATAAAGACTGGACACAAAGGCCAATAAATATATATAAAGTTATCAACAATAGTTTAAATCTTCAAAAATATGTTATCTGTGTTTCCAGACTTCACAGGGAACCTCAACTATGCTGAGTAACCATTACACCAAGTGTTCCATAATCCCTTCATCTGCACAATTTATCCCAGCGAAAAAACAGAATCTTAATAAGCAAAAATAACTTGCCCACAGTTTCAAAGCAAATAATCGTAGGTCTTCCTGCTTCTTTCTTTGATTGTGCTCTCACTCTTGCTACATGTTAAAATCATTCAATGCTTTTTAAAAATACTAATGTCTGGGTTCCACTCCCAAGAGGTTCTGATTTAATTGGCCTGAGACGAGGCCAGTTGTTGAGACCTGTACATTGACTTCCTAAACTAGTGGGTGAAGGCATGGTCATACATATAGGAGAGAAAAGCTACTTTTCTTAGGGATCAAAAGGGTAACACTGAAAGGTAAAAAGAAATGTTGGCAAATGGGATATTTAAGCATCTTTATAAAAATAAATTTCAAAGGCAATTTTGTACCTGCTTAATGTATATTAAAACAAAATCGAGATATCCTGAGATCCGAAACTCTAGAAGTGCAAGAGGAAAGGTAGTTCAACATTCGAGTTCATAACCCACTCAACTAAAATATGCTTTTTAAACAAATAAAATGACACTTTTTAAAGTCAAATACTGTAAAAGATTACTTGTCTTTTGCACAAGTGGCAGATCTGTTATCGTTCTCATCATATTGAAAGCTTATCCAACAGATGCCCTCTCTGTACCCTCCAGTAGCTCTTTGTGCACTCAAAATTAACCCCACTATCACAGTGTTTCTTGGTTTAACCAATTTAAGATATTTGAAGAGGGTCTTTGTTGTTGTAAAATGAGAAAAGTTGCATTAAAAGCATTAAAATAATTGTGGTCACTTGGAAAAAAAAAATCAGCAAAATACCATGCCAGCATTTTACGTAAGCCATTTCTTGCAAACAACTAATACAGTTTTCAGCTCTTTAATTAAAGAGATATTCTTTAAATTGGGAAGAAATGTTAAGTTGAATGTCATCCCCTTCCTCCTAGAATGAATGACCTCTGATAAGTATCTGAACCATTTAAACACAAACACACATAAAATGTGATTTTTTTTTTAATTCAACAAACATGAACTTTGGAGTGGTCGAAGAAAATCAAGTACTATTTTCTAAATTTAATTACACAGAAAAAGACCACACTGACAAGCAGATGAGTTGTCTAAACAAACTTTACAAGCTAGGTGTTAAGAGAAGGAGTGTCATTTTTTGTTGTAAGAGCCCAAGGTGACTGCTTATGTTTTGAACTGCTAGTTAATTCTGGCCAGAGCACAAATCTGTCTTCTCTCTTATAATTAATTCTCAGTGTCAAAACTGTAGATGTCCTTTTCAGAATCAACCTATCTTGCCTGTTAATTATATTACAGAAATATGTTCAAATAATGTTAACGGCCTGATTCTAAAATGCTCACAGAACAAGTTATAGGGAAAGCCCAGTTAATGACTTGGCTAAATATGTTTACTTAATTATTTTGCAGAGAACATGAGAATGATTTGCCTTTTGCAAAAATGATACCTGAAGAGACGATTTTTAAAAAGAAGAGAAAGGTGCAATCTTGATGTGGATATGGGATAAGAACGACTGCTTGGATATTAAGACAAATACTGATTATTTTTAGAAGTATGTAATATTGAAATATTATTTCTTAAGTGAGAGGGGTTCTCACATGCTGAGAAAATGGACAAATAAGAAAAACAGAGTGGCCAAGAAAACATCTTTTGGAGGGTAGTGATACACAAAGTGTGCCTTTTTCACGTTTTTATATATTCAAGTTACAGTGGCCTTATTTTCTCAATGGATTACATTTGCCCCAGCCCCACCCCGGACCGTGCCTCAACAGTGGCCATGGGAATTTAGACGACACTGGGAAACCCATAACTGCCCCAGAAAGAGCCTGGACCTGACAGATTTGATTGGGAGGCCCCCAGAGCTCCAAGACAAGTGTAGGTCCATGGGGCACCTGGGTGGCTCAGTCAGTTAAAGGTCTGCCTTTGGCTCAGGTCATGATCCCAGGGTCCTGGGATTGAGCCCCGTATCGGGGTCCTTGTTCAGTGGGGAGCCTGCTTCTCCCGCTGCTGGTGCTCCCCCTGCTTGTGCTCTCTCTTTCTCTCTCAAATAAATAAATAAAATCTTAAAACAAGACAAAACAAAACAAAAACCAAAAAACAAGGGTCGGTCCAGGAAGTGCCCTTCTATGATGCCTGCAATGTAGACTGACATTCGGTGACTGCAATCAGTTTCTGGATGGTTTATCTGCTTGTGGATAGCTGCCTTGTAATTTTTCAAAGTGAGACAAAATGATACATGGAGTAATCACAGGCCTAAACAAAGAGAAGCGGGGCTGGGGGGAACAGACATTTCTGAACACCTATAAGGGGTACATACGTCTTTCCTACAAATTAGCTATATAATAATACTCATTCAGCCTCTATCCTCCCATAAACCTTTTCAGGGAAACATTACTACTCCTATGTGGAAAAGTAGAAAGTGAAGTGCAGAGAGGGTAGGTAAATTGTCCAAAATCAGTCAACAAGTGACAGGCCCAAGCAGGATTTGGGTCTGGGTCTTTATGGCTCCAAAGAGCATGTTATCTAGAAAACTATAAAGAAAAGCAAAATTCAAGATCAAAGTCAGTGATAAGGAAAACATAAAATTGAATCTTCTACACTCATATTTGAAATGTAAATGAACACATTTTCCCCTTTAATTCTTGATAAATCCACACATAGCTTTAAGAGTTTGATACGTAAATGTTTTTTTTCCAGGTCTGAGGAATGATTTGGGCCTATGGAGACTTTTGCACATTTATAGGTCAAAAAAAATAATAAAAGAAAAGAAAAAAAAAGCCTTAAGGCTTCCTGATTTTTACAAATGAGGAAACAAAGATATAAAGTGCTTCAATGTCTTGCCCAAAATCATGGTGCTAGATTTTTGCAAAGCTGGGATTAAACCTCCAATCTGACCTAGGGTTCTTTCCATTACAAAGTGCTGGGTTTTTTGTTTGTTTTTCCCAGCTCTGGAAAAGGTTTTAACTGTTAGTTATTTTAACTACATGACACAACCATGAGACTATCATTAAAGTCCTGTCAAAAATTAGCATATTCAATCATTACCTTAAAATGAAACCAATCACCTGGCTCTATATCAACTTTGTTTTAAAAAATAATCAAATGACAGCAAGAAAAACTAGATAAGCTATTTAACCAAAATAAAATTTGGATTTACTGGTCAAAATTCCAGGTGGCTTAGATTTAAAATACAACTGATATAAAAAATAAATGCATCATGACATGAGAAAATGGTTACTGATTCTTTATGTGCTTCCAATTTGATTGCTTTGGCCTTCCAAACAAATAAATGGAAGTACCAGAAACCTATTAGTATGATTGATAATAAAGCCTCGCTCCTAAATGTGTACAATCTCTATGCTTGGAGGATAACAAACAAACAAACATCAGTGTAAACATCTGCTCTAGACTGCAATAAAATAATATTTGAATTAATTATAAAATGTAAAATTCTAAAGAATTTTTGAATAATCAGATGGTCTTTAAGTCTCTATAGAAATCCATTTCTATGTCTTAAAAGCTAACAGCTTCTATCCTTTAACCCAACATTTTTATTTTAGCTCATGTTTTTTTGAGATTTTTACAAATCCAAGCCTAAGAAGCTTCAGATTATTATCATTTATTGGTATTCAAAACACAGTGAGTATAGTGGGTCTTTTTATATACAGAAAATAGTATGGTTGATAGGCATATGTTTATTAATGTTATGAGAAAATGGGAATGTATATAAGACAGATATCTCTATACAGATAAATACATACACACAAAGGTACACAGATACACATTTTATATAACACTTCATATATGGAATGCTTCGCCTTGGATTACATGCCTCCCATCTCCCCGTATCAAAGTAGTTTAATAATTTAACAACGCATTTTATTATTATGAATACTATTTTTCCAGTCGCATGTAATAAAATAAAATTGGAATGGCGAGGACAAACTGGCTGGTAATAATTCAATACTCTATTTAAAGAGAAAAGTATACTTTTCTAGAACTTAATACTGCTAAATCATTCATGCTTCATTACCACATGCTTCATCACCACAATGTATATAAAGTGCTGCTTACAAAAAGAACGGGTAAGAGTTTTCCTATTTTTGTTCAATCTATGTAACTTTAAAAAAGAAACACATGTATACACCCATGCAAATGAAGTTCCCTGATGTTTATATATTCTATTTACTCAATTGTAGCCAGCCACATAATTCACATGCAGGGCTATCCCCCTTTGAACTAAATGAATTCTGTTATAATGGAGAGTGGAGACTTGAAAAAATTGCTTACAATTGCACATACAAGTGAAAAAGATAGCTAAGTCTAAATTAAGATGTTGGCTATGAGGTTTCCAATAGGACCTTGACATGACTGTTGACCTACTCATGACATGATCACACCAGTACGGATTTGGAATTCTATTAGTATTACCAGAGGAAAAAAAGTCAAGGAGTCATCAAGAAAACAAATCTATATCTTCTACTCCATCAGCCAATTACTGTTGTTAAAGTGGAATTAGATGGGTATTGACAATGCGAAGGGGATGAGGATTAAGCAGATGACTGACTATATCGCAAGCAGGGGTGATCATAGTTTAGTTTTTTTGCACTGTTTTGTTTTTTCTGCACAACGTATTTTACAATTCTAAAACAGGAATGTGGAAATATTTGCTAGCTGGATAATACAAAATATATTCACATTAGGTACTATTTTATACAAGCATGTACTCAACAGAACAGATTTCATAAAAATCTGGAGATATTCGATGAAAGATTTTTAAAAATTTGCTAAAATTTCAAAGCAGAAAATTCCCTAACTGCATTCTGAAAACTGTATCTTTTCTTATAAAGGATGATACAAGTCAAGTGAGCACAACACCACGGTAGTTCTATTGCACAGGATAGTGTGATATTTAAGAGCACGATCCTTTGATTTTAGAAAGACCTAGTTTCAAGTCTGGGCTCTGCCATTTGCTTTAGTCTGTGACCTTGCGGGAATTACTTACCCTACGTCTTAATTTCCCAATCTGTAAACCTGAGATAGAATACCCGTGACATATGGTTATTGGGAGGATTAAATGAGTGTGCTTAGCATAGTATTCCATTATTGTTGGCTTTTGCTATCATAAAATGTTAGTGCTGTACTACTGAAAGCAGCCAGTTATTTTGTCTACAGATAAAATTCAGTTTTGTCCCATGGTCATTTGGAATTCCTAATGTGCTAAGTGGTCAAAGTCAAGGAACCCATAAAAGTATCAGTTTTCAATGCCAAAGTATTATATAAAATCTTGTTTTACTTTACACTACAACCCCCACTCTGCCTAGGGGAAAAAAAAATCACAAAGCATCCAGCAGATTTGATTTAATGATGGAAGAAGGATGATCAGCCTAAACTGCAAATAACACCATCACGACACAAAAAATAGTTTTGGTGTTTTAAGTAGAAACACTTCCTCCACAGTTTGATTAGTTCGCTAAATCCTGGTTAAAGTTTCTGGTACCATGTTTTTTTTTTTTTTTTGGCCATTTTCTTCCTACATCAAAGTTTTTACGCATTTGCCACTATGTTTTACTGACTAAATAACACTGTCACCCTCCTCTTAACACACCAAATACATATTTTGATATTAAGTACATTCATTAGAGCCTTTGTCTTTTCAAGTGAACTTTAGATGGAATATAATAGATATATTTATGCCAGTCTAAAATCCTTAAGGAAAATTATAATATACTGACTATATCAATGAACTTGGAAAAATATTCAGTAATATTTAAGTAAAATTATACTCTAATGAAGACATTGCTTGACGCTACCGGTTTCTACCTTGTTAGTGAGTGATCCTCTCCTTCATTCTAAGTATAAGATAACTGATATTTTAGAGTAGTCAAATATATAAACAAAGTTTCCACTTACTATATCAAAAAGGAAATACTTTATTCATATGCACACTTAGAAATTATGGTGGATTATGCCTCAATTTTTAAATACTCATGAAATGCTTATTTCCAATCGACTGAGGTAACTTTGCCTCATAGTCTGATTTTTTAAAAGGTGTACATTTTCCTAAACTTAAAATTTACAAAAAAGTACATAAAGAAAAAGGACTTAGTTTTGTGATTCAACTGAACTTCAAACAGTAACATATTTTTCAACAACAGAAGAAAACTAAAAGTACACTGTTTTAAAGAACAGTAGCAAAGAATGCCAGGAACGCAATAAAGGAATGTCATGGTTTCCAGGGGCAATTCATTCAAGAGAATAAAAATCACTAAAAATACTAAGAGGCATGTGAGTGTTGTTATTAAGATTTTAGTAGTATTTTAAAAACAAAATTATAATCAAGAACAGAAAAAGCAGAGAGCTACCTAAACACAGACAAGAAAAAAAACCTCTAGCAAATCTAATAAATTTAACTTGCCCTGCCAGATCTTTTCAACTTATTGGAAAATTCGCTTGACTTAATATTGACACAGAGATGTGTAAATCAATACATTCAGAATGAAAGATATATTTTAATTTAAAAATGTTCAGACTGCAGCAGTAAATCTATGCACTTAGCACATAAAAATCATCAAGAGTTTGAATGTTGAGACAGAATAGTGGGGCTACCCAACGTCTAAAGGTGAATGCCAAACACTAAATTTTACCATTAAAATTTCTACCTTTTATGGCATATATAAGGCAATCTTTATAAAATTTACTGAAATATATTTATAAGAACCCAGATGAACTGAATTTCATTGAGAATCCATCAAAGTCTGCAACCAGGGCACCACCTATCTGTTGTTTATAAAAAGTCCTATTTTTATGTACAACGAGGAAGCTTTTGCAATCTTTCCAAGTGAGATGAGAAAAAGAAGAGAAATGAAGGTGCCTCCTAATCTCACTGATTGTCTCCGAAGTGAAAAGCTTTAACGCTGTTTTCCAATATGGTAGCCATCAGCTCTATGTGTCTATTAAATTAAGATGTGTTGAGTGTATATGACACACAACAGACTTCAAGTACAAAATATCTCATTATCATTTTTGCTAAAATAATCTTGCTATTACATACGAACACTTTCAAGGTACAAAACCAGAAATAATCATGTTTCACTTAGGAATGTAGTACATAAGAAAGCGAGACTTGCACAGACAAGCACAAGAATATAGTTTTAATTTCTTTAGCTTTTTAAATAAACGAATGTGCACAAGTTTAATTTGGTAAATCGCAACATACATCTAAATGATCTTGCATTTAAATAAGTTGGGAATATCCCCACTCCTCTATTTCCCACATACTGCCTATTAGATATTATAAAAAGAAGAAAAACTAATAACTCTGATCACTAGCAAATTAACTTTTCAACTTACAAATTTGAGAGAAATGTTACACTTCTAAAAAAAATCTGCATCAAATAAAAAAGGGTTAGGAAGTGCATATATTTATGAAGCGCGTATATTCCCAAGTATACATGAGCAGACCCAACTCTTCCCAATTATACACGATCACAGCAGAGATCTGCTTCTCCCATTCTGCCCATAACTTCTCTATAATTACTCTGTAACTTTGCCTTCAGCAATCTCTCTCCTTGAACTCTCACCATCCTTCTCCTTAAGAGGGGTCCTCAGACCAGCCACCGTGTTACCCAGGAGTTTGTCAGAAATGCAAAATCTCAAGCCCCACCAAGACTTCCAGAATTAGAATTTACATTTTAACAAGACCCACTTCCACCATCTTCCAAGATTTGTCTGGAGGCTAAATTTAAAATTGCTGCTCTAGGCTCGCAGGAAAGGATTTGCACCCTCCCCATCTATTTCTCCTGTCCTTACCTTTTACTGGGCTTTATGGGTCTACAGGTTAAGCCAGGTTAGAGAGCCTCTCAGAAAGAAAAACCTGATTTCAAAACTTCCGTTTCACCGATAAGCAGACTAGAAATAAGTCTTAATATCTAAAAGGCCCTCAATAAATGACTGACAAGGTGTAAAACAAAGGCAAGAGCAGAAACTTGAAGGTACAGATGTTAAGGGCTTGTACAAGTTCCCGTAGTTAACCAGCCGCAGAGCAAATCTTCTCACGCTGACTCCCAAATTCCACGCTCCTTACAATACTTGATGCCACTAGTGAGACAGGGCCTGCGTGTCAGAGCTTCCGGCTGCCCCCATTTCTCACTGGGCCGTGTGGGAGACTATGTGTCTCACGACTGGGTACGTGCACTCACGTGCGCACATGCGTATGTCCAGCTCTGGAACACTTCGCAGAGGAACAGTTTTAACTGTTAAATTTGTAATAATTTTTTCAGTTTAAGGTCAAATTGCCTTTTCTACCCTCCTTGATCATTTTCACTTCTGTGAAAACAGCTGAGGTACTTGAGAGGTGGGGGTCAGGAAGGAGTCAAGGTCATGTGAGGTAAATTTAAAACACGGGCACAAAGGGCCTTAACCGGGTTGGGCATTATGACTCAGTTGGCCACTGGTCATCATTTTCCCCTACTTCTTTCCTCTGATACTCTGATCCCTTTTTGTTACTCATTTCCTGTTCCATGCACTCACTGCTTTTTTTGACTGCCACAGAAGAGACAAAGTTGAAAGTTGCTGGTACAATGCTTGAAACGACATAAATTAGTACAAATAATAACTTGCCAGTCTGTAGTATTTTAACTTTTGAACACAGTATTTTTGTAAAGCAGTTTCATAAAAATTTTCGTAAAGCCATTAGAACACCAAAATGTCAAAATGAATGACAGTGAATATAAAGACTGATTCCATATAAGAGCACGGTAAGTCTATACATTTTCTCAATTAATAACATATTATGAAAAGCTACAAGAGGAAGAAAATTTATCCAGGCAATAAACCTCAAAAAAATGAAGAGCAGAAAAGGAACACCACGATTTTACCTTTAAAAAGGCAAATTCTTAGGATTAAAGTTGGTAAAAAAAAAACATGTTGTAAAGCTCAAAAATAAATGCTTAATATCAAAATATTGTGAAGCTAAAGACAATGGATTAAGTCATGTGTTATAAAAGACTAGAAGAAGGTGGCAGGTGTTTAAGCAATTCACAGTATAACAAGCTAGCAAGTCAGAAAATAGATAACTAATGAGTTATAAATATAACTGACTTGGTTACTTAGTCAGTGTCTTTTTCTCAACTAACATTTGAGTATGAAATAACTGTGACTAAAAGGAGCACCTGACATTGTAGAGTTTATACAACAGAAATAAAAGTACAGAAATAGACCATTCTTTGTAAAGATACCCAATATGGCTAACCATGTCAGGAAGGCATTAAAAATTAGAATTTCTTGAATCTATAAACTTCTTTTGGGTAAAATGCAGTAAAATATGAGTAAAGATTACTTGCATCTCATAAATGACTAATTCAAGTATTAGATTACTGCCATTCAACAGCATAGATGAATTAAACAGCATATTAGGCATAGATAAAAAGAGAGCTAGTTAATTCGATGACAAAGCTGAAGAAATTACCTGCAATGTGACACAGAAAGACAATGAAATGGGAACCAGAAGAAAAAGGTTAAGAGACACTGAGAATAAAATGAGAAAGTGCAACATCTGTCTGGAATCCTAGAAAGACAGAAGACTCATGATAAACAAGAGAGAGTATTTAGGTAAGGGCTGATTTTTTTAAAATTTTTTATTTTTTTTAAGAGCTCGTTAAAGACAGCAATTACCAGGCAAAGGAAAGACAACAGAAAACCGGCTTAAACAAATTCACATCAATACGTCATATTGTGAAACTACAGAATATCAAAAACAAATGAAAAAATCAGCCAGTGGGGGGAAAAAGCTACATTATCTGTCGTTATCTGAAAACAGATTTCTCAATGGCACCAATGAATGCCAGAAGACAGTAACAAAGTATCCACTAAGTATAATGAAAAATTGTTCAATCTAGAATTACATATGTAGAGAACTATTTTTTACAAACAAGTGTGAAAAGAATTGTTTCAGATTAAAAAGAACAGATTTATCAGTTTTAAAACTTCACTAAAATACCTTCTAAGAACATATTCAAAGAAAAGTGATCCTGTAAAGAAAATATGAAATGTTAGATGAAATAGTAAGAAAGAATCTTGTAAATCTTGCAGATCTAAATAAACACTGTATATTAATACTACTGTCTGATTCATAGGTTTATAAAACTACAAGACTAGGAAGCGAGAGAATGTTTAAGTTTGAAGGATGATCAAAATTAGTGTTCTAAGGTCCCTCTATTGAATTGTTAGAAGTTTGACATTATTATCCATGTACTTAAATTTAACACACCTGAGTACTCAATAGTGGTTAAACTAGCCATGCATTTTTACAACTCTTTATCTTCAGTTATGCTGAATTTAAGGACTAGAGTTAGAATCAGACGACCTGTTTGTTCACAAAAGTAATACCTACAAATCTATGTTAATCTTCACAAGAATCCATGTTCATGCATTCAAAATTCTCGCTAACATATTGAGTTCCTACGACGTGTCAAGCACTGCTCTAGACATTGAGGAGAATGTTGGACAAGAAAAACAAGAGTCCTTGACCCTGGAAACTTACATTCTAGTAGTTGGAGACACCAGACAAGGGGGGGGAAAGATAATTTCAAATTAGGGTGAATGCTATAAAGAAAAGAGAGGTCATATGATGGAAAGTAATTAAAAGATGGGAGGAGATAAGAGAGCCAAGTAGTTTTGTCTAAGACTGTGTAACAGTGGCAACTCATATTGAGTCCCTTCTAATCCTAACTGCCTGGTCTTTCTACTATATAATACTACCCTTCCTATTTTTTGTGGGAAGACCTCCTCAGTCAAAGGCACAGCTCAAATATTCTTTTTGTATTGCCCCTTAGTAGAAGTGATCACTCTACTTTGTTTTCATTAGTGCAACTGGCTTATACCTCTGTTATGGCACTCATAACTTTCCTTAGCAGGGCATTACTCTTTACATCCTAATAATCATAGACTCCTTATAATTAGAGATGTGTATCATTTGTTATTTTGGGTTTCCAGACTTTACAAAGTACCTGGTACATAGTAAATCTCAATACATTTTTGTTCTTCAACTTGATGATGATTTTCATTTAAAATATGATCAACACGGGTACTACTTATATAAACTAAGTCGTCAATTAAAGGTTTGCACCTGTTTTAGAAGAGACAAGAATAAATAATGGAGTATCAAGTCAAGTCACCATGGTAATAACCCGTTGGAGATGAACACAAAGGAGCTGAAATTTTGGGGGGGCAGAAGGGTGATTCTTAAATGTTGAAAGGAAAGGCAGAGATCAGGATTAGGAGAAGGGACATGGCCACAGGTCACGTGTCAGAACCATCGTGGTAGGATTTGCAAACTATCACATGTTCTCAGTGTGGTGGGACTGAGCTACGATGCTCATCACAGTGAGATGAATCATCACAGTGAGGTAAAGAGGTTATTATCTCTCAGGTATACTGGAATGGAAAAAAACAAAACCAAAAACCTAGAACCACTGAGCTAACGGGCACATGGCACAACATAAAAAGACCTTGCTGCCTTCTGCAGAGAGGTAAGAATTGAGAGCTCTTAGAACAAAAGAAAAAGTACAGCTAGAAGAGATCTGACCAAGAATAAAGACTAACACCAAACAAACAAGAGAATGCCAGTATCCAAGATGGAGGAAAAAGAAGCCAGGAAAACAGGCCAGGGGCAGAGGAGTAGTTGCAGAGGAAGGAGAAAACAGAGATGGCACAGTAACAAGAAAGCAGGGTAGGAGTTCTAACAGGAAGGAGTTAAAATGACAAATGCCCATGGGGGGTAGGGAGGGAAAAATAATGAACCAAGATGGGATGGGGAAGGAGACAAACCATAAGAGACTCCTAATCTCACAAAACAAACTGAGGGTTACCGGGGGATGGGAGGTTAGGGATAGGGTGGATGGGTTATGGACATTGGGGAGGGTTTGTGCTTTGGTGAGTGCTGTGAAAGATGTAAGCCTGATGATTCACAGACCTGAACCCCTTGGGCAAAGAATAAAAAAAAAAAAAAAAAAAAAGACAAATGCCAATGAGGAGCTGAGAGAGAGAAAGTTGGGAAAAGGCTCGGAAGAATCATTAGCCAGGAGTTCAATGGTGACCTAGGAAGAGGACAGGAGTCTGAAAGGAATTTGAAGAGGATGGAAAAGATGAGTCAATGAAGAAGAGAGTTAGTTTCTGCTTCAGAGTCTTCTCAGCTGCACAACCACTCAACTGCACAGGACAACTGAGAACAGTGACTTAATTCTGATACCTGAACAGTGTTGGGTCCAATGACAGGGCCTCAGAAAATAACCAAGACTACTGATCTACCTACTGGGACGCTATTTCAGTGAGAGGGATTTTTTTTTTTTTTTTAGCATACAGTTGTGTTTTCAAACATTATTATTATAACCATATGGATGACCTCATCATTAAAAAGCCTAAAGGGTGTTTTCTTTTTCTTTAATGAAGCATTTAACCTATTAAAATTAACTGAACCATAAGACATTATCCAATATGTGACATTAGCAAAAAAAATCCCAACCAAATAATTAAATGTCCTTCAAAATGAACTGAGTAAAAATAAAATTAAATAGTGAATCTTGAACTCAGAAATACCTTCTATGTAGTTCTTTCTCTCAGTACCACTACCATTCATACAGAGCGCTGTACATATCAACTGAAATAGATTATAACTTCCTAAGATAAGAGACTGTAAAACAAGTGACAGTCACAAACTAACTAACTAACACTTTTCCTCAGAAGAGGAAACCTACCCCCTCAGGGGAGGTAATTTGATGGAGATAAGAAGCTAAACAAATATTCCACTATGAACACATAAAACCAATAGTATATATTCTACACCCCACTGAAATATATATAATCAAGGATGTGACTAGTCATGGTGACGCAAAGCCATTTATATACAGGAGTCAGACTGAAAACAATTTAAAAGGATATTTTTAAGACTCTTCTGATGAAGGCGGAAAACTTAAGTGACTATGAATAGAGCCACGTACTGGCAGGCAGTAAGAAGAAAGCCTTCCCGGTGGGGCCGATTTCAAAATCTGAGAAGCATAAGTTGTTTGATGCTGTTTGGTGCTATCATACGTGGTTTTCTTCTTATGTATGAAAGAATGTGAAGCCATGTGTCATGTCATTAAAGACCTTCCAGAGGGCCTGACTGCCTTCACTAACCTGGACAATCTCCAGGTAGGCAAGGGCCACCCTTCCCTGCTTCTTCTGTTTATCCTGCGAGACTCCCTTTCTACAGATCCCACTCTCAAAGGCCTGCCTGCGGCTGCCAGCAAATTCCACACTGCTTGATGCCATGAACTCTTGTTTATGCTTTTCCTTTTGTCTAGAGCATCTGCCCCACTCTTTCCATGTGGATGACACCTACCACTTTTGAAAGATGGATCTCAGGTCCCAGTGCTTGAGAGGACACTGCCAGAGTTCACTGAGATCCATTGACTGTGCCCATTTAATCTGAACAACTCGGATTCACCTTTAAGTCCTCAGTTAACATCTCCTTGCTGTTCTAAAGCTGGGTGAGGTGCCCCTTACTTTTTTGGTGTTTAGTTAGCACCTCTTTCCTAAAACTTGGCCCATTATGTTGTAATTCTATTTATTTCTGTAATTAGAGTGTAAGCTCTTCTAAGGGCAAGAACAAAACTTACTCAGCTTTCTAGGTTTTATACTTAGCAAAAAGTTGACATCCAGGTGCTACCTACTAAAATGTAAGCTCAGGGGCGCCTGGGTGGCTCAGTGGGCTTAAAGCCTCTGCCTTCGGCTCAGGTCATGATCTCAAGGTCCTGGGATTGAGCCCCACAGTGGGCTCCCTGCTCAGCGGGGAGCCTGCTTCCTCCTCTCTCTCTGCCTACTTGTGATCTCTCTCTCTATGTCAAATAAATAAATAAAATCTTAAAAAAAATAAATAAAATGGAAGCTCATAAAGATAGGGATTTTTGTCTGTTTTAGCCTGCTGGTGTATCAGCAAACATAGAGAATGGTGCCTGGCACACAGTAATTGCTCAATGGATATCTGCTACTTAATGTTTAAATAAATATTTCCTAAATTGAAATTAACCGGATGATTGAGAGACACCCAGTTGCTCTATATGCTCTAAATGTCCCCAAACTTAAAAATATAACATGTGCATAATTTTGTAAACCAAGGAGTTTTAAATTTGTATAGAGCTGGAGAGTTCTATATTTACAAACAGGAAAATTATTTAGGCAAGTGAAAAACCTAGACCAGAATCAATTAATTACTTTATAAGTGAACAAACACTCTAAAAGAGAGTCCAAGAAAATATGGAAATAACTTTAAGGGAAAATTTTTTCAAAGGAATTTATGCCAGACGACTTGGTAGGCAATGGTTTTTATGTCTCAATTATTCCTCACATAAGTGGCATCCTTTCTTTACTAACCATTCTGGGACAGTTAAATAAGGTCAAAATATTTTACTTCCCTTTCTTGATGTAAGCATTGTACCACTCAGATCATAAAGGTCAAATTAACAAAGCTTTCATTTACTCATATTCAATTAATCTAATACCATTCAAGTTCTATTAATGAGTATATACTACAACTTAGCTTATGTGTGACTTAGTTTTGCAAAACAGCACAATGGTTTCAGTCACCATAATGGAATATAATTTTCCTTTTTATCAAGGTCATTTGACACCAGCTTTTCATACCATAACTGCAGAGATGGTCATTCATTGGTAAATATGAGACAAATACGAAGAGTACAGACACATTAGAATCCTTGGGCCCTTGGCTTTTATTTTAACATTGAACTAAGCCTATAACACTGTCTTTGAAAGACCCAAGAATTAATTGTACCTAAATCTAAGTTTTACAAGTGGCTTCTAACACATTGGATAAGATACATTTAACTCTCTAAAGATGAGAAAATAAACAGCCCGTATTTCTCAGATCCCAGGGAAAAGAATCATTAAATCTCAAGCACTAGGCTCTTCTTCAGCCAACTGTCAAGGATCAGAGGGAACAGCAATTGAATGGAAAAGGTGCTAGACTCACACAGCTCTCTTCAGTCTGTCAGAGCCCACCAATACAGAGGACAGAGAAAATAACATTCTTACAGTAAAATGCCTGAATTCTCTATAAACTGTAATAGTGCTTCTGTGGTCAACACTATTTGAAAAAGAGTAAAGGCAAAACGGTGCATAGCACATACACAGGAAGTTTTCATTAGAGGACCCGAAGAGAAACCATGGTTCATGCAATGTCTTTATATCTCTTGCTTGCTCATCAGGAGAAGTGATTAAAATGCAAGTATCTCACTTCCCACATTATACATTTAAACTTCACTTACCCACTCCACTTAAGTCATCTACTCGTCCACTGACCTTCCCAAAGTCCACGAGATACCTGCAACACGCAAGGTTTTGTGGGAATGCAATATTGCTTTCCTCAGCTGTGGAAAGTGACGTACACAGGGGACAGCAGTATTTGGCCAGTAAATAGGTTTTGTTTTTGTTTTTTCCTTTTCTTCCTTTTATTTTTTTGCTATCAGAGTATCTTAAAATGTTTTGAATTTGAATACCTTGAGCTAGGAATGCTCTTTCTAGCGTGCAGCTACACCCCTAACACAAAACTACTTCATATATATGTGTGTTTGTATGTGTGTATTATCTGCCTGGCCCCTGAAGGCATTTGAGCTTTGGACTCCTGAAATGAATGAGTAATAATAGTTCTTTTACAGTTCACAAAGTCCTATTACATACCTTATTTCATCTTATCTTTTATTATCCCTATTTTAGGGATGAGGAAACTAAAGCTCAAAAAGTGATTCCTCCAAGGTTACACAGCCAGTAAATCATGGATCTCAGGTAAGTTCTTCTGATTTCCAGTTCCGTGCTTTTTGCTTGCACTCTACTGGAAGTGGCTAACACATGGTTCCGTGCGTCATGACATGATGGGAGTGAGGCCTCTGAATGACAGTAGAGATGCCTTCTGGCAGGGAATTTTTCAGATAAGGTTTTAACTAAACTGTATGTTGATGAATGGGCAAGATTTCCACAGACTGACATGAAGTGTGATGTTGCAAATAGTAAAAATAGTTGGAACAAAGTGACAAAAGCTAGAAAGTGCAAGACACGTTCAGGATGTATCAACCAGAGAGAATCAGGACACAGAGATGGAAAGATGAGCAGAAGCCCTAATGGCAAAGACCTACGCAGGAAGACAAGGAGTATACATGCTATTTGAGAAACCAAGGGGAGGCACTGAAAGATTTCAAGTTAGAAGTCAAATGGGTCAGAAGGATCATATCAGGATTTGAGGAGAGTTGAGGACGGGGTGAAAGAAAGTAGAGAATGAAAGGCTAAACAAGAGTTAGGTTGAGTCAGTGGCCAAGAGACTGAATTAGAGGATTGGGGAAAAAAAACGTAGACTACTCACTGATCTCCTTCAAAATGTTTATTTTGCTTGAAAACAGTAAAAATTTACATGGCAATTCTCAAACTATGGCTGAAAACATTAAGAAAATTTCAGCCTCCAGGATGGATTCACATTCAACTGGAAAGAGTACAGAAAGGCAGGTGGGGGCATGGAAAAGTCTATGGGACCAGGAATCAGCAGGTTGGCCCTGGCCCGGTCTCTTCCTAGTTACGTCACCTACTTGTCTTTGCAGAACCTTAACTTCCTCTTTTGAAAGGTGGGGACAACAAACCTGTTGCCCTTCACAAAATTACTACCACGCAAAGGTGAAAACTGTGATACCGGAGCTGTTGTTAAAAGTCTTCATAACTGACAGTAGCACAGCAAAATCCTAACATTTAAGCAATAAATTGACTCTGTAACATTAGCCAATGTTTATAAAACCACCAGAGGAGTAACACTCCAATCTGTTCTTGGTGTTTTAAAAGAAAGGCAGAGCATTTCGGTTTATCATTTTTTATTTCAAAGAGCATGATCTGATTTACTTTCATATTTAATGTGATGGGAAAATCAAATTAGGAAGTACATGTTAGGTCAGAGATTACTTTTAAAGTTTTTACAGCTAGCTAAATTTATGAAAACTTGCCATTTGTTAATCCAGAAATTAATTTAAGTCCAAATGAATATTATACTTTGTACTAAAGAAGCCATATATCAAAAACGTTATTAGGTTCACAGCTTTAAAAAAAAGCAGCAATACTTTTAGATGAGTAAGTAAGAGCTGTAATTCATGTCTGATCTTTGCCTTAGAAAACATCTGTTTTATTCACCATGTAGTTAGCCCAAACAATGAATTTTATTTTGGCTATTCTGGCCACAAAAATCACCTTTTTAACTGCTAAATTAATCATATGGCATCTTATATATTAGCAATGATACAAATTTGCTAAGGAGCTACGAGTTTAATTCAAATTAATGTCATTTTCACTTCTAATAGTATCCATTCCAAAAGTCTATTTCAGAATTTTGATTGATAGAATACAAAAAAGTATAGACTTAACACCAAACCTCGGAACATGTTAATCGCAAGCACATTTTTATGTAATTAAGTCAACTGATTCCTTACTTCATTTTTAAATTTTATATAATAGCGCCTTGGAGGTGGAGATAGGAAAAAAAAAGGGTACCACTCTGAACTCCACTGTGGAATATGTCTAGGAAATGACATGAGTCGGTGTTCACCATACAGTATTTGAAGGATTTATTTTAAGTCTAATGTTAATCTTAATGGTATAAAGAAGGAGAGATACTCATGTATCATGTATGAAATTAAAAACCTCACAATGATTACATTCTAAAACACAGTGTATATGAAAAACCAGTGTGACTACACGCTCAGGATATATTAAAAAAGAATAATCTGAAGTGTATATATAGAGATTAAAAAGTATATCTGAAGATTAATAAGAGGAAGACCTCTGTGCAGGAAATAGACTAAACATAGCTGGTTATCTGTGCTTCCTTTCAATTTCTGGGTTGCTGCAATGAAAAGAAAATAAAAGCAGACACTCAATATGATCAATACCTGATCCTAATTCAAATGGGCATTTCCTCTTTTTTGTACTAAATATTTACATGAAATGATGACACAGCCCCATGTATTTCTTTCTCCTCTTTTTGATTCCAAAATGGATCTACGGCAACAATCATCTAACAACCTCCTAAGTGCTTGTTTTATGAATCTGGCCCTTACTCAAGAAGTTACATTGA
Organism: Ailurus styani; assembly: GCA_002007465.1. Lineage (NCBI taxonomy): Eukaryota > Metazoa > Chordata > Mammalia > Carnivora > Ailuridae > Ailurus > Ailurus styani. The sequence continues at coordinate 3,772,648 of LNAC01000128.1, read as the reverse complement.
AAAGTCTTTTAATCTCCTTCTGAAAAGAATTTACTGGATTGCATTTAAGTTCAAGTTCAAGGGTATTAAAATGTACAAAGGAGAGTGAAAAAGGTGCTAGGTTATAGATTTTAACTTCTTAACTAGAAAACTGACTCAAAATGGATTTTCTAATTTACAATGAATCAAAAGAGAAAACATTAGACCATAGCAAAAGTGGCACAAATGTATCAAAAACCAAATGAATAAACATTTGAGGAGATTTATTATTAGAAATTGCAATAAATTTTGGAAAGATGAATTGATTTTAGTTAAAAGGTATAACTGACAATTTATTGGGCGGGAAGATGCATTATTTTCCAATTGTTATCCATCTACAGTAAAACTGATTTGTGTCCTATTGTATTTTATGGAAAAGGAGAGTGCAACTTTCAGTGATTTAGATTAAATGTATTAATCATAACCAGGCACTGTGAACTATATATCTACTATTAAAGAAGATTTTTGACATTTAATTCTGTAGCAATATTTTGGCTCTGTACCACTCTTCCTAAATCCAATTCCTGCTACAGTTGGCAGATTTCTCCCTTTTAATTTTATGAGGCTTAAAGTAGCATTTAACCACCCATGCGGTAAATAATGCGGGATTAGAAATATTTAGTGTTTTGTTTCCCTTTCAAGAGTGGTAATCCATCAAATCCAAAAATGTTCTCTAAAATTTTTCTATATTTTTGGCAATCTCTAATATATGATATCATAAAAACTATAAAATTAAATAAAATACATTACATAGCCAGAATAGATTCGCTTTTCTAAAGAACTGCCTTAACCTGAAAGAGCAGGTTTGAACCAGAAAAGTGAAATCCTTATTGAAACACAAAACGAAATAAAATAAAAAATACGGATTAAAACAGGATAACTAGATTAGAATCTTTTAATTTTATTCCCTTAGGTAACAAACCTTAATGAGGGTATGCAAATAACTTTGAAACACCTTAACCATTTAGTATCTTTCTAAAACACACACTCTTGTAAGACAAGGTATTAGAGTTGTATAGGAAAACAATAGTTAAACATGTAAGATGTGCTAGGTATTTGGCTAAGTGCTCATAAAAGTAAAAATAAATTTTAAGTTTAGTGCATCTATCACATGATGCACATTTACTCCCAACAAACAGATTTAATAATTTTTTAAAACAAGTGAGGCACAAGACAAAAATGAACTGATTAACTTATGGAAGTTAATATTCTAACTATAATTTTGAATAGTTCTAGAACATTTTTATACTTAACATGTGATCTTAAAAATAATTAAAAACTTCAATTAAAAAGCATATTCTGTTATTAAATCAAAATAACCGCCAGAAGTAAAACTGCCTTTAAACAAAATCAAATTCCAAATTTTAAATTTTAATTCATGTAGTGTTAATTCTGGTTATTAGTGAATCCAAATTATTACAATAACCACACTATAACTGGATGCGGTACTTGAGATCTATCAAAGTAATAAAGTAACCTGTCACACGAGTAATTATCTATATTTAATCTATATATAAAACAAATGGCCCAGAAATGAGCAAAGTCTGTAATTCACTCAAGACACGTTGATGCCATATATTCATGGTGAGAACATCTAATTTCTTCATACATATTCAAATCTTAATTCACTTTTAACAAAGTTTATGATTATGACTGTTGTGAAAACAGTGTATGTCCTTCTACTGTCTCTAAGAAATCAAGGAATACCGACCAGCAGTAAAATAATCTAAAAAGAAACTATGTATGTGTGTGTTTGTGGAAAAGCCCCTTCTCATATATAAAGTGTCTGCTTTGCCCTTCTAGCCCTTCACCATGCTACACTGTAGAACTGGGAGTTACATGTTGGGAAAAACAGGAGGAGAGAACTCTGTAGAGGTCAGCTAGTCCGCCAGCACCTCAAGGAGCATTCCAATGGAAATGAAGGCATTTCAGTTACAAACATAAGATACAATATATACAATAATATGTCAGCAATGTGTTAGTAATATACACAATACATGCAATAATTCGTTGAGGAAACAAGATGACTCTAAGATTTTGTTTGATCAAGGAAGAATGAGATTAATTGGTATTTCCCATCAACAGTCATCTCTGAAGGGTGGGAATGTACTATTATTTTATAAAGCTATCCGAGGAAGTAGGTTAGGGAAAAGTCGTTATATGAATAAATATCAAAAAGGCTAATACCAAATTTGTAGCATGAGTCAAATTATTTATTTCAATACAATCAGCAACAATGTAAAAGTGTCAATTAAGGATTTGATAGCAAAAATTCTTGGCTCTTTTCTCGAAATGAGAATCTAATCAAAATTTTGAAGAGGACAACTTTTACAAGTTGACAAGAAATTTTAAGTTTCAAGCCCTGAGGTATTTTCAAGACATAACACTGTAGTTTCAGCTAACAATACAGAAGAGAGTATAAACTTCTGAAAATTTTCGTTTGTAAAAGGGTTGGAATTCAGACCTAGCTCTGATCCTATTGAAGCTAATGTTCTGAAAATCCGTGAATCCACAAAATGGGAGTTACCATAATACTTCTATCACAGGATGGATGGAGATTGTTACATAATATCAAGTGCTATTTAAATATTTATTGCTGCACTAACCTTTCTGGAGAGGAAGAAAACCCAATTGATAGGTAACAGAAAATTTACCTTCTAACAGATTAGAGAAAGAAAAGTTTTAAATGCCAGAAAAGACCTAATAAGTTAAATCAACAGGTTAAATCAAAGGACAGGAGAGAAAACACGTCAGTTAGAAGTGGAAGGGTTGACAGAAGGAATGGACAGCATATTTACATGATGAAAATGATTACACTGAAAAATAAAACAGAGATCCAATTCAACACATGCAACTTGATCAACCAAACTCAGAATGATCTGCCCAATATACTCATAAAATTGACCAAACTACCTGACTGAAATGTATTATTTCTAGGCCATTAGGCCCAGACATTTTTTAGACATTAAAAATTAAGTGTAAATATATTTTTTACCCTTGAAGGAGAGGCTGTATAGCTTGATGGTTAGGTCCATGGCCATGGGGCCAGAGTTCACATCCTGACACTACACCAATTACTAGCTGTGGCCTTAAATAAGTCATTTAAGCCATTTGTCCCTGTTTCTTGGTTTAGAAAGATAGGGAGAATATTATTTACCCCAGTAGGCTTTTTTTGAACATGAAGTGAATTATCATACATAAAGAGATTAAAACACCACCTGCCAGGGCACCTGGGTGGCTCAGTTGGTTGAGCGACTGCCTTCAGCTTGGGTCATGATCCCGGAGTCCTGGGATTGAGTCCCACATCGGGCTCCCAGCTCCATGGGGAGTCTGCTTCTCTGTCTGACCTTCTCCCTTCTCATGTTCACTCTCTCTCTCAAATAAATAAACAAAATCTTAAAAAAAAAAAAAACCACACACACAAAAAAAACACCACCTGCCAAATAATAAGAACTCAATAAATGTTAGGTAATATAATTAATAGTAATAAGATATTTCTGTCCTTTAATATTAGTTACTTAAAAGCTTATATGAGAAATAAATTATTTATTAATATATTCTAGTGAAATATTACATAGCCAAACAAATCAATGAAAAATAAGTATCATTTATAATCTGATTTTTAATATTTATTTTATTTAAGAGAGAGAGTGGAGTGTGGGGAGAGGGAGGAGGAAGAGAAATTCAAGCAGACTCCTCACTGAGTGTGGAGCCCAACGAGGGGCTTGATCCCAGAACCCTGAGATCATGACCTGAGTTAATTCAAGAGTTGGATGCTTAACCAAATGAGCCACCCATATGTCCCTCTGACATGTTTTTAAAGTATAAAAACTGAGGTGCAGAGGAAGAGATCCTATCTTTGCACAGATGGGCATGGAAGAAACTGGGGTGTAGGGCAAAGGCTTTCCGCTGGGTATTATTTTGTCCTGTCTGACTTTTAAAACCTGTGCATCTATGGCTTTTTTACAACAATGAAAATTAGAGGAAAAGGACACTAGGTAAGACTTCCCAGTACACATAATCCACTGATCATACATTTAGTTCACCTCCCTCCCAAAGCCCCACTAAAATGACTTGAAAGAGTAAAAAGGTAAAATTCATTTAGGACAAAGAGAATAGGACAGAAGATACCACCAAATAAGGTACTTCAACAAAATTACACATGAAAATCAAAGCTGGCCATTCAGCTTTCTTTAGGGCAAGGTGGGTGGGGAGAAGGTGGCAACAAAAAGCAAGCTGACTAAAGCAGCAGACTTCAAAAGGTTCAGAAATTGGAGGTGTCGGATACCTTTGAAGCAGGGATTCTATTTAAAAAAAAGAAAAAAAAAATAGAAAGTTGATCCCCTGATCCCAATCCTTAGCCAGTCTTAACATGTTACTACTGCTACCCTACAGCACAGCAGAAGCTCAAAATTTATCATTTAAATATGCTAAACAATAATAAACATTGGGTGCTCCTACATGCAGCTGATGAATCACTGAACTATACCTCTGAAACTAATAATATACTCTATGCTAATTAATTGAATTTAAATAAAACTAAAAAAATGGATAAATAAAAATAAAAATGTTAAACTAGAAAGGGGCCATAGCAGACGGGCGACATGATAAACTTCTACCAGGTCAGGGGGAATTCAGTGAAAGTCAGCACACTGAATGCTCCCTGTCTTCTGCTTTGCAATTAGAATGTTGGCCAGTGGACTCAACACTGTCCCACCCACCACCTTTGAGGCAGGAGATTACTTATTAGGAGATTATTTCCAAGGGAAATCCCTACTGAATAGCAACATTTAAGGATTCTCCAACCAAAAGGTACACAAGTCCTGTATCTGCACACTAGGCATCGAATCAGCTTTTCTTTTGTGCTTTGTCACATGAAATCCCATCTGCCATCACATCATGGAATACATATATAAAAGGGCAAATTAAAAACAATGAAGAATTGAGACACTAGTCTTGGTAGGAAAGGATGTTCTTTAAGCTTGAACTGGCTTCATAACCAGTGGTGTAAAACTCGCAAAAAAAAACCCCAGAGGGTGATAAACAGTAATCTCCATCAACATTCTCAAAATGATTAAGCACATCCTACGGGCCTGAGCTGGATTCCTGTCATGGGGGTGCTTTATGTACTTATGGATATAATGCAAACTTAAGCAGAATAAAGAATAAAACACAGACAGGAGGGTCAATTCCATTTCGGAAGATGGGATGATCTCTCAAATGTGAAGAGCTGGAGAAGGTTTTTAAAGAAAAGGTAAAGAATTTGAACTGTTCCTTGAAGGGCATGAATCTAACAGTAAGGAGAGGGATGTACTGCTGTGAGCAAAGCTGTAGTATGAATGAATGTGGCTGAACAGGAGAAAGCTGAAGGAGGTGCGGGCGTGTTGAGAACGTAAGACCATCTGGAAAGGAGTAAGGTGTTATAGTTCCTAGGTAAGCAGTGAAGGTAAAAAGAAACAAACCTAGTTTTTATGATTAAGGTAGTGAAAACTATTTTTTGGCTTGGGCATAACCATGTTTTAAAAAAATGTTTACTTGGAGTTACATGTCATATGGATCAGAGGAAGGAAATCTAGAAGACAGACCAGGGACAAACCTAATGTGTTATCAAAATGGAAGGTTATGAGTAACTACCCTACGGCACTGAAACAAAGGGGCTAACAGGACAGACAAGTAAGATTCAGACATAGCTAGATGTGGAAAGACTGAAGGACTGAATAGAACACATAAACTAAAATTTAAATTGGAGAATGAAAAACCACTTGGGTTCAATGCTTCCCTTAACCAATGTTAATGTCTCCCTTCTCTTGTCTTTCCCAGTTAATTTTTATTAGCCAAACAGTAAGGTACTGAGGATAAAGGCATATCTTACTTACTTTTGCATTCCTGGCCTTTCTCACAACAAAAACATCATGAGCCTTCATGACATGTGTGTACAACTGAACCAAGAAATCTGTGGCTGAAAATATGCAGGCAAGACACCGAGTTTCTGAGTCGGATGTAACAGATACTTATTTATTCATCCAACAAATGATATAAGACACCTTTATAAAATGTTTTTGTGGGTCAAAAAATTAGACGAGTCTATCAAAAACACATGTAAATGAAATGGAATGGGAGGAAGGCTAAGTAATAACTGTTTACTTTTTAAAGACTGTAGATTCTAAAGAAGTATTTTTAGACTACATACTTCAAACTCTACAAATCTGAAAGACCTCAAAAAGACCAAGTGCATGCTATTAAATATTACTAAAATTATACTGCAACCTAAAGATAAATGCACCTACAACTCTATAATGGTGAACTGTCTACAACCAATGATCGGATTTGAATATGAAGTTCTAAGAGGAAGATGCTATATTGGGGATGGCTCAAGTCATCGCTTCTTTTGCATCCAAAGAGATCGTGAAACTTCTACTTTATTCCCTCAGGAAGCAGTGGTCAATGTTTTAGACAACTGTCATTTAACAACAAAAATTTTACAGGTTTTACTGGCTTAAAATATTTATAAATATCTGTTGGCATGCATCTCTGGTTTGTCAGAATCCTGCTGCCCAGAAGACAAGCAATAAATACCTACTTGGCATTTTCTAAGTATAGAAGAGGGAACCCCTTTTATTTATAGGACTTCTTTGTGAATTCTCACTTGTTCAAACTGACCTTCAGTTGGAGGATTTGCAGGTGACTTCAATATAGAAAGCGCTTGTTAAATATTATTTGTAAGTGTTCTACCCATCATTGATTTTGAACTTTTCTGATATTAGATACCTGACATATCTGAAGGCAAATTAGAAAACTGAGTTTTATAGACCATCAGAATAATTCTACCAGCAATATAAAAGGCAGACGACCAAAGTTGAAGCTTTGAAGAATGTGAAATGTTTGCAACATTTCTGTTTCTCTGATTTTGACTTAAAAAAAAAAAAAGGTAAAAGAAAACTAAAATGGGGATTCTGGTAATGTCACCACAGTTTTAAAGAGCAACAAGGAAGAGGGGTATTGAATCTCCATCTGTGGAATCACATGGTTACCCATCAGCCGTCTTAATTTCTAAAGAAAGAATATTTTAGAACACAGTTCAAAGGTTTCACAGGATACAAGAGAGTAATTTTAAAATGATAAACATAATCCTGACATTTTCTAAAACCCTCAAAGGTTTGCTTTTAAAGGAGATTCAAAAAACCCCCACTCTTTAAACAAGCCATTTCTCTTTACTAACAACGTGATAACCTAAGATCTTATGCACAAAGGGCAAAATGAAAAAAGATTTAAAGAAAGAAAGTGTGGGCAGTTCACGTATTTCTAAAAATGTAATAGAAAGACTACTGGCCCTGCACAATATTTAGGTGGCCATGAAAGCAGAACTACTACATCACAATATAAAATTTCAAATCAGACATCATGATGAAATCCAAAGAAGAAAACCGAACACTTATACAGTGTTTGCTATATTTATATATTATTTATATAATTTATATTGTTTATATATTATTATATTTATGTAATATTTGGAACCTGCAAACTTTTAGTAAAAAAAAAAAAATTCAAAAGCATCCATAGCAATATTGTCTCTAGTAAACAAAAATGACATTCTTCTGCCATGTGCCGGCCTACCTATAGTGGCATTGAAAAACTGATCAGTTTGGGCAGGAAACAGGAGAAACGTCTACGACCCACCCCAACCTCTTGAATAAACGGGTTTGATCACCCCCTGCCCCCCCGAGATTACATCAGTTCGCATGCATTCCCCTGGACCACAGAGTCTGAAACGATCTAATTCCTGCCCCCCTCGCCAAACAAACGCTGTCTACCATATACTCCTCCACACAGGCGTGTCTTATATACACTTCACAACACTGGATTCAGTTTCCTGAAGATTCCATGCTGTTTTAAATTTAAGCCTTGCCCATCCATGCCTTTCTGCCAATCCCCTCCCCAGGGAGCTGGTAAACTAACTCACACCTAAAGTTCCAGCTAACAAATCTTTCTGTATGAAGTCTACTCAAGTATCATTAAAAAGGGGTAGAAAAGGAGCAGAGCAAGAAAAAGAGAGGCTATCATCACGGTGGAAACAGACATGTGACAGCTCCCAGGTAAATTTTAAGGGCTTGGAGAGCTAATGAGGGACCATGGAGGGTAAGCAGAGAAAACTGTAGAAACAGAGCAAGAATGCAGACCAGAATTAGATGACGTTAAATATCAAGAACAAGGCTATATACTACCGGAGAAACAAAGAAAAGGATTGGAATGGAGGATTTGTTCCAAGTGATTAATCCGATGGAAGCCGTAAAACATTTTACTTATCATTTTTTATTATGGCACACAACTTGACTGTGCTCATTCTTCAAGACAGCAAAGAATGCTGCAGATTTTTCAAAATGACTCACACTTCCAACAGCATTTGGTAACCAGGAATGAAGATTATTTTATGAAGAAAATTTATTTATATTTATTAGCAACGTGACAACAGAGTGAAGAAACTTCCAGATTTCATTAATTTTGGCATAGCAAAGGAAAAACAAACTTCAAAATGTTTAAGTTGTAAATGTTAATAGGACTAAATGAATTGAAGTATATAAATTTAACTTAGAAAAGTGTCTGGCATATAGTAAGCATCATTGTAAGTCATTACTAACATTCTCTTTGCTACGTTCCAGATTTCTGAAGTATCACAAACCCAAATGACAATATATGAAACCAGGCCAATTCTAGTGGTAATCAGAAAAGCAAGGACAATTTAAATAGGCAGATAAAAAGTGTAAGTGGTCAAATTTTGGCATTATTAAAATACCAAAATTGAACATGTTTATGTAGTCTTTCCTAGAGGATTTTAAAAGCTAAATATGGAGAACAGAAAAAGCATTCAAATATGTGTTGAATGAATAAATAAATATATCTGTACTATTAAATATACATATATTCCACTTTTAATAAAGTGCAATGCGATTAAGACTAAATAATATTGACACTACTTTTAGTGGAACAGAATGAAAAATCGTTAGATTCAAATTTTCAAATGTTATAGGTATTAAATTTATATGTAAAATGTAAAGTGAATGACACCAAAATGGAGAATTTTAAATCAAACAAGAGACACTATTAAAATGTCTTTTGTAGAAGAAATATTTATTACAATTCTACCAAGCAGTACGAATGTATGATACAAAATCTACTTTATCCCAAAATAAGTTCTAAGAAAAAAGTATTAATTTCCAGCATGAAATCTGGATCTCAAGCTGACTTTGAGATAAGATAAAAATTATTAACATACATAGTAATAGATTAGAATATATATAATATATATTTAGAATATATGAAAATTCTAAATATATATTCTTCTTGGATTTTGCAAAGTATCCAAAAATGGTTTAAGGATACAAACAAATATCAATTCACAGATTATAATTAAGCATTTAGTTACTGAATTCCACTGAAAAATATTAGATAATTGGCACATGGTCAGATTATGGTTGAGGAAACACACCCTGTGATTTTTAAAAGTCATTTTAGATTTTCTATTATAAAATTTCTTAGACTAGTCTAAGAGAAAAGTTTATGTAGTTCCTTTATTTAAACCAAATCCCTTCTGTTGTAAAAGGCTATAAATCAGACTAAATATTTCCACTCTAGTATCCTAAGAAACAATAAAACAACAGTTGAACAAGACATACAGAGTAAATCATTATAGTATAATTATCATTATCAATATGCTACTTATGAAATCTGATCTGGTCTTCCATGATATACTTCAGAGAAAGAAAATATGTACAATATTCCCTTCTCGTACACAATGAAATAACTCAAGATTCTAAACAGATATAAATTATTTTGAGGGCTATTTCATTGTTGGATATAATAGTATGTTTACTTGTACAGAATGACAATTTAGATTAAGGGTTAATGTTCACATTTTTTAAAAGATATTTAACTTGAGAAACACATATAAATAAACGGTCCTTTAAATCAGATTCATTTTCTTTGACAGAATAACTACCACCATCATCACTATAGTTGTTCTCATTTCATCTATACAAAAAAAAAAACCCAAAAAAACCAAAAAAAACCAGATTGAAATGATGATAAAACTTTTAAACAGAACCTAACAACCTTTAGGTACAATTCCTTATATAATATTAACGTTGGATTTTAGTTACTATGTTTTAAATGGAGTCATTTATTTCCTGATCTTTCAATAGACCACTCAATTTGAATGTTAACTTAGAAAAAATGTAACACTTGTTCTAAGACCATCAGTTTAAAAACTTTTTTTTCAAAAATCTCTCGCCTATAGAAACAATTAATTGGAATGCTTAGGGTTAGGTTATCTTGGCTAACTGAAATGCTATGGTTAAGTCAGGATAATTGGATTCACGTTAAGTACCATATCCCAAAATGGATTCTCTGATGGATCATTATTTTATGGCTTATTCACTCTGAATTGTACTTGATGCAAAAATTCTGGAAATACAGGAGATTTACCCTGCATTTCCTGGATAATGGTCCCAGAATATTCCTCAGAATTAATTATCATTTGCTAAATTCTCCTAAAGGGGATAAATATTAGAGGCTCACTAGCTGGGCTCCAACAAACCAGTGCTTTATTCTAACCAAAGTACAGCAACAGTTAATTTCTTTCAACATTAAATTCTCAGAACTGTGACTGTATTCTTCCCTCACGTATACGGGCAAAATTATTTTTAAGAATCAGGTAACTCTGGACCAAAACTTCCTAAATGGTATGTCTTTCTGCAAACGAATGGCCTAATGATTGAAAGCCAGTTAGGGAGAGGTATTTAGAACAGTTTTAAAATCTGCAATTAGGGTTTGAGATTTAATGCAGGGGCTGTCGATCTAAAATTCATTCGAAATTATTTTTCACAGACCATATTAAAAACAAAGGCTGGTTCAAATATAAATGAAGTATAAAAGAAACATAAAAGGTTGCAATATAAAACACTTTAAATATTAAATATAAAGGCATATCATATATAAAATATGAAAAACTTAAAAGATTCTGCATTTGACCCATAATACAAATGTTCTCTAAATTATGAGATTCTGTATTTAGTGTATCTAATAATAACAGTAACTATCATTTATTTGATATATACTGTGTGACAAAAATGGTTCTGGACCTATGATGTGCATATAATCTCATTTAATCCTGACAACACTTCTGCAAATTAAATATTGTCTCTACTTAATAGGAAGAGAAGATGAGGTTCAATTTGTAATTAAAAGTAAAAAGAAGAACTAGAGTGGGGGTTCACCAAGTCCAGACATCAAAACCTCTAACTTTCCTGTAATACCACTTTGCCCTTGACAAAAATTAAACAGAGTTGATTCTCATTACTATTTGACAGTTCGACACATGCAAATTTGCTTCTCACTAACATATATTTGTAACCCCCAAATCAATTCTTTTTTAAAATTTTATTTTTAAATCATCTCTCTACTGAACGTGGGGCTCAAGCTTACACCCCCAAGATTAAGAGTTGCATGCTCCACCGAATGAGCCAGCCAGGCGCCCTGCTCTTAAGTCAGTTCTTGTAGCGGTTCTGGGTCATTCAGGGGCAGTGAAAAATTTGTCCCCTGGTGCATGTGTGCATTCCCCACTGAGGTCAAAGAAGAGAACAGTATGCATTCCTGTTTCAGCTCTAATACTGTAAACAAGCGTCCTTTTGCGGTTTATCTGGTGCCACATTTTTCACAGTTTTGTGTTGGTGATTCATTGTTTTAAATGAACCTCAAGCACAGGGCTGAAGTCCTGACATGGGTTACTAAGCATAAGAATGCCATGATGTGCTTTGAGGAGAAATACATGTGTTAGATCGGCTTCGCTCAGGCATCGGTTATCGTGCTGCTGGTCATGAGTTCAACGTTAATGCATCAACAATATATATTAAGTAAGGTGTTTTCAGACACAAAGATACGTCAAACAAGGTTATGTACTGATCGACTGATAAAAATGTCATGACCAGAGGCTCACAGGAACCTAGCCTGGTATTTCCCTTAGGAGCAATGGTTCAGTATTTGCTAATTAGTGTTCAGGAAGACTTTACAGAATATAACTATGGTGAAGAGTAAAAAAATCCAATTGAAAACTTCTCCCCCAAGAATGTATCCATTAATATTTCAGTATAAAATTCTTCTGTCATTTCCTTCAAAGACAATCACTGTATCTATGCAGGCATTATTCATCTGTATAAGAGAAAGAAAACTTTTGTTGCCATTCTGTTTCATGGGTTGTAGCTACATGTGTTTGACTTTACTCAGAAAATTAATTTCTCTTCAAAGCAATCGGGCTTTCCAGTGTGAAAATCTAAGGAGTTAAATTTCATTCTTATTCCTTGATGTCATGGGTACTATCTAAATATGACTGTTTTGTGAGATCATGATTTTTAAGACCAGACTGTTACATACAGTATAGACAGTATGAGCAAAAACAATAACGACAACAATAACAACAAACCTTAGCAGAGGAATTTAAAAATATCAGCACAAATTGGAACTCTTACCTTTCTTGTCCAAGTCAGATATTTTATTGAAAAAAAAAATTACAGTACTTAAAAATCCAAACAAGGACAATTCAGAATTGAAAGAAAGAAAACCTGAAGGAGCCCATTGTCTTGAGTAAAATTTGAATACAAAAAAATGTAGACCAGGAAAACAGTTTATGGCCTAATGCACTAGATCCATGATAAACACACATATATAGTATATCTCCATCAAGTGAAACTTAATCACCTTTTTACAATTTAGAGAGGGAAGGCAGCTTTTACTATGGTTAAGCCATGTATCATCAATACCATGAAGCTAGCCTATCAGATGTAATAGCTTCTATAAAATACCACAGTGAGATTGCAATAAGCCTAGAAAATGGGCTACAAATCCCAGCTATGCTCAAGCAAGCAGTGAACCAAAAATAAAAATAGGTAAAACTGAACCAAGAACTAGATAGCATTCATCTAGATTCATGATTGGTAAGGCAAAGTTCATAGGCCAAGGTTTTAAAGTGACTTATTCAGATCTAAAAGACAGTCATTATACAAAATAAAATAAAAGGATTTATGTAATTCAGAAAAGAAATCACGAATTTTTACTCCAAAGGACACAGCACAAAAAAGCTTACTTACAAAGACCAAACACCCACATTATTGTACCTCTAAAATATCACTTTAAATATGCAAAGGTAAAGATACTCAAAGTTGCACTTTATCATATTTAAGCTCTCCAGTTTAGACAAGCAATCTAAAAGATGTCACACACTTTCTGCTTAATACATTTTCTGGAATCTTTCAGATTGTAATACCTTTAGGTAAAAGAAATGTCAACTTTAAGTTTCTTTCCCAATCATCATATTTAAGTTAGCAATTAAATGCTGAATTAACAATTAATCCATACAACAATATAAAAATACATGTATTAAATCACAGTTTTCATCAATTATTGGAACTTAATAAAAAATACGCATCATTTTAATATACCATTTTGAAGAATTCAAATGGCCTGAACGTTGTAGAGTGTCTAAATTATACCATCAATAGAAATGTTACATTTTCCCCTCTGCTTGTGAAAATGAGCTCATGCAAGTACTTCTGACACTCGGGGTGACACATACGGTCTGCCAAGGGTGTGCAAGCAGCTCTCAATTTTAAACATGACAATATGATTCAGAGGCATACAGTATTAGTTGAAATACCAGCTTTTACATGATCTCCATAAGCTCAAAGCCAAAATGATAACTTTGAGTGATTTCAGGTATCAGACAAAGCAGATAATTTAAAAAGTAATAGTAAATGATTCTACTAGCACAGACTAGTTACCACTGTGGTTAGCTTAAAACTAGGATGATTTTTTTGTAGTACAATGAACACTATACTATAAAATACAATGTGTTTGCAATACAGAGCAGATTTTCCAAGTAGAAAGCAAACTGAACAAAACAGAAATTCTAGTAAAAATTATCAACCTTACCTACTACTCATCTTAGCCCTTGTTAAAATACCCTGAGTAAAATGCAAATATTTTAAATAATGCTGGTTATATAAGACTTCTCTAAAAATGAGCCATAAATGTCAATGCATCATGTTTATTTACAACAGTCAGATATGTAAAAATTAGTTCTTAACCAGTCACAATATAAACATTAAGGAATACTTATGTGAGATCTGGAAGTTTTCCATTTTCTAGCTTTTGTTAGCATTTTGGCAAAGCAAGTAATACATAAATGGATTCAATGTAAAAAAAATCATAAAAGAAAAATATATAAAATTTACAGTAGTTCTACCCACCCTGGGCCAACCTAGATCCCTAGAAAGCCTCCCCAACCAAGTTCACTTCTGACTAAAGGAAGAATACCAGTCCTCCAGCAAAAACAGCCCCATCTTTTCATCAAAGAGGCTCTCACTTCAGTGATATTCCTCCAGGGGAAGAGGACAGGAGCCAGGTTCCCTCGAATGTCATTCCCCAGATGTTCAAAACGTAACTAATTTATTAGCATTAGAAGATTTGGTTTATAGGGGAATCTCACTGGTCCAGTTTGTAGCCTACAAAAAAATGGATTATTTTTAAGTATAACATTAGAATATGAATAAAAGATGAGGATGTGGCTTTTTATTCCATAGAAATGGATACATTTCCAAACATGACAATTAAACAAAAAAGCATGCCTACCATTGAAGTTGTGGTCCCTCCTGATTTTTTAATGTTCTTGGAAGGCATTCCATGAAGGCGACTGAGTCTGGCTTGAAAACCTGGAAAATCAGAGTCCTCAATTTAGGAGATTCTATGATCACTGTTCCTATCAGTACAGCATTCAAAATAAGTCTGAGGAAGGAAACATCCTGAACAGTAGTGGGGAAAATGCAAAAAACACTTAATAGATCTGAAGCAATGCCTACAAGAGTTCTAATGAGGTTAGCACACAACTATGGATTATTTAAGAATCAGGGTATTATTCAGGGCTTTTCTTTCCTCCTAATTTACCTTTCTAACATTTCAACATTTTCACAATGGTCCTAGCAAGGAGGCAAGTCAACCTTCCTAATAATTAGAATGTGTGATTAATACAGTAGGTGAATTACTGTTTGACATGTGTCTTTACAGCATCTTGTGGTTAGATGCTTTCATTTCCATTTTAGCCTATCCTCTTCCAATGGATATTCTTAGATTCACTCTAAGTTCACCATATTCAGCAGTCAGCAAGTGCTACTGACCTCTTCTTCCCGGATGCGACATAAGAGGAAAAGAACCAGTTAAGATACTTTCAAAGACAGGATCTGGTAAATTTTTGTCTAGCTCAGTAGGATCTTCCTTTTCCCACCAGGGCACAACTCCAGTGATGCCACATGCTCCACCTGATTCCTTCTCATAAAACCAGTCACTCTGTTCATCATCACCTGTGCAAATACAAGAAATCCCCCGAAGATTCAGTTTTATTATCCAAATATACAGAGTTACCAGATTTAAAAAATCCAAGACAGCAATTAAATCTGAATTTCAGAGAAAGGATTTTTCATATAAATGTATAGTACATATATATAGTAAATATAAATATATATAGTAAATATAAATATATAGTAAATAGCAATTTAGTATAAATGTGTAAATATATTTAATAAATAGTATAAATAGTAAATAGTATAATTATACAGTAAATATAAATATATATATAGTACATATATAGTACCTGCACAAAGTTTTTAGTATGTCTAAGTATTGCATGGGACACGGTTATATTAAAAAATTATTTGTTATATATCTAAAAACTAAATTTAACTGGGGATCCTGTATTTTATCTGGTAACCATTTACATTAATCAATATAGAAAACTTCTTATTCTACACCATGGCTTCACTAAAATGTTTTTTAACACTACAATAAGAACTGCCATCAACAAAAACATATGCTGTTATGTTTTAGAACCAATTAAAAAATGTGAAAAACAATAATACTGGTTAATTCTAGGGCAAAAAACGTAAAGAAATCCATTTAAGTTACTACCCTTTCCAAATTAAAGAAAAACAAGCCTTAATCTCCTATAGAGAATTAAAAGTATAAAACTGTGGACCCCGTTCTCTGCAGCTGATAATGGTATATAATTAGCTTAATTTCATGATTTGTATGGAGTGTAAAAGGGGAAATGACTTGAACAGATGTGACGAAATTAATTTGATTAAGTTCATTAAGAAATAGTTGTGAAAAAGTTGATTTTAAATGAAAAGTGACAATACCACAGAATTTACAAAGGAACTATACTGGACTATGACAAGCAAGGTATTTTTAAAACAGAACACTGCCCATAGTAAGTTGGACTTTTGGGAACATCCATGAGTGTCACCATGGAGAAATGATTCACTTCGAATTCAGTTCAGAATGTACTGGTGAATCGACAGTATTTTGTTTTTAAAACAAAACGTGAATCAACAGTATTTTGTTTTTAAAACAGGAATAAGGGGGAAAATACAGAAGAAGGCAGAAGATTCTTGTGAAGATTTATGAAGTCTTCATGATTCTAATTCTGGTTTTTAAGGGGGTCATCACAATTGCCATGAAGTCTTCCCCTTTACAGAAAGAGATTTCTGATTTCCAAAATCTCTTGCTACAAATACTTCTAAAAGCAAACTAGAAAAAAAACAAAGCTTCAAGTGAAAATGACTTTATGGGAAACAGCCATACTTCAAATTACGAGGGAGTGAAAAGTTTAAAGCACTTGGAAAACCAAAGCCAGCAGTTGATTTCAATTGAGGATTTAGTAAATATTAATTAAAAAAACAGGTACATTTCAAAGCACATAAATATTAATACTTTTACTGAGAATTACATTAGAATTTCCTAGAACAGGTATAGGTACCAGAAAAGGGAGTCAGTTGAAACTAATTGCCCTAGATCTTAACTCCATTTGAGACGTTATTATAGAAAAATGAGGCTATTTTATTTTTGATGTGATACACAACTTTGTTCTTAATAGGGAAATCAAACAGCTAAAGATTGAGAACTTGAGTTCTGAAATCAGTCAGACCAATAAGAATTGCAGTGTTTTGTGACACTGTGGAAGGTAGCTCGACTCTAGGAGCCTAGGTTTCATCATATCTCCCAAAAAAGAATCTCCCAGGGTTTTAAGAATAATATAAAACTTAAACTGAATAAAAAAAAAAGCACTTAGAAATGTAAAATATAATAAGCTCATAATAAATGCTGGCATATTATCCTAAACCATTAAAGCTTTTCAAAGATGGACAGACTGGTCCAAAAGTTTTTTCACTTCCTTTCATTACCAAATGCAACATTTATAATAACTTTGAGTAGACACGTGTATTTAAACAAGAATTATCAAGGCAGTCAAATTCACTCTGAGCCCCAAGGTTCTAGCATATTTCAGCAAAGTCTCTTAATTTTAAAAAGTCTATGGTCTTTAAAACAATATATACGGGTTTTTAAGTAAGCCAAAATGAATGATCATGTAATTTATTTTATTCCTACCAAGAGGAATGAACAGACTAAGAAAAAAAAAAAAGCCTAGGTAGCTATTATTTTCTTCTTTTTTCCTATTACTAGACTATAATTTAAAACAATAAATTTCGGGGTTTTTTTTGTTTTTTCCCCTTAGAACTTACTGCTTTCCTCTAAAGATTCTCAAGAAAGGCAGATAACATTTGCAGGTATGCCTCCTGTCCCCTTATTAAGGCTTTTCCGACTTTCTTCCCAAAGAGGTAGTTTCAAAATAATACCATGTGAAAGTGTGAAAAGCTTCAGGGAACTTCTAAGATGTAAAAGATATAAGTTGTAAGACATGACTGTTTAACAGTTTACAATACTGAATTCATGAAAACTGTCTAATTACTTACAAACTAGGGAGGATGAATAAATGTCACGGCTGAATAAAAATGACAAATGACTTGCAAATCCACCTTTATTAATGCTTAAACAGTATTAAATACATTTGGAATCAGGTGGAGAATGAGAACCAGTGTCTTGTGAACCTGCTATAAGAGGTAAAATTGAAAAGACTGAGGTATGTAAAGCTTTCTTAAGGAAGATAATCCTCTCTTAATATTATTAGTTCCACATCCTGGCTTTTGGAGATAATCAATTACTTTAGGTCATGAAGACAGGATACCCTTCCTAGTATAAAAAAGAACTAAAGCCCAGTCCACTAAGTAGGCGTGTGTGAGGCAAGTGGATTGCCATCATCAACTCAGGAAATAACGAGAAATAAGCACAACTTTAAAATGAAGACGTTTTTTCCAAAGGAATAAAAAAATAAGCATTTCAGTACCTTGTCTTCCCTCATCATTGGTAAATAAGCCAGCATCAGTGCTGCTGAGACTGCTGGAATCACTGGAATAAGGGAAAAGGGGGGGGGGAAAACAAAAACAGATCAAAAGAACAATTGATCTCTCAATCGTAAAATTTTAAAGAGACATGGCAGCTCAGAGATGAAACTTAAGCCTGACAAAGATCTGAAAGAAAATAAGATGATTTTTTTTTAATCAAACTGCAAATATTCTGGTTCCATTAACTACGGAGCATATTATTTTTGGCACATAAAACCACAGGAATCTAATGGGACCCTGACAGTAAGGCAGATGTGACTGCAACGAGGTGCTGACACAATTGATGCATTTTATTATCTGCTTTCATCAAATGCTCACTGCTCCTTTCTTATGCCGTGCAATTCAGCTCGAGCCCAGAACACCACTGCTCAGTAAAATGGGGAAAGTCTCAATCAAAAGCAGGCTAAGCCTTTCTTCAGCACATGAAATACAAGGGCCCAGGATGAAATTACTTTTCATGACCACATTTGCAAATATTTCGGAAAAGACATTACTTAAGAATCCACAACAACTCTTATTACCTGGCAAGGAAGAAAAAAGTTTACAATGGTAACAATCCATTAAATCAAAGTTAAAATCTCTCTGAGCAAAAACTGAGCAAACTATGGAATATTGCCAATATTGAGGAAGGGGTATGTAAAAAAAGTAACAGTTTCTCCATACTTCCATAGAAGTTCGAGTATGAGACAAAGTCATATTTCACATACAAATGAAAACAAATAGTAGATATTCGACTGACTGTTAGTTCTAATATAAGCCATGATTCTATGAAAATCTAATTAGTTAAAAAAAACAGATCATGTAATAAGAGGCTTGGCTGCTAAAGAAAATTGATGTTTTGTAAAAATTCTCATATACTCTCTTCTACCTGTAATTCGTAATTTTAACCAATCAGGAAGTTGCTGCAGGTGAATTTTATAATACTTTTTTCCTTAAAATGTACATCCTTGTAACCTGACTTACTAAACAAAACTAATCTGTTTAAAAATCAATCTGTTTTTAAAATATTTAACTTGAGAGTTTAGGATTAAAATTAGAGATGAGATCTAAATCCCTATGTTTTCTGAATATAGAATATCATTTCAATTACTTGCTTTTTAAAAATAAAAGAGTATAAGGATTTATTAAACGGTACATTTTCCCAAGGAACTCTAAGTTAGTACCCTTTTCTTTAACTTTCTTCATATTAGGGGAATGTATCAAGCTCCCTAGACTGCACAAGTGTTAATGAAAGAATACTCAGACAACCACATCCATGATTTCTTCTATACAAACACATATGCTCTCCTATGCACAGTGATGTCTGAGTGTCAGAAACACGGGAAACTTCATCTTTTTGCTATTTAGCTGTACAAACTACTGCTTTTTTTTTTTCTCTTCTGTGACTATGCAGTGCTTTCTTGTCTGCTTGTTCAATACAACCCTAATATGGGGCCTTATCTCGCATACCTTGTGTCACAATTCTTTTTCTGAAATCCTTGGGGCAGCATATATGTAAAATTCATAATTTTTCAAATTTTGGAAAGATATGTTCTAAAATGTCTAACAGGAGACTGTGGTAGCACTCCAGAATCAAACCTATTAATATATTTCATCAAATAAATGAATGAATATGCACATTAAATGCAGGTCAAGCTAGGTCAGGCCACAAATGAGTTAGTTTTTCACAGCTTTCAGAATTCAGATTTACAGATAAAGGATTGTGAAATGTGAAACTATGTGCTCTTTTTTGGGGGGAGTACAATGATTTTCTAATTTCTGAGTTCAGATTCACCTTTTAATATTCTACATACAACCAGGCTCATTGTTTACAAATGTAACTTGCTGACTAAAAATATTGGGACATCCTGAATGGGATCCTGGAACAGAAAAAGGACATTAAAGAAAAACAAGAAAATTCTAATAAAGTACTGACTTTTGTTAATAATGCATCAACACTGGCTTATTAATTCTGACAAGTACATCAGAGTAATGTATTATATTAAGAGTAAGGGGAAATGGGTACAGGATATATGGGAACAGATATCCAGAAACTCTCTGCACTATCTTTGCAACTTTTCTATAAACCCAAAAGTATTCTAAAAGAAAAAGTTTATAAAACATGTATGTATTAGGCATGTATATATCTATATACACAAAATTAAATAAATAAAATAATAAAATGTTTTTTATTAAAAATCTAAAATTACTTCCCCATACTTGTTGGATTAAATATGGATTTCAAAGCTCTGTATGTATAACCCCTACCCAAATTCTTCCCATCTCCATCTCTGGTCGGTTTATTTATGTTCTTTTTCCAACTCATATCCCAATCTTCTCTCTCTTCTCTCTACCTGCCTATTCCTTTTTTTTCCTTAAGATTTTATTTAAATTCAATTAGTTAATATGTTGTGTATTTTTAGTTTTAGGATTAGAATTTAGTGCTTCATCAGTTGCGTAGAACACCCAGTGCTCTTTACAACGGAGTGCCCTCCTTAATGCCTACCACCCACTTATCCTCCTAACCTCCTCTCCAGCAACCTTCAGTTTGTTCCCTATATTTAAGAGTCTCTTATCGTTTACCTCCCTCTGGGTCTTTATCTTATTTACTCTTCTTAGAGAAAGAAGAAAATCAGACTTGCCCCTGTAAGATGGCTTTAGTCCCTGATGATCCTTGTCTTCATCTGGGATCTTTTTACATGTATTCTGAACAGTATGTTTCCTTATTTATACTTCACTTTACTGACATCTAGCTAGTTGTTCCAAGTACATCATGTAGTTGTTAGCATGTTCAATAAATCAGAACAAGAACTTCTTTGGAAGCAAGGCTTTTCATTTTCATCATCTGATAGCCATTATGGCTTGTCTCCAAGGACACCTCATCCCACTTTTTCTTTTTTTAGCATGATTATTTTTTTAGCATGATTTTAGCATGAATTACTGTTTGTATACTAACCCCAATCCTCTGCCCCAATCTGTTCATTTTCTGTATTTTTTATTCTTAAAACAAACACATCATCTGAGAGTCCTCTTTCTCATTCATCCTCCCAAATACAGTCAACCTTCCATTGATTCCAACTCTTTTTTTTTTTTAATTTTATTTTTATTCTTTGCCCAGGGGGTACAGGTCTGTGAATCATCAGGCTTACATCTTTCACAGCATTCACCAAAGCACAAACGCTCCCCAATGTCCATAACCCATCCACCCTATCCCTGGATTCCAACTCTTATAATTGCTCTATTTCTTTTCCCTCTACTATCCCTGCCATAATTGACCATCACCTAAGGATGGATTTGAGGTCAGTCAAAGCTAAATAAAACATTGTTACTGAGATCATGTTCCTTGAGAAAATATAAATCTGAGTTTCTACATTATTAAAAATTTTTCACTGGCTTCCCATTACTTACATGATGAAATCTAAACTGCCATAGCACACAAGGCACACAAGACATGCCTACTGCTGCGACCTCAACCACCACTTTGTCCTAGTAATAATCAATTACAAGTACTTTCCCAGATACATCACCTTGCTTCGAGATCCATGACTTTGCACCAGCTGTTCCCTCTACCCAGGAACATCATTTCCCTCCTTCATGCGATCTCTGAACAACACTCAGTGCTTGCTTAAACCTCAGCTCCTTCAGGAAGTCCTCCTTTACCAGTACTTTCTGCTCAGCACACTTCATTTCCATCATTTGCTTACCTGCTACTTAAAAAACTATGGGGCTGTAGGCAACGGGGTCTGTCTTACTTACTAATCTAACTCTACGTGACACTAAAAATAGTTACATAGCTAAGTTTAAAATAAAAGAAGAGGCACCTGAGTGGTGCAGTCAGTTAAGTGTCCAACTCTTGGGTTTGGTTCAGGTCATGACCTTGGAGATTGTGAGACTGAGCACTGAGTCAGGCTCCACGCTCAGCACAGAGTTGGCTTGGACATTCTCTCTCCCTCTCTTTCCACCACCCCTCCCCCACTCCAGTGTGTTCTCTCTAAAATAAATAAACCTAAAAAAAAGATGAATGAAATAAAAAAATATTTTTAAAATTTACTCTGGAGTGAAAAACAACCTCTTTGAAAATTTGACTGCTGGGTAGCCTGACCATACTTAATGGATACTCAAATATTTTTTACAATGAAGAAAAATGAAGAGAGTTTCATCTCATTTTTCTTCCAGGGTAGGTGTCTGTCAATAAAAGGCAGACATCGATAAAAGAAGGGCTTGGAGGATCAATCCAAAAAGTAAGTAAACTGTAAATAATCTAGAAATGGACACTTATCTCCACTGCCACAGACCTTCCCTCCCAGCAACTGAACAAAATAATCACTTTCAAGTCAAGCTACATGGTCCTCAGTCACAATGGCCCAAAACTATCTACCATACAAATAATTTTCATTCTGGTACAAAAATGCCAGGTTTTGGGGAAGAAAAGCAGATACCATAAACTTTTCAAAGCCTTCCTGAAACATTTTTTTTTAAATTTGAGCAATTTTTACTTCTTCAGAAAAATTACATAAATAGCAAATCAGCTCTAATAAAGGACCCATCCTATAAACTTTTACCGGGTCCAACTCATGATTATAATCATATTTATAAGCAAACATATATGTATATATATAAAATTATGTATATTATTAAATATATACATATTAAATCCATAGTTCACAATCTACATGATTAAAATGATGCCAATCTTACAAGTTAAAATCAAATATTCTTTCCCAGTAAGGATTTTTTTTTCCTGGATCATACATCTGTGTTTGGTTTTAAGATGCCTAAAAAGATGAAGAGTATCAATATGTTCTCATTTCTTGCAGTAGCATTAGTTCTGTG
The DNA here is from genome assembly GCA_002007465.1 of Ailurus styani. Lineage (NCBI taxonomy): Eukaryota > Metazoa > Chordata > Mammalia > Carnivora > Ailuridae > Ailurus > Ailurus styani. Next base: position 3,749,480 of record LNAC01000128.1, on the reverse strand, counting down.
TAAAGGAAAAATGATCACTTACCTTTCGATGTTGTCAAAATAGTACTTAACAATTATCATTGTGGTGTATACCTGTTTTCTAGAATAAATAGATTAGACTAGCTGCCAAAGGATCATTGCTTTTCTCATTTGTCTACTGACAAGATCAAGTGTTTCTAGACTATAAATTGTCTTATAATTCATAAATGATCAGAATTCCCAACAATCTATGGACCTCTTAAAATATTAAGCCATATACATTGAAGTGGTCTCAACTTTTGATTCTCAAGAATCAAAAATAAACTGATGAATTGTGACACTAAAAAGCACCAAAGACTAAAGCTCTATAATTAAACAAATAAATAATCATAAATCCAACCCTAAGAGTTACAAATGTGCTGTTATTCAAAAGCACATTCGTTCCCATTGAAAAACCATTTCCTTTTCTCTTTATAGCTGAAAATTAAGTCTTATAACACAATCAAAAGACTTTGTGTAAATCAAATAAGCAATTTTGTTTTGTGCTAAACATCGTAAATTGTAAGGAGATATAACCATGGTTAAACAGTAATATCACTATTATTGTATTTTATATTATAATTTATAATTATTTTAAAATAGAATTAATTAAAATACAAAACACATTCAAGCACAAACAATGGAGACACATATTTTTATACTTAGAGAATATAAAAGTCACCTTTCACTCATGAGTTCATCTGAGACTTTTTGCTCTTCATAGTCCATTTTGTCCTTACTGGTCTGGCTTATTTCCTCACTTTCTAAAACTACTCCTTCATCTTGGATTTTTGGCCCCTGCCTAATTATTTTCAATTTCCTTTTTTTGACTTTGTTCTTGGTAAACTCTTGATATTGGTAAGCTCTGTCATTGTCCATGTCCTGATCTCTACAACCTTCAAGGGGCTGGGTCATTGTCCGTTTGTTAGAGATGTCCTGTGGGAGGTCAACTGCCATGCGTTTTACCTTTCTCCTTCTGCGCAGAGTTCTGTTCCCAAGGTTGTCCACCGCAAAATCTGATTCGTGCCACAGAGGTCTTTTTCCTCGTACGTTATTATTTAAGTTTGATGATGGCCTGCGCTTAGCCACTAGCATTTGGTCATCAGAGTCACTGTGATCTTTTTTATTATTATTGTGATTCTCTCTGTAGTCCTTGCTTGGTTCCTCTAAACTAGAATCAGTGCCTTCACTTAAGCAGTGGCCAGGCTCCCATGGGTGATGAACATTATACGATCTTCGTTTTCTCCCTCTCCTTTTCCTTGCCTGGCGTTTCAGAGGACAAGACATACTTCGAGAATGATCGCCCGTTTCAGCAAATCCACCTCGAGCTTGCTCTGAGCTCTCCTCCAAAGCAGAGACAAGATCATGAACCAGTTCTTCCATGGTTCGACTGAAATGCCTAACATTTTTAAAGAAAGGAAAAAAATTAAATAGTATTAACTGTATTAACCTAGTTTATTATAGCAGACAATTCACTCTAAGTCTAAAATTAATATTAAAGAAATGTTTAAAAGCTATTTAATTTTTCTATCCAAGATATTAGTTTTAACTACTCTAACTCATTTTTAAGCTCCTTTTTTCTTGTGTAAGTTTTCATTAAACATAGGAATTATTTCAAGATATAGTAAGCATAATATCAGCAATGAAATATCCCAGTAATTTCATATTTTTACTGTGTAATTATGGAAAGGTTATTTCTGCTTAAATCATTGTTCATTAGTCTACTCCTGCCCTTTCCCCAGTTTTCCTAGAACAGATATAGAACTTTCTCAATCATTCCTCCAACCATCTCCTATCCCCTATGATTTCTAAATGAAGAAGGAAGATGTACAATTCTCTAGTCACCACATGCTCTACCCAGTCACTACCATGATATGTGGGGGAGACGGAAAGACTGACAGGTACTATCAAGATTTGTAATATATGTAAACAAAGACTTTATTTTTTATTTATTTATTTATTTATTTATTTATTTGACAGAGAAAGAGATCACAAGTAGGCAGAGAGGCAAGCAGAGAGAGAGGAGAAAGCAGGCTCTCCGCCGAGCGGAGAGCCCGATGTGGGCCTCGATCCCAGGACCCTGAGATCATGACCTGAGCCGAAGGCAGAGGCTTTAACCCGCTGAGTCACCCAGGCGCCCTAAACAAAGACTTTAACCAGATACTAGGCATATATTTAGGCCACACTAATCTCATAACTCAGTCAGGCAGAAACTATGTTCTTATTCAAACTGGAGCTTCACTGGTCTAAAATGGCCCATCATTTTTCTTATAATTCATTCTGAAACAGTCTCCTGGCTTTTTTTTTTTTCTCCGTAAAAAGAAACAAACAAAAACCACTGAACTATGTATGTGACCAGTGAAAAATTTATCTACTTGTCAGCTAGGATAAATATTAAGCATTCTTTAGGAACTTTTATAAATTATACTGACCCTTTCTAAACCCAACTTCCAAAGATTCTAAATCAGTTGGTGATGGAGCGCCCAAAATTCTGATTTAAAATTTTAAACATTACAGTTAATTCAAATATGTATCTTTTTTATAAAGATCATAAACAATCATTTCTGAGTTCTAGAAGGACCTAGGGATCCAAATATTCTCAACTACAGGGTCTGTATAATTTCTAAGTCTGTAGCAGGGATAGGCACACTTTTCTGTAAAGGGTCAAATAGTAAACATTTTAGGCTCTGCAGTCCATTAGGTCTCTATTATAACCATTCAACTTTAGCCACTATAAGGTGAAAATAGCCCTAGGCAAGACATAAGTGAATGGGTATGGCTATATTGTAATAAAATTTTATTTACAGAACCAAGTGATAGCTGGCCATAGTTTGCTGACCCCTGGTTTATAGAGTCTCTACAGTCTATAATTTTAGGGATTTGCAAGTTCCCTATTATAACTTTTAACTTTGTCTTTTTATTTTAACAACCTGAGAACACACATTGTGATTCAACTGGATTTACTACTTATAAGATGATGTACACATACAGCTTCTAACACAAGCACTTACTATGTGCTAGGCCCATTTTTAAGTGTTTTATATTCATTAGCTCATTTTATTCTTGCATAATAACCCTGTAAGGTTGTATATGATACACAGAGACAGAAACATTAAGGACAATTTACCCAAAGTGACACACACCTAGGAAATGGTAGAAACAGATTTCAAACTCCAGCAGTCTGGTTCTAGAGCCTGAATGCTCAACTTAAGTACAGCCAAGAACAGGATTCTAGTAATACACAATTCCAGTGTCCAGTCTGCATTTTTGTTTATAAGTAATGTAGCAGCAGGTGGTATTATTTTAATTGTTCAGATTTAATATATATATATATATGTAAGGCAAATGACTCACAGTTAGACATTATATTCTTTGAACAGAAAAAGGGAATGGAAGACCCGAATCAACACAAGGTACAGACAGGGCAGTAAAAGTGGTGAAGGTGCGCTGAATCTGAAAAACCAATGCTGTAGCCATCAGTAAAATGTACACTGTGGCCAATTAACTAAATGGACATAGTCTTCCATTTATTGTATTTTATTTTATTTTATTTTTAAGATTTTATTTATTTATTTGACAGGGAGAGAGAGATTACAAGTAGGCAGAGAGGCAGGCAGAGAGAGAGGAGGAAGCGGGCAGAGAGCCTGATGCGGGGCTCGATCCCAGGACCCTGAGATCATGACCTGAGCCGAAGGCAGAGGCTTTAACCCACTGAGCCACCCAGGCGCCCCTAGTCTTTCATTTAATGTGAGTTTGTATTTCCCAGCTCTCCTCTGGCCTTCTGAATGAATAAAAACCTCTAAGGACACACATTTTTAAAAAATGTGGTGATTCAAATATATATTTTAAATAAACTCTGGAGAACCACTGAAAGGATCCTATATATTACTCAGGTTTCAGAACTTTGCATTTGATTACAAGAAATATGTGTAACATAGGAATTAGCATTAAGCCAAAAGAAGGACTACAATTCTGACTATATTGATAATTCAAATGGGTCTTTTCTCCATTACCTCTATGGTAATAATCTCCTTTTTGTTTTCCTTTTATTACAACAAATATATTGTTGATTTCCTTTAATACTATTTCTTTGGAAGAAATGTAGTCTGAAAGACCTATTATCTCTGAATATAATATTGTACCTTTAATAAAATTCACTGGAAACCAGTTTAACATGTATTATAATAAAGATCCTTTGTCTAAAAGAAGACTCAGTATTACCTAGTTCTCAGGTAACTTACTTTTTGAAGATTCAGTTTTCTTATCAGTGGGTGAATGACTAGGTCTAAATATTAATGTGAAAGTAACTTAATGCATAAATAGAATCTCTAACTAAAATTGCAGGTTACTTTGGAAGATTATAATCTAGTGTTTTACTTCAGAAAAGAAAATATGGTACTCCTAACTTAGATAAAGGTTAGCAATCAGATTCAATCCACTGAAATTTATCTTCAATTAATTTCATTTAAAAAGTATCGCTGTAACAAACGTAGCTTAAGAAAATATAACTGACAGTATTACTAAGGATGTAGGCAAAACTTCTTTATAACATCATTAAAATTGTCACCTTACTTGATTTTATATTGTTTTTCTTGAGAAAATAAAGTACCTTAAAAAAAATTTAACCAGAAGAACCCAATTTATTCCATGAGGCTACTCAAATAGGAATCAGATATGACTATGAAGTAAAATAATTACTTTAAAAAGACTTCTTGGGGTGCCTGGGTGGCTTGGTTGGTTAAGCATCTGACTCTTGATTTTGGCTCAGGTCACCATCTCAGAGTTGTGAGATCCAGCCCCATGTCCGGCTCCATGCTGGGTGTGGAGGCTGCTTGAGATTCTGTCTGTCTCCCTCTCTGCCCCTCCCCTCTCTCAAAAACAAAAACAAAAACAAAAACAAAAAAGACTTCTTAAAAAACCCATAAAAAAATACATTTAACCTAAGTGCCATTCAGAATTCAAATCATTTTCCCCTTCAGTTTCAACTAACCAGATACCTGCAAGCCAAAACCCCTGTTAATGAGCCAATAATATTATAGTCAGTTAGTCAAACTGTTTCACTTGTATCTCTCAGGGAAAACTGGCATCAACTGGCCTCACAGATATAAAGTCATTATAAGAGACCATCACATGATCAATAGCTCATATATTTCCTTGGCAGTTACACTGAAGATCATTGTATGGAAACACTTTATCTTCAAGGTATTTTCTTAAATAAGATCTTTCCTATTGAAGAGGAAACCCAGAAATATGTAACTTTCTTGTATAAAAAACTGTGTTTATTAAGCATTCATAGTTATAAAGTTTAAATTATAATAAAATTCAGTGAATTACCACTTGGTTAATTTGAATAATAGTCACATTTATAAAACAATTTCTCTTCATTTGGAATTCAATGGAAAAGATACCTTTTGAGAATAGTTTGCATTGGGTATAGCATCTAAGAGAATCATTAATAGTTTTCTTAAAATACTCCAAATGAATAGAATTATAGTCCCACTATCTATATAAATTTGGATTTTGTAAAAGGAAATGACCTGAGTAGATAAGCATTTTGGTTTTCTGTAGACCGTAGGTATTACATTACATAATATTTCTGGTTCAAGAAGGAAGACTCAGGAAGTTGCCTTAGTCCAAACTTACTGTTGTATGTTCCTAAAGGACTGGTAGTTGACTGACAAACCACGGACTCTCAAATAAGAGTCAACAGTGTATAGGTGGGGACAGCAGATGAAACCCAAGAAAGTCGCCAAAACTGATCCCTCCCCAATAACTAACAGCTAACTACTCTACCAACAACTATTACTTTTTGAAGATTCTCTTAGTAATAACTACTAAGAGGATAAAATATAGCATCTACAGGAAAATTAGGGAACAATTTCCTTGCCTGGACACTGATAAAAATAATTACATATTAAGAGGATAGGTATGTGTGTCTACTGAAGAAATCCAAGTTCATTAAAAAACAAACAAAAATCTTTCAGATATAACAAAAAGGGCAACGGACTACAACTGTCAAATATCCAGATAAAGAAAAAGAAATCAAATATTCCTTATCGCCTAATACACGGTAAAATTCTCATCTTCATCTCTGTAATACACAGATTATTTCTTCTACAAAGTTAAGTAACTCCAGCAGTGGAGTGCCAAATGAAGTTAAGTGTTGCTAAATACAACAGCTTAACCGGCTTTTAAAAATTAAAGGAAATAGTCTTTTATGTGTTAGTTTCTATATGATTAAAAACTCAATATGTACAAAAACAATGTATGAGCACTACCTAGTCAAGAGCTATGCTGATGAATGTATGCTATGACTGATTACAAATTAAGAAAATTGTCTATTAAGAAAATAGTCTCAGAATTACACGTCTCGATATTCATGTTAGCTTTTACTTAAGAAAGGAAAGGTTGTGTGGCCATAAAAGTACGAATTAAAATGAACACATAATGGTGCAGATCATGACAATGGGTGACTAAACATGCGAAGAGTGAGCCTTAAAGATACCATATCAGGCTAAATTTCATGACTAATTCAACAAAATATGACCTGTGACTATTATTTTAAGTTTGATGAAAATTTCTGCTGCTCACAAGAATTTATAAATTTCTTTCTTTAGTGGTAATGTATTTGTCAAAGTAAGTCTTTATCTCAGCTTAGTGACCTATTAAGTGATTAGTAGAATTACCTCCTTTAACTATCTTGGGGAAGGTCATTTAGGAAAAATAGAATAACCCTAACATTAAATGTTAACATTTAAGCTAGTTTAGAAATTCCTCGACCTACCTATTTAAACTATTAATCAGAAGTAAACTTTTCTCTCTTTTTGAAAGAGGTAGCGGGGAGGTAGGGGAACATATCTTATTATAAAACATGTAAATAATTAGTTATAACTTTACATTAACACTAGGCAATGCATATGGAACAGAATTCTTTTAGGTGGAGGGATAAAGCTGTGAGGAACCTACAGAGAACACAAGCTTTAAAGTCAAATCTATGAATCTGGAAGCTAAATTTGACTATATTCATTAGCCAGAGGACCTTGAACAAATATCTCCTGATTCTATTTATTCATCATAAAATGGTATAATTTCTACCTTGAAGGGATTCTGTGGGATGAGAGTAGATACTTAATGTGTGAGAGCAGTCATTTCATCTCTCAACAACTTCTATACACAAATAAAGTGGTCACTAAAATACTGGATCATTTTGCTTTTAAGGTAGAACCACACTATGAATCCTGAGGATATCATAATAAAAGCATAGACCTTATCCTTTCTGTGTTCTTAAACTACTCTGAATCATGGGGAGAAGGGGAATAACAGACATTTGCAAAAATCTTGCATGTAATTTCAAGAAATTCATGCACTCCTTAAAGATTTTCAAGGATCTTAAAAAATCAAATTAAAATTAAAAATTAATCCTGTGTATCAGAGTTAGTTCTATCTTAATAATATACAGATATAAGAAAAAATAAATGATAGAAAATCATCCTTCCAAGTTAAGAGTCCCAGGTTCTCTACCAAAGAGAAGACCTCATTTCCCATAATGGGAGCAAAAGCTCCACTGACTTGCACTCAACTGGATGTGCTAATGGCAGCAGCTATTTTGTCACTTTTGTTACCACCAGGAACACCCAGAATGCTTTCTTTCCTCCTTAACTAGCAATTTGGGGGAAGGATGGAAAACATACATGGCTTTAGAAAAAACTATTAGGGCGCCTGGGTGGCTCAGTGGGTTAAAGCCTCTGCTTTCGGCCCAGGTCATGATCTCAGGGTCCTGGGATCGAGGCCCGCATCGGGCTCTCTGCTCAGCAGGGAGCCTGCTTCCCCCCTCTCTCTGCCTGCCTCTCTGCCTCCTTGTGATCTCTCTCCCTCTGTGAAATAAATAAATAAAATCTTAAAAAAAAAAAAAAGAAAAAGAAAAAACTATTAATTCTACTTTCCAAATAGTGATTTAATAAGGCAAGCTCATTTATTATTTAAATTTGAGAAACATTCTTCTGTTTTTAACTTCATTTAATGACTTCAAGAGTCATTCAAAACTTCTTATACTCTAGTCACTTACAAAATGTAAACTACTGAATAAGAAGCTGCCTAAATGAAATAAAGTCAAAGTCTAAAACAAACAAAAATAGTTTAGCATCTAAAAAATAATTCATTCCAATTCTTGTCAACATGCATATATTAGAGCACATCTAGGCAAGCTTCTAATATGTACAAGATGAGTCTCATTCATTGCTCATACATGGTAACTATCCAGTATTTATTGAATATATAATATATTCTGAATTCCTAGAATAAGAATGATGACAACTTAGTATCAATTACTAGTATCTAGCATAATTATTGACAAATAACAGATGTTAATAAAAGATCTGTTGGACGAACAGACCAATGAATGACTAAACGAATGAATGAATTATAAGAAGCTATACTAATATTAATGAGCTACTTGGCCAAAATCGCACCAGCCATTGCTTTGATTCCTCATTGTTGAAACAGAAACCTGACTCAAACATATCTGGCAGTATGGAACTGACCTCAAGATAAAAGACAAAAAAAAAAAAAAAAAAAAAAATTTTTTTNAAAAAAGACATTTATTTAGAAAAATGCACATTTTCCCCGGTGCAGTTTTTCAGACCTAAAGATCCAAATACTAAGTAGGAATGAAACTCAGAAAAGAGAAAAAATGATCCAGAATCAATATAGTTTATTTTTAGAGCTTCTTTTTTTTAAAGCAAACCACATAAATTTTAATAAATAGTTCAATATATCAATAATAATGCAGTATCTTCATTATCAAAGACTTACTTGAAAATTTGTTTATCTCAACCTTTAACATCTTAAAAACAAACCAGAAATTGACTTTAAATATAAATCACTAATAAAATAAAAAGTAATAAAAATATATCTAAATCATAAATGATTTGTCCATTAAATGAACCAAGTTTTAAAAGGAAAGTTTACACTTTAAGTACCAAAATACTTGTGCTTTTTGGCCCCTGATTTCACAATTGTATGTGAATGATGAGGAAGGAAGAGGAGACAGACACCCTCACCTATATTTTTTAAAAATATAATATAAACCACTTACAAGAATAACTTATACAACAAATATATTCATTTCCTGACATATACAAAATCATAGGATTTTTATTACTTAATGGTATAAAACTTGACTTCTGTAGGAATAAATTACAAAATAAAATATCAGTTCCATTTTTCAACAAATTGTTAAAAGATAAATTATTGACTATTTACCCATTTGGTGCCTAAAAACCGAAAATCGAACCTCAACATTGGAGAAAAAGTTGAAGTCAAGATGGGAGGTAAATATAACAGGAACTCTAGGTTATTTAACAAATCTGGGCATATTCTTTCCAGTTTACATATTCCTGTAATAGCGTATCGTATTCAGACAAATCGGACATATACCAGGGTGGTTAAGAATTGTTTTTAGATATACCGGAATCATGTTGCAAATAAGGCATCTGGGCTAGTTAAACTATATTTGCTCCTATTTCACCATTTCTAAAACGCAAAAAAACGACAGCACCCATCTCAAAAGATTTACATGAGATAAATGTCCATAAAACCTGTCATCAAGTAATGATTCAGTAGTGCATCCCTAGTGGCACTGAGATTTTATAACTGGGACAAAACATACACTCATAGTATGGTAAATGTCTAGTCAATGAAGGATAAAAGAAAATTCCATTGAGAAATTCCCAATAATGGGATGACTGTACAGATAAACTAGAAAAATCAAGATTCCAGTTTTCTGGAAAGTGTTTATTCTAGCAAATCAGGCATGATTTTAAGAATTTCATTCAGACACACTGATTAAGCGCTAGGGATTATGTTATACTTTGATGCCATAAGAAAGAATGAGTTCTATGCCGATAATTGAAAATAAGATAAGCACTTTAAGAGAACTGAAGGACGGTTTCTCTGTATCATAAGAAGGTACCTAACTCTAATTTGGGTAGAAGGTGAAAGGGAGAGGAATTCATACTTTTTAATTAAATAGTCATCTATCCTACAAATCAGTATCACTATAGCAAGAGCAGACCAATCTATACAGCACATTTTGTCTCGCTCCCCTAACAAGGTATTGATTGAATGGTGAAACATTAAGAAAGGTACCTACTAGATTACTGGAGAGGGAATTCAGGGGTAATGGAAATGTCTTGTATCTTGTTTTGTGTGGTGATTACCCAGTATATCCAACTGTCAAAACTAAAAACTAAACTTATAAGAAGGGTTTTATTTTATGCTAATGCCATACGACACCATTAAAAAAATATGGCTCATTTAAAAAGTACTCCCGGCTTTCTCACTGGAAAATGTGAGAATTTAAAAGTATAACCAAATCTATCCCTGCTATGAAAAGAACTACAGAATGATCTAATCTCATTCAAAACATTTTAGGCAAGATACTTTTAGTGATAAATGATGCAAAGAAAATCTTTGAGAACACAGTCTACTATTATCCCTCATGGTCTCATTCACTGTGGAATCTAAGAATGGACATACATTTTTCAGCCACAGTTCACCTGTTTTTCACTGCTTCCTGTTTGACATTGTCAGTGGTAAATTTGCTTGTTTCACTGCTTGTCCCATCTATGCTTGGAAGAACAGGGCTTGGGGAAAAGTAGGCCTGGCATCACAGAGTTCTCAAATAGAAATCCCAAACCCAGCTTCTAGCTCCAGAATGCGCATGGCCAGCACTTAAATGTTCTGTGCTCGTGATCATCTCCTATCACAGGGCTGTCATAAAGATAAAGCGCATTAATTTGGGAAAGCACTTTGAAAAGTCAAAGCAATTATTCCAAACTGGCACTAGGGATGTGGTACCCCAGGCAGTCAAACCCCACACCAAATCCTGACATTTAAATGTTCTTAGGGAACACACAAATCTCATCTGAACTAGAATGGAACGTTCAAGGAGCAGAAACAGGTAGGTCACTCCCACTGCAAAAAAAAAAAAAGAAAGAAAAAGAAAAGAAAGAAAAAGGGGGTGCGTGAGGAGGTCTCTTCCAGTACTAAACTTCCAGAACTCTAGAATACTGGGATCTGATCTTCCAGGACACCTGGTAAAGTCTAGTAAATTAAAAAAGGGAAGTGAGGGAATACGGCCTCCATTAAGAGAAATTCTTTTCCTAGCCTTGTCAACAATCAACGAAGAAATGACTGCTCTCGAAGTACAGAGACCTTTACTCCCCAAACACCGTAGAGTGTTAGGCCATCAGAAAGCATTTCTTGCGTCCCTTCACAAATCTTCGGCGCGCACACCTCGACGCCTTGCTCAAACGGCTTCCGTCCCAGGCACGGGTGAGAGCAAGGCCTGAGTGTCTTCAGCTCATCCATCACAACTCCCTCCCCCTTCCATTCCAGGTCCAGCGGCCTCCGGCCATCACACCCTTCCTGATCTCCCATCCCCAGGGCCGCCAGCCTCACCAGCTGTTCCCGGCGGCTGGAGCTCCGATCGGTTGGCGCCCGGCGGCCCCGAACATTAACGACACCCAGGAGCCTGGCCTCGAGGCTCAGGCCCGAGAACAGACTCCAACTACCACAGCACCAGCGACTTCCAGCAGCACTTCAGCATTTTGAGCGGAGCTTCCGGAAGCAGACGGGAGGCGGAAACCGGAAGCCCGGAGCAACCATGACCTCTCCTCCCCCCACCGCCTTCCTCGCCCGGAGTCTCCTCCTTTTACTCACAGAAAAGAGACAGGCAAAGCCCTGGAACTTTTTCCTACGCAAATTTTCTTAATTTTATTGCTAGTGTCCTGCGAGCTCAGACGGGGTGGAGGATACAAGTGGACTGAACGAGAAGGTGGACCCCCCCCCCGCGACTGGCTTTATGGTTCAGCCCGGTTGCCGTGGAGACCGAGAGTAACACCAGGACTCCGGCCGGCGCCGGGAGGCTATGGCCACGTTAGCCCGGCTGCAGGCTCGGTCGACGTTCGTGGCATATCAGTACTACTTCAGGAACAGGTAAGGCGTCCGCAGGGGTGCAGCGCAGAGGGCTGTCTTCACCCAGCCAGGTGTTCCTCAGCTGGAGTTTCCTGTTAACAAAGTTCCTGAATCAGTAAACATCACCCACTTCTCTCCTTCATTTGTCGGCCTGAAACTTATTCACAAGTTTAAAAGCAGTGTTTCCATACCGGGGGCTTACAGATGGGAGTGGGGGCGAGACAGAGTGACCGGCTTGAGTGGGTTGAAGAAACAGCCCCCTAGACATGAAGCTAGAATGAAGTGTTTTTCTTTGACATCATCACTCCACTGTTTGATGAAACCAGTGTCCTCCCTGTTGACGTTTTAATAGCCTGACGTGGATCACCCAGTCCCTGGCTGGATGGGCTGTGTGTGTGTGTGCGTGTGTGCGTGTGTGTGCGTGTGCGTGTGCGTGTGTGTGTGTGTGTGTGTGTGTGTGTGTGTGTGTCCCATCTCCCTGGGGATTTGAGCCTCCATTATTTCACAAACACTGAACTCAACTGTTCTGACGACTCATTTGTCTTCCCAAAGTGACAGTATCTAAACTATTCAGACGAGATTATCAGTATCAATGTGCTAATAGAAGAGGAATAAGAAAGATACCGGTAGCCTTAGCCATCTCTCTACACCCAAACTTCTCTCCCTCGGGCAAGAGTTTTGTTTTGACCATGGCTTTCTGGAAGCATGCCTCAGGGGATTTTCCAATTTAAGAGAAAGAGCCAGCAAAGGAGTCAATTAGATAATGGTAGACCGTAGAGAGATGGCTGACCAAAGAAAAATAGGTCGATAAGACAGGATTTTGCTGAGCTGTTCTTAGTCTAACGTTTATCTCACCTACCATGTTCTTATAGCACTGCGTATCTTATAATACTAATCACAGATCAGTTTTACATTCTGTTTGGAAATATCTATGGTGCCTCTTAAACTAGAAGTGGGGAGTGTCTGTTTTTTGCTTATCATTTGGGTTTCTAGTGTCTATCATAATTCCTCATTCACGATGCACAATAATTTTTTAATAATTCCATAAATGAGTCTTTGAATCAATCATTAGTCTTGGTTTAAGTAAATTACTCAAAATCGCTAAACGTAGAAATTATTTATGATCTCTATATTATTATGATTATAGATAAATAGCCACTTATGGAGCTTTCATTTGAAGGATGTGTCCCGTGTTCATGACATGCCTATATAAAGAAGTAAGCTGCATCCCTCCTGATGTTCATAGCCTAATGTGGAATATAGGCATTTAAAAAAGTAATTACAGCAGAGTAAGGATGAATGGAAGTGAAAAATTAACATTTCTTGAGCACTGATTATATGCTGGGAATTGTACTAGGAACTTTTTCATATAATACTTCATTTGGTTATCACAATGTTACAAGTTATTAATCTCTATTTTTAGAGCTCAAGAACACTGTTCCTGAAGAAGGCTGGTGAAATGCCATAGAAATGCAAATAGACATGATTTTTTTCCAGCAGATTTCAGTGTCAACTTTTGTCCCCATCTCCTAGCTTTTGACAATGGGTACATTTCCCCTAAATTGGAGATTACTTGGAGAAAAGATTACAACTATGAGAATGCCATGACGAGAATACTCTGGAATTCCTTACATTTCATTTACTATTAGTAGTAGTAATAGTTTCAATATAAAGGAAAGTCTCTAAAGATCATGAAAGAATCAAAATTCCAAAGTTTGCCTAGTTAAAACAACAGTAACAGGGTATTGATACATTTGGGGACAAAAACCATATAAAATATTAATATATGAAAAAAGTACACAGGCAGTTTCTTGAAGAAATTATTGTATTTCCTAAGTGTTACTGGCTAGATCAGCTCTTTGTAAACTGTAGTGTACATTAGAATCACTTAAGGATTTTGTTAAAATATAGATTCTGATTGAATGGGTCACAGTTATGGCAAGAGAATCTACATTTCTCACAAGAGTTCCCGTGAGGCCCCATTTTGCACACACACGCACAAAAGACTTTGTTGAAAAGGAACTATGTACGGGTCTGTCATTTAATTCTTAACCTTACAAATTATATATTTATTTCCTCTTTGCCTGCGGGAAGGAAATGAGATTCATATAGAGAAAATTCCACAAGCCATTCAAAGTAATGTTCGTTTCATGGAAGGATATTAATCCAAGAAACCAGAACAGGTGGCTACTGTAGAGTTAGAATTAATGGTTTACACAGGGGTAAAATTTAATAAAAATGTAATGAGAACTTTTACAGAAATAAAATTAAAGGAAAAAAGTTACTGTAACCAATTTTTAAAAACTATTTTCAGTTAGGGGCGCCTGGGTGGCTCAGTTGTTAAGCATCTGCCTTTGGCTCAGGTCATGGTCCCGGCGTCCTGGGATCCAGCCCGCATCAGCCCTGCATAGGGCTCACTGCTCAGCAGAGAGCCTGCTGCTCCCCCTCCCACTCCCCCTGCTTGTATTCCCTCTCTCACTGTCTCCTTCTCTCTGTCAAATGAATAAATAAAATCTTTAAAAAATACTTTCAGTTAAAAATGGGCGCCTGGGTGGCTCAGTGGGTTAAAGCCTCTGCTTTCGGCTCAGGTCATGATCTCAGGGTCCTGGGATCGAGGCCCGCATCGGGCTGTCTGCTCGGCAGGGAGCCTGCTTCCCCCTCTCTCTCTCTCTGCCTCCCTCTCTGCCTCCTTGTGATCTCTCTCCCTCTGTGAAATAAATAAATAAAATCTTAAAAAAATATATGATAAATGAGTTTAAAAACAGAATAGTCACTACTGAAATGTAAATGTTTTGGGAAAGCAACATGGAGGACATATCCAGGGGATTTAGTATGTGAATGGTAGTCACTGCAGAATTGGGGAGTGGGAGTGAGAAAAAGATAAGTTAATAATGGAGAAATAACCAAAGAAAACATTCCTAAACTAAAGAAAGTGTATGTCTTTGAATGGAAAGGACTCTGAGTACCAGACAGGATGTTATTTTAAGACATACATCTTAGATATTATCTGGCAAAATTTCAAGGATATAGAAAAAAATTTTACAAGCTCCTAATCTTTTTTTTTTTAATTTTATTTTTATTCTTTGCCCAAGGGGTACAGGTCTGTGAATCATCAGGCTTATGTCTTTCACAGCATTCACCAAAGCACAAACCCTCCCCAATGTCCATAACTCATCCACCCTATCCCTACCCTCCCATCCCCCAGTAACCCTCAGTTTGTTTTGTGAGATTAGGAGTCTCTTATGGTTTGTCTCCTTCCCCACCCCATCTTGTTTCATTATTTTTCCCTTCCTACCCCCCACGACCCCCCACCCTGCCCCTCAAGTTCCTCATATCAGAGAGATCATATGATAATTGTCTTTCTCTGATTGACTTATTTCGCTCAGCATAATACCCTCCAGTTCCATCCATGTCGTTGCGAATGGCAAGATTTCGTTTCTTTTGATAGCTGCATAATATTCCATTGTATATATATACCACATCTTCTTTATCCATTCATCTGTTGATGGACATCTAGGTTCTTTCCATAGTTTGGCTATTGTGGACATTGCTGCTATAAACATTCGGGTGCACGTGCCCCTGAGGATCACTACCTTTGTGTCTTTAGGATAAATACCCAGTAGTGCGATTGCTGGGTCGTAGGGTAGCTCCATTTTCAACTTTTTGAGGAATCTCCATACTGTTTTCCAGAGTGGCTGCACCAGTTTGCATTCCCACCAACAGTGTAGGAGGGTTCCCCTTTCTCCGCAACCTCGCCAACATCTGTCGTTTCCTGACTTGTTGATTTTAGCCATTCTGACTGGTGTAAGGTGGTATCTCGCTGTGGTTTTGATTTGTATTTCTCTGATGCCGAGTGATGTTGAGCACTTTCTCATGTGTCTGTTGGCCATTTGGATGTCTTCTTTGGAGAAATGTCTGTTCATGTCTTCTGCCCATTTCTTGACTGGGTTATTTGTTTTATGGGTGTTGAGTTTGAGAAGCTCTTTATAGATTTTGGATACTAGCCCTTTATCTGATATGTCATTTGCAAATATCTTCTCCCATTCTGTCAGTTGTCTTTTGGTTTTGTTGACTGTTTCCTTTGCTGTGCAAAAGCTTTTAATCTTGATGAAGTCCCAATAGTTCATTTTTGCCCTTGACAAGCTCCTAATCTAAGACAGAAAAGAATAAAGTTATTTGCCAAGGAAGAGAGAAGCATTGAATGGCTCATGTGCAATACAGGGACCTAGAAGAGAAAAGGACAGTAATTACTGATTATTCAAGGCAATATCTAAAAAACCTAAACCCAGCAAAGATCCTACTCATTTTTTTTTGATGAAAGAAAGACATTTTCAGATACGTAGTCAGGATTCTGTCATCCATATACTTTATCCGAGGAAATGTATTCAAGAAGGCACTCTCTGAAATCAAGTGAGTATTAAATTAGAACAAAGATCTCAAGATAGGGGAAGAAGAGCTAAAGAAATAATATAAACAGTAATGAACAATTATATGTGTAGTATTTAAAGTTAAATCTAGATGAACACGGTTACTGAGGTTTATGGGGTACCCCTGATTCTATGCAGTTAAAGAAATCTAATAGGCACTTACAGTTTGCTTCCTAGATACCTCCTTGAGCAAGTTCAAAAATTCATTAATACATTGCACCTTCCAAGTGATATAGCAATAGTCTTGCTAATTGTCTCACTAATACATAATGCAGGTCATTCTTTATCCAGCTTGTAATATTGGTTTCCTCCCCACTCTTCCAGCCTATGTGATAATAATAATTACTCTAAGGCCAGTCTCTTTAGTGACTTTGGAACTACCCACAAACTCTCCCATCACCCAGTCCCAAAGAGTGCCATATGTTTAGAGTTTAGAGTACTGCTTGCCATAGTATCTTTCAGTTTGTAAAGTTTTATGGAGCCAAAGTTATCAATCTATTTTTTTGACTTCAGGGATTTTACCTCTCTTATAATGATTTTTCTCAGCCCATGGTTAAAGATTTTCTATATTTACTAACAATATTTTAAAAGTTTTATTACATTTTTCTTCACTGTGCAGTTGTATTTCTGTGCATGTATCTTATAAGAGAGGGGCTTAAATCTTAGTATAGAAATTGTCTCTAACCCTTAATTGAACATTCCATACTTTCTTTACTGGTTTTAAATATTGAAAGACAAATTGAAGTTGTAAAAATTGCAAAGGAAGAAGCAAAATTGGCTTTATTCCCTGATAACATGATTGTGTGCACAGAAAACTAAGCTACCTACAAAAAAGATCTAGAAATAAGTGAATTTAGCAAGACTGTAGGACATAATACCCAATACACAAAAATCAATTGTCTTTTTTATATAATAGCAACAAACCATTGTGATTTAAAACTACAAAAACAATTCAATTTATAATAGCATCAAATGCATGTCACTTTATCTGTTGACTTGTAGAAATCTCTTGTGTACACAATTTGTGCACAAAGGTATTTTAAGTATAGGGTTATGTATAAAGGTGTTCATTAAACCATTATTTCTAACAGGAAAAAAAACCAACCCTGAAAATACCTTGTATGTATTTGTAACTAATCTGGTTAAATAAATTAAGGCATATACACATGATGGAATATTAAGTAGCAGCTTAAAAGTGAAAACTTTTATATATAATAACATAAAAAACCCCTGAGACAGATTAAGGTTAAAAAACAGGTCATACAAAATATATAGTACATTTAATGTGAAATTTTTGTGTATGTATGCATAGAGACACGGTATCTGAAATCCTAGATAACAAACTGTTAACAGTATTTAGATTTTGAGAATTGGAGGATAAGAAAGTTTGAAATGGTATCTTAGTGGTTTTTCTCTATATTTTTCTGTATGGTTTAAAATTTTATGTTGGACATTGGATATTCATGTATTACTTATAAATAAACAATAGATAAATAGGAAAAAATGTTCTGAGACAAAAATTTTATTTTGGAAACATAAAATTAAACATATAAATTAAGTGGTCATGAAGATGTACCAGGTACAAAACTTAGCCTGCCACCATGAAAAATTAGAAAACTAAACAAAATATGTGGAAAATTTTGATGCAACAGGCAATGTAGGATTATGATCTCTTGGCAAAAGGAAACAAATGAGGTTATCTAGACAATTACTCCAGTTTTATGACTGGCAGTAATTTCTGAGCAAAATTCAAACTCAACTGCATAGCATTCATATTGTCCAGTATCTATTCCTAAATTAGTAGTAAGACAAATATGTAGCAAACCATGACCTATAACCAGGAAGGAAAAAAATCAATTAATAGAATCGCTTCTCGGCCTTTTGGCTAAGATCAAGTGTAAAAATCAACTAATAGAAACAGACCTAGAAATACAAAGATGATAGAATTAGCCTACAAAATGAGTTTTAAATAGCTCTCAAAACATGCTTAAGGACTTAAAGGAAAATATGAGCATAATGAGGAGTGAAATGGAAATAAAAAGAAGCAGATGAAACTTTTAGAGACACAGAACTGATGATCTGAAACAAAAAATCCAGATGGACTTAATATCAGATTAAAATCCTGCAAATAAAACATCAGTGAACTTGAAGACCTTCCACATACATATTGTTGGGTAGAGTGTTCTATAGCGGTTGGTTAGATTCAAATTGGTTGATAGCGTTGTTCAGGTCTTCTATATTATTATTGATTTCTTGTACAGTTATCCTGTCAGTTATTCAGAGAGGCATGTTGAAATATCCAACTGTTATTGTGAATTCGTTCTTTCTCCTTTTAGTTTTGTCAGGTTTTGTTTCATGTATTTTGAAGCACTATTATTAGGTGCATACTCATTTAGGATTTTTATTACATTTTCTTAATTAACCTCTTTATCATTACATATGTCCTTAGGGATGATCATTTTCCTATCTTTAGTTTACTTTAAATGTCAAAATTTTTTAAAATTCTGAAAGTATTTGAATACAATAAAAGCCTTGAGATGCCATTCCTTTGTGTATGTATACACTTAGGTGCACATATATACATACATATATATTTAAAAATACTGAAATAATATGAAACTTACAAAGGTTGCAATACAGTACAGAGGTTTTGTTGTTGTTGTTGTTTTTGTTTTTTCACAAATCACATGAGGGTAAGTTGCAACCTGATAGCCCGTTGCCCCCCCCCCATTTTTTCACTTAAGGACATTGTATAACCAAAATTCCACCATCAAAATCAAGAAATTAACATTGATACATTTCTGCCATCTAATCTCCAGACTCCATTCAAGCTTTGGCAATTGTTTCATTAATGTTCTTTATAGCAAAAGGATTGTAGGTATCTTATCTCTTTAGTTATCTTTAATATGGAACATTTTCTCAGTCTTCCTTTGATTTTCATAACCTTCTTACTTTTGAAGATCAAAGGTCAATTATTTTTAAAAAATTCACTCGATTTGGGTTTGTCTGATTTTTTTTCTTCTTGATTAGATTCAGCTTATGTATCTTTGGCAGAAATATCACAGAAGTGATCCTGTAATCTTTTTAATGCATCCTACCGGATACTGCATAATTTTGGTTTGTCCCATTACTGATGGTATTTATTTGGATCATTGACTAAGATAATTTCAGCTAGACTTCTCTACTATAATGGTCTCTTTTTTTCCCTTTGTAATTAGTAGGTATTTTTAAAAAGCAGGTGATTTGAAACTGTGTATATATTCTGTTCCTCATCAATTTTTCAATTTATTTATTATGCATACCATTATGGACTCATAGGTTCCTATTCAGTGGGTTAACATTACTTCTATTACTTATGTTCATGCTAGCATTATCCTAGATTTGTCCAGTGGGAGCCACTAGAAGCTTTTCTTTGTGTCCTGATCATTGTAATACTTTCCTGCTTTCTGACGCACACAGAAAATGTTCCAGGCTCATCTTTTTCTTTTCACATCCCAGGTCTGGAGTCATCCATTTCTCCAAGGAACCCTTGCTTCTCTTAGTGGATGCCTGTGCCATTGGGTGTTGCCACTCTCAGGGTCTCTCAAGTGGACAGAGCAAGAAAAGATGTGTGTATATGCTTTGCGTTCAGTCTACATCTGTACTTCATTTATCCATCCACCCATCCATGTATATATTGAAATCCATGTGTTTATATTGACAATTCCATTTCAAATCCAGCATCACAGGTCACTCTAGTTTATCTCCCTTTCCTTTTCTAATGCTGCAGAACCTGGCTCTCATTATCTTTAATATGTTCACTTATTTGATCAAGCCTTCCGTATGTAAACAAACTTCTGTCACCATAACCATCACTCTCCTCTCTTTTATGGATTCCCTTTTCATGGAGTGTGGGCTTCACATCTCCATGTTGAATTATCACTTGTTTACCAACTTGGATACCCTTTCCATCATTCTTGGGTTCTTATTCCCTGTTCTGCTACCCATCCTTGTGGAACCTTTCCTCATCTTTCCTTGATACCCAGACTTAGGCCTTCTGTCCACAGGAACACTGTTCTTAGATTGTGACATCCTACCCCAACCCACAGCTACATGTAGACGCCCATCTTGGCCTACTCAGGGTTAGCTGAGCCACTGTGACTCCCCGAATACTCCCAACCCTCTAGCACAGATTCCTGGTTTCCCTCCCCACTGCCAATTTCTTTAGGGCTTAATTGTTCAGGAAATGAAAAGAAGGTAGAAGGAAGAGGTAGAAAAGTAAATAATCGAACATTTTGCAAATACATTGTGAATCTGCATGTTAATTCCTACTTTATGATCTAATACATATGTATTTATAACTCATTATTCATTGAGCTGTGAAATAATAATCATAATGAGGACTATTAATGAAAACAAAACATGGCTTCTAGATTCTAAAATGTAGTTCTGTTTTTTATTTTTCAACTAGTTATTGACCTCTTATTAGGCACATGAGTGATAATTAAAACAGTATAGATTAAACATAGTTTCTGCCTTTAAGAAGCTTGATATCCTTGAGACCTAATAGTCAAGTGATAAGCAAAAACTATTTTACACATCAATATATTTTATAATATAGGGCAGCTAATATTGGAATTTTATTCCAGTATCTAAAGTAGCTAAAAGTCATGATAATGAGAAGCAAAGGTGATTGTTTTTTTTTAATTAACATATAATATATTATTTGCTTCAGGGCTACAGGTCTGTGAATCATCAGGCTTACACGTTTCACAGCAGTCACCATAGGACATACCCTCCCCAGTGTCCATCACCCAGCCACCCTATCCCCTCTCCACCCCCCTGCAACCCTCAGTTTGTTTTGTGAGATTAAGAGTCTCTGATGGTGGGGCACCCGGGTGGCTCAGTTGTTAAGCATCTGCCTTCGGCTCAGGTCATGATTCCAGGGTCCTGGGATGGAGCCCCACACCGGGCTTCCTGCTCCACGGGAAGCCTGCTTCTCTCTCTCTCCCACTCCCCCTGCTTGTGTTCCCTCTCTCACTGTGTGTTTCTCTGTCAAATAAACACAAATCTTAAAAAAAAAAAAAAAGAGTCTCAAATGGTTTGTTTCCCTCCCGATCCCATCTTATTTCATTTTTCCCCTCCCTACCCCCCCACGACCCCCACCCTGCCTCTCAAATTCTTCATATCAGAGAGATCATATGATAATTGTCTTTCTCTGATTGACTTATTTCGCTTAGCATAATACCCTCTAGTTCCATCCACGTTGTTGCAAATGGCAAGATTTCGGGGTTTTTTGATGGCTACATAGTATTCCATTGTATGTATATACCACAGCTTCTTATCCATTCATCTGTTGATGGACATCTAGGTTCTTTCCATAGTTTGGCTATTGTGGACATTGTTGCTATAAACATTTGGGTGCATGTGCCCCTTTGGATCACTACATTTGTGTCTTTAGGGTAAATTTCTGGGTTGTAGGGTAACTCTATTTTCAACTTTTTGAGGAACATCCATACTGTTTTCCAGAGTGGCTGCACCAGCTTGCATTCCCACCAACAGTGTAGGAGGGTTCCCGTTTCTCCACATCCTCGCCAACATCTGTCATTTCCTGACTTGTTAATTTTAGCCATTCTGACTGGTGTGAGGTGGTATCTCACTGTGGTTTTGATTTGTATTTCCCTGATGCCGAGTGATGTTGAGGACTTTCTCGTGTCTATTGGCCATTTAGATGTCTTCTTTGCTGAAATGTCTGTTCATGTCTTCTGCCCATTTCTTGACTGGGTTATTTGTTCTATTGGTGTTGAGTTTGATAGATTCTTTATAGATTTTGGATACTAGCCCTTTATCTGATATGTCATTTGCAAATATCTTCTCCCATTCTGTCAGTTGTTTGACTGGGTTATTTGTTCTATTGGTGTTGAGTTTGATAGATTCTTTATAGATTTTGGATACTAGCCCTTTATCTGATATGTCATTTGCAAATATCTTCTCCCATTCTGTCAGTTGTCTTGGTTTTGTTATGTTTCCTTTGCTGTGCAAAAGCTTTTGATCTTGATGAAGTCCCAACATTTTTGTCCTTGTTTCCCTTGCCTTTGGAGATGTTTCTAGGAAGAAGTTGCTGCAACTGATGTTGAAGAGGTTGCTGCCTGTGTTCTCCTCAAGGATTTTGCATTTGTTGAAGAGACTGTCTTTTTTCCATTGGACATTCTTTCCTGCTTTGTCAAAGATTAGTTGACCATAGAGTTGAGCTTCCATTTCTGGGTTCTCTATTCTGTTCCACTGATCTATGTGTCTGTTTTTGTGCCAGTACCATACTATCTTGATGATTACAGCTTTGGAATAGAGCTTGAAAGTCTGGAATTGTGATACTGCCAGCTTTGGTTTTCTTTTTCAATATTCCTCTGGCTATTCGGAGTCTTTTCTAGTTCCATATAAATTTTAGGACTATTTGTTCCATTTCTTTGAAAATTGAGGTATTTTGATAGGAATTGCATTAAATGTGTAGATTGCTTTAGATAGTATAGACATTTTCACAATATTTGTTCTTCCAATCCATGAGCATGGAAGGTTTTCCCCTTTCTTTGTGTCTTCCTGAATTTCTTTCATGAGTACTCTATAGTTTTCTGAATACAGATTCTTTGCCTCTTTGGTTAGGTTTATTCCTAGGTATCTTATGGTTTTGGGTGCAATTGTAAATGGAATTGACTTCTTAATTTCTCTTAAAGATGATTGGATTTTTAATCTAGTTTTAATTGAGTAGCTAGTACACGTAGCTACTAAACAGTAGCTAAACAGTATGTTGATGTGTAAAATGTGTATTTTTTGCACATTACTGGAAAGACATTTAACTACACATTTTTTTCATTTTCTATTTATTGTCAATTGATTTCCAGCCGCTAATGATACACATGAATATAGTGTTATCCGGGGTTATAGTACTTACTTCAAGTTGATGATAAAGTGACTGGAAACTTGCAGCTTTTTTCAATGTTTTATTACATTCCTGGTAATACTTTTGGTCTTTCATCATTATTAATTCATTTAGTATTCATTGTGATAATACTGATCATAATAAATTTATTTCAAATTCATGTGGATGTCATATTTTATTCACTGCTATAGGATTTTCATTGTAATTTGGAACTAATTAATATACCATTAAAATAAAGTGTTACCCACATTTTTCATTTTAAACATAAAAAGTCTAGCAGTTCATGACATATTGCATGAGTATTCAGCATCCCAATGGTAACCCAAGTATCTGTAAATTTCATTTTTAAGCAGTTAAAAAAAGGGCAACAGAGAAATGTGTATAGAAGTTGAATTACAGCATATAAATTAAAACTTAGCAGTAAGTTAACTACTAGTTATTTTTAAAATATTTCCCTTTAATTAAGATGTATAGTTCTTATTAGTATATCTGTACTTATATTTATATACATTGGTGTTCATAACTTTAAGAAGAGATAATTTAATCTTCTTCTTGACTATGTATTACAAGTTAGCATTATTACCAGAACAGATTAGAAAACAGAATCAAAACAGAAATATGATTGCTTCTTCTGCTTTTCTAATGACAATAATAAGTGAAGTGTAGGTTCAAGCTATACATTAGTTTAAAAGTATTAGATGTATTTGTATATTCGAATATTTTTTTCTTCCTTTTTTTAAAAAATATTTTACCTATTTATTTATTTTATTGAGAGAGAGGGCGCATGAGCCGGGGAAGGGGCAGAGGGAGAAGCAGACTCCTTGCTGAGCAGGGAGCCCTTTGGAGGCTGGATCCCAAGGCCCTGGGATCATGACTTGAGCCGAAGGCAGACGCTTAACCTACTGAGCCACACAGGCGCCCCTCTCCAGTTTTGAAAGGTAGTCACTTGTTGATTGTTGGTAGGGTAGGAAAGACAAGTGATCTCAGTAATTTAAATAGAGTATATTAAAAACAAGGAAAACGGATCTATAATCATATTAAATGTTAGGTTAAGTACCCACAAAAAGCTGTTTTATCCCATTATCATGAATATCTCTTCACATCAGCCTTATTGAATGAAATTATTCTTTCCTTCTTCACACTCCGTCATCCTCGAATTGCCTGATCTGCTGGATATTGTATTACTGTATCTTTTCTATATTTGCTACAATGACATTTTATATTTTGCACTATTGTATCTTCTTATTGGCTAGGATAAGATTTTAAAAGAAAAAAGATTCCCTATAACCCTATAACTCCTTGAAACACTGACCTTGTCTTCATGACTTCTTTGCAGCATTTGGTACTGCTCAGCCATGGTCTTCCTTCCTGCTACCTTCCTGTTAACCTCTATGACACTGCAAAATACTGTCTCTTACAATTGAGCCTTCTTTTTTCTTTCCTTATTTAACGTCCTAAAGTTCTGTGAGTTTTTTGTTCATATAAATAAAAATTTTCTGTATGTGTTTAAAGACTGAATTATTTACCAGCAATATTATGAGTTCCCATTGTACTCCATTCTCACCCATACCTGGTTTTCCTGAAATTTTTGTTTTTTTACTATAGATGTTGATGTCTTTTCATATCTTAGTCTCAGTTTATTTTATTGTTTTTAGGAGATTGGTGCTCTTTTATGACATAAAATTTTAGTACATTTGAAAATGGCTTACATGCACTCTTCCTTTTATTTTTTTTCCTTTCTTCCCTCCCATTCCTCCACCCCTGCTTTTACTTTCCTCCCATCTCCTGTTTTTATCCTTCCTTTCCTTGCAGTGCTGTTTAAGAATCCAGCTTTCGGAGTCAGACTATGTGAGATCAAATTTCAGCTCCGACATTTATTAAGATGTGACTTTGGACATATCCCTACACCTTTGTCTCCCTTAGTGTCTTCCTCTGTCAAATGGGGATAATATTTTTATGTTGTGAGTAGGTATAGTGAGAGAAGCTCCTGTGTGGCAGTCTTCACAGGGATTAAATATGTCTGTAATAGGCATGCCATTCCCCGAGAGAAAGCAGCTTTGGTAAGACAAAGACCGACTGTTAGGAAAAACATCAGTTACCTCTGGAGCCACTGGGAATGCATGTAGGACAAAGTGGGTAATATTGCTGACTTTTGGATTTTAAGGTTTAGTGGAAAGACCATCATCAATCGGTCATGATGCATGACTGTGTTAAATATTAAGAGCTATGAGGGTGGGGCGCCTGGGTGGCTCAGTGGGTTAAAGCCTCTGCTTTCAGCTCAGGTCATGATCTCAGGGTCCTGGGATCGAGGCCCACATCGGGCTCCCTGCTCAGCGGGGAGCCTGCTTCCCCCTCTCTCTCTCTGCCTGTCTCTCTGCCTCCTTGTGATCTCTCTCCCTCTGTGAAATAAATAAATAAATAAATAAATAAATAAATAAATAAATAAATAAATAACAGCTATGAGGGTGTACAATGGTAAGGCCTACTGTGGTCTGGGGAGGCAGGGAAGCCTCCGTGGAATGAAGTACTTTAAGCTGTTCTCTCTGCCTTGTGGAGCACGATTATTTGAACCAAAAATATGGCTCAAATACATACATGGTTAAATACATGTCTCTGCTATAATTTGTACATGTAGAACAAACATATAATGATAATCACACTTTCATTTCTTCTATTCCTAGTTGTCTAGAGTGTCCTCTGAACCTTACTGATTTGTGTGAATTCTCTCCACTACTCTTCACATCTGGATCACTGACTGATGCATAGTTTTTGTTTTCCTTTTTGCATTGAGTCAAATATGCAAGCATTTTAATCTTGCATGATATGTATGGTAGCATTCAAACAGTTAATTCAAGTAATTACGTTTTTAAAATAATGAAAAAATGCATGTTGCTTTATTTCCTCATAAGAATCACTGGTAAATTAGTTGCAAAATAGGTGATTATAAAAATGAAAAAAAAGTAAAGCTGTTGAAAGCACATGGCCTCTCAGAGAAAGGTTAACTTTAAAAATACAGCTCATGATTCTGAAATGCTTTATTTAGTATTTTAATTTTATTTAAAATAACATTTGAATTATAATTATCATTTTGGAAGAAATGAAAGGTTAAGTTTAACAGGTTGATTTGCTTTGGAATTATATTAGTCACTAATGAAATGCTTTAAAAAATTTATTTTTTAGTGTTGTAGATATATTTAGGAAAAAGGAGTACGATGCAGCAGTTAAAATCCAGAGCTGGATTCGAGGATGTCAAGTTCGGGCATATATCAGGTATATGAATTTGTCATGGAAACGTCAGATATATCATAAAAATATACTCAGAAAATGTGATTTAATCATGTAAGTGTTGATTGCAAATAATCTTTTACTTATAATGAACTTAATAAATTATATGACGTTCTTTTTAAAGAGAAAACTCTTTTGGGTCTTTTCTTACATATCAAACTAAATTATATCAACCATATCTCTAATTTTAAAAAATACTCAATATCATAAATACACTTGGTTAGTTTCTTTTCTTCAAATTGAATAGGATGTGGCAAATGACGGGAGTTTATTTATAGCAATGAGTTCACTGACTGTTAAGAAGGGAAAAACAAAACAAAATAAAACAAAAAGGAAGCTTTCCAGTCTTCTCCAACATGTTGATAGATAAGGGCAAATGATACCAGGATGCTGCCATCCTGATACAAAGAGACTGAAGCTGATCTCCCTATCTTAATTGTTCTTACTTTTTCTTCAGCGCTCAAACTTTCCTTCAGTCTCTCGCAGTCCTGAAAAGCATTGCCCTGGATAAGGTGGAGGAAGAAAATGCCTAGTACATAATAACTCATTCAGATGGTGAACTGGGGATTATATTGTATAGTGCCTTCTGTGAGCTCATGGGAGCCAGACTTGCAGATGCAAGTGCGAAGGTGAGGTTTCTCTTTTGGCCTCCCATACCAATGAGGACCATGGCGGCAAAGAGAGTGTTTTTTTAATTCAGCAGATTAACGTGTCATTAGCTTGGATAGACTGGGAAATATAAGCATGAAAGAGGAAGTGTTTCTTGACCTCAAGAATTACTTCTAAGTACTTATGGTAACTTGTATCAATATTGCCTGGCTTATTTCTCAACGTGTTGTTTTGACCTGTTTTATAGTCTTAACATTCAAAAATATTTCCAAGAATCAGCATTAAAGAGTATTTGAAATTTAAAGATATTTAATCATAAGCCCAAAAGGAATACTGAATATTTATTTCTGCCCCCTTTTCCTACATTTAGAAATGGTTAATTCTATTGCAGAATGATAGCTCTACCCTTTAAAAGTACACAAAAATTTGGCTTTGAATTTGAGTTGTTGAATTGTAGAAGATACAGTCTAAGAAAAAATTTAAACAATAATCTGGTTCAAGGAAGCATACTAATAAGTCTATTTTTCACCCAGGAATTTACATAGAGTAGCAACTACTATTCAAAAATGGTGGAGAGGTTACTCAGGCAGACAAGATTATCAGCTACTTGTAAAGGTAAATATTATAAAATTTATGTATGTTAGCATTTGAATTATACAATATGCTGTAACTTACTTCAGTCATATTTACATGCAGCTTTGAAGTTATTGGTATAAATATTTATGTAAAAAGAAAATGGGGCTTAAATTTTAGAATGAGACCTCTTCTGTGAATCCTTTTCTGATTCTCCATGGAGAATTGATGACTCATTTCTTTGTACCCAGATGACACCAGACATTTTCTTTTTGTTAAAGTAACTTTCACAGTGTATGCATTTATATGTACTTATTTGTCGATGATTTTCTCCAGGTTCTAGATGGTGAGCTCTTTTAGGGTAGGCACAGTATCTTGTTCATTTTTGGACCATCAACATTTAGATTAATCCCTGTTTCATAACATAGTCAATAAACATTAATTGAATTAAAGTAGAATTAAAATGGCCAAAATTAATTCTATAAAATATAAAAATAAGGCGATTTTGCTCGTACCATTGTCTGTTATTGGCTCTTGGGATATTTTGAAGATCTGCTTAGGAAATGTGGTATACCACAACCATCTCTATCCACTGATAATCTTGTAGAAGTATATGGTAGCATGGCAACTAACACTTCAGCTAAGAGTTTTAGGATAATAAGAAAAAAATTTTTTTTGATAAAAAATGAGAAGTTTCTAATCAGTGGCCTACTTCATTTATTTTTTGGTTTGTTACATTTTCTTACTATAATAGCTTACGTTTGTTTTTCATTTGTTCTTGATTAGTTGCATCTAAGTGAAATTAAAAGATATAGAGAGGGAAAGATAAAAGTAAGTAGGTAAGTAAGTGATAAGCATTCACCTTTAGTGAAAAAAAACTTGAAAACATGTTGAAAAGTACAGAAACTGTTTGGAGGATGAGCCTACTATTTTAGATTTAGTGAAACTAAGTATTCAAACAGTAATTCTGCCATGAACTTTTTGTAACTGTTGGATCTCTCTTATAGCTAGTTTTAAAATCACAGTGATGCTTTTAACACAGATCCTTAACCAACTAAACCACCCAGGTGCCCCATGGGGAGGATATTTCAAAACTCTGTGTGTGTGTGTGTGTGTGTGTGTGTGTATCTTTTTTCTCTTCAAGCTTTTTTTATGCTAGGTTTAGCATTCATTGATGGGTTTGGCCAGAATAAATTATATTTGTTATGTAGCAATTTTATAACTCTGTCATTTCTTCTACATTTACTTGTTAGCGTATTAGTGTACGAAAGAGCTTTTTTCTTTGTCTTTTTTTTTTATTATTTACATCAGTATGAACTCATGGATTCCTGTTTTATTCAATGGGTTATAATAAATTACTATCACTAATTGGTTTGGTGCTCAAATTGATTTGGTCAGCAGAAGCTCCTTCAAGCCCACTTTTAACAGAATCAGATTACATAAATAGGATGATCAAAAAATTAAGGTATTTTTTATGGAGTGCTGAGTGATCTTTAGCCCCATTGTTCATTCATAGTTGGGAATCTATATCAATGTATAGACAAGACAATAAAGTATATGTATGCATATGGCGTTCCATGAGCAGTACTGACTTAATTTCCATTGCTGTAAGCCACTAGTCAGAAGGTTATGAATGACTGAGACCTCTTTTTTTTTTTTAAAGATTTTATTTATTTATTTGACAGAGATAGATCACAAGTAGGCAGAGAGGCAGGCAGAGAGAGAGGGAGAAGCAGGCTCCCCGCTGAGCAGGGAGCCCGATGTGGGCCTTGATCCCAGGACCCCGAGATCATGACCTGAGCCGATGGCAGAGGCTTTAACCCACTGAGCCACCCAGGCGCCCTGATTGAGACCTCTTTTTATCAAATATACAAGAGTATAAATATTTCAGTGACTATTGTCAATGTATTCAACTTGGAATCTGTATTTATTCTAATGATGTTGAGGTGGCTTAAAAAATACTTCTAAAAATTCATATAATGATCCATTCTAGGAAATTTGTTTTGTTACTTTAGTGTCTTCACTGAGTTTGAGCAAAAAGAATATCATGCAGCATGATCACTAAGTTGTTGTCCAGTTTTGGATTTGTTATCTTGGAGCTCTTGCAGAAAAAAAAAATGGAGATTTTCCTCATTTAGAATGGTTCTGGATAGTTCTTAAGTCTGTTAAGCTGTAAGCTATTTTAGAACAGGTCTGTTTTATTTATTTAATTTATTTATTTTTATCCTTTTTTGCCTTTATGTATACAGGACCTAACATAAGGATCTCAAATGACATAATTGGACCTCAATAAGTAATTATTGAATGAAATTAAAATAGCTCCCATTTACTGATTGACTAGTATGACTAAAATACTGTAGCAAACATTTTATGTTTTTAATGTGTTTACCAACTAAAGTCTTATACAAGTCCTATGAATATCATCACTGTTGTATAGATGAAGAATTTTAGTCTCAGATGTGGTTACTTCCCCAAGGACATACTGTTAGTGATGTGTGGAGAAAAATTCAAACGCAGTTTGATGTGATTCTGAAACCCTTATGTACTGAGCTGGTAGGCAGTTGAAGTTCAGCTCATTACTGAAGAATTCTCTCCTTTGGGTTATACAGACGTACATGAAGCTTAAGTAGTGCTAACATACCAGAGATCCCCAGCTTTGTGGAGCTTCATTCAGAGGAGGTCCATTGTCCTGGCCCATGTATTTGATCTCTCAAGGTTCATCCTTTGAGAACTCTGTGGCTGGCGGGCCACATAAAGGGAATGGGAATTTTTGTTAAAGTCAATATCCCAATATCCCTAGTGCTTTCAGTACTGTCTCCTCCACAGGTGCCACCAAGTTTAGTCCGAGAGTCTTAGCCACCTCCCAGAAGCGACAGGAATGCCAAGTGTTGTGTTTCCTTATTTTAAAAAGCTAATGCCCAGCTCTTCCCCAGGCATGTGGAATCTTAGCTCCTTTATTTCTTTTTCTCTGCCCATAGCTCCCCTCTTACTATCTCTTTCTCATTCCAGCATAATTTCTCAGAGCTCAGGTTTGAGGAAAGTGAAGCTTGGTAGGGATGGGCAGTCACACATAGGCCATCTGAGGCAAGAACGCAGGAAAGGACCTGCTACTTTCTTGGGTTGGGGGTAGGACAGGAATTAAAGATATTGTTTAAGTCTCCATTAATTATCCTGTCACACACATTAGTACACACTGTCACCCACATAGTCTGTAGTAACTATGTTTAAATTGTCATTTCCCAAATTTATTCTGCATAACTTTTTTGCCCTAACAGCTGTATACAATAATAGCAATGCCATATAGTACATGATTAAGTTATAAAATAAGTGATACAGGTTAGTGATTTTAAAACTTAGGGCTAGAACTCCTTCTTCACTAAAATGTTTGCAGAATTTTTAGACTTATGTGTAAAACAGGTGCAAGAGGTGCAGATGTTTTGGAAGTTGAAGAAACTTAATTGTTTGGACTCTTTCTCTGTGGCCTCTGTTGTCACCAGAGCCACCACAGCATAACTTGAAAGCCACTCATTTAATCTGCTTCTCTGGGAAAGGATCACAAAAAACTGATGATATTAATTGCCTAAGGGAGAAAACTGGGTCCTTAAGGAGGAAGCATAAGAAAGAGACTTTTTTGGGGCACCTGTGTGGCTCAGTCAGTCGGGCATCTCCCTTCAGCTCAGGTCATGATCTCTAGTTCCTGGATGGAGCCCTGCGTTCCACCCACGCTCAGCAGGAAGCCTGTTTCTCCTTTTCCCCCTGCACCGCCCTCCCCCCACTTATGCGTACTCTCTCCCTCAAATAAATAAATAAAATCTTTAAAAAAAGGAGACTTTTTAATTATAAACTCTTCTGTAGCTTTTGAATTTTAAACAATATGAATGTATTATCTGTTAAATAAATTAATTAAAAAAGGAAAGTCAATGTAATTAAAAGGGACTCCCACCAAACACATGGACAGAGAGTAAGTGCTTAAATGGGGAGTTAATGTTACCTCCAAAGATCCAAGAAATGAGACTTGAACTGACTCCTGGGGGATCAGTAGATGGTAGACCGGGAAGAGGGAGAGATATTTCCCTAGGAACAGCATAAATGAGGTTTTGAAATTGGGAATGAGCATGGTGTGATGGGAGGCAGGAGGGATGTTGTTCTGGGTGGCTCAAAGAATTTGGGGACTAGCTGAAGGATGGTCAGGAGTTGAATGTGATCTTTAAAAAGTATTTCCTACATTTTAAAAGGAATTTCTTGTTTAAAAACTTTATATCCATTATTTAATATTTTCTAGCAATCTGTCAAGTAGAAAATGTGCACATTATTTTCATTTTATAGATAGAAAAATGGGAGCTCAGGAAGATTCGGTGATTTGCCTAAAGTTCTCAGTTTCTGATCCATATAGATCCACATGCTAACTACTTATTAAAATCTTCTCTGCTTGTCCCTCCGGTATCCCAAACCTGTTCCTCCTTATGTATTCCTTTATTCAGATAAATGGTACAACCATTCAACCAGAAACCCAGTCATCCTAGACTCTCCACTATATCCTTCACGCTACCCTTTATCTCCTATCAGCCATCAAACACTTTCCATTTCCCCTCCTAAAAGTCTCTTGAATTCAGTCTAAACATCATTTTACTCTCATGCCTATAGCCCTTGCCATAGGCATACCACAAAAAGTTCACACTCTTTCATATGACGTGTCAGATTTTTCATAGTCTACCGATCGCTTTTTCTCTGACCTCACTTCTTGCTACACCTGTATAAAATATACTTTGGACATATTAAATCATTTGCCATTGCCAAAATATGCAGTGTCCCTACAGGTTTTTTGCAAATGCCCTTTACCTTGCTTAGGATGCCCTCCCTCCTTCACTCTGACCTGCCTCCCATTGGTCCAAAGCCCTACTTATTGTTCCAGGCTTGGCTTAAACATTAACCTTCCCTGATCTCCTGAAGCTGAGTGTGGAATGGTGGGGGACTGCAGATATCAGGTGGGCCTTCCTACCTTTGTTCATTTAGGCATTTGTCCCTCTATGATACATTTGTTTATCTACATCTCTTATTTGACTAGGATCTCCTGAATGGCAGTAACTGTTCAATTTTACTGTATCTCAAATGTATCACAGCAAATGTCACATAGAAAGCCTGTAGACATTTTTGATAACTGATTACATGATTCACAGGGATATATATTTTGGAAGGATATCCATGTTGCTATGGTCAACACAGCTGGTGATTGCATCAATGTGTGTCAAAATTATTCACTACCCCCTTCTTCATAAAAGAATGGTTCTTTCCCATCTCATTGATTTTGGGCTAAGCCATGTGTTGTGAGCAGATGGGACATATGCCACACTCAAGATGAAGCTTTAAGAAGCTTTCTTCCTCTTTCCTCTGGCATAAGAATGGCATACCTTAGTCTTGAGCTGCTCCTTCATCCTTGGGGTTAAGATGAAGAGATGGAGAGCTAGATAGCTAGTTAAGATGAAGAGATAGATAGCTGTAGGGAACCCTAGTGTACACATAATGTAAGTGAGAAACTTTTTGTTTTGTAAGCTACTAAGATAGCTGCATTTTTCTTTGCAAAGCTGATTAATGGTTATAATGACAATAAAAGCATGCATGTTTATAAGAAACATTCTGAATGGGGCACTCAGGGAAGCTTACAAAAAGATGTTTTGAGCTTTTTGAGTTTGTGATGATGTTAGGACACCTCCATGTGGTGGTATCTTGTAAGGCGATTTTGCAGAGTCTCTCAGCAGCGTGTTTGGCATATAATAATTAACACTCCACAAATGCTTATTAAAGTGAACAATTGAATGGGAGTTTAGATTAAGAGTCAGAGCTGGAGACAAGGATTTTAGAACCATCATTGCAAGATGACTGGATTTTCTACCTAATGGGGAAAAATATATATATCTCAAGAGTAGAGCAGAGGACCAAGAATTGAGGCTTATGGGACACATTAGATAGGATTTAGGCAGAGGAAAGGGAATTATAGACAGATAATAACTGGACAATCAGACACACAATATCACAGTAACCAGAGGAGAGAACTGCTAGCAAATTTGGCATTGTCAACAGTCTCAGATGTGGCAGAGGTCACACAGAAAGTGAACTGTGAAAGATCCTAGGATCTCCTTAGATAGGGTGAATAGTTTTAGACAACCTCCTATAAAATTCTATTAACTAAAATATTTCTATCCAGCTTTTAAATAATTTTCATATTGATACCAGCTAGCTTATCCAGTACTGAAGGATCAATGGGTTCTCCACTACAGTGCTTTCATTAACTCACAGTAATAGATCATTTCCAGTTTTTGTTTTTGTTTTTGTTTTTTATTCGAATCTTTGCTTCCTTGATGACTATTGTTTTTGCTTCTTTTTATTCTCTACCTCCATATCTGGCCTTCCCGCTTACTTCCAGGCTTCTCTTTCTGGCAACATAACCCAAATTTGTCCATCTTAGCAGTCTAGGATTGTTGATTCACAACCTTGAAAATCTTTTTCTGTTAGTTAAAATTGATGGTTATCTGTTGTGTGTGCTTGGTGGATATGCGTTTCATACCTGCTGGACTCTTGCTCTAACTTTGCTGCAACTTGCTCTTCCTACTGGATACTCAAATTGAGGGTCCTACTGTTTTGGGAGCTTTCTTTCTTTCTTTCTTTTCTTTTTCTTGTCTTTTTTTTTATGATATATTTATCTTAGAGATTGAGCATGAGGTGGGGAGGGACAGAGGGAGAGGTAAGAGAAATTTCAGCAGAAGGACCTCCAAATCAATTATAAGTTAATAAGGTAACATTTATCACCCTTTAGTGTCAGAGCAAAAAACTGAGACATATTTTTTCCCTTCAGGGTCTTGCAGTTTAGATAAATACTAAAGGCTATATAACTTAAGTTTCTGACCTACTGGTAGTAATTTAAAACTTTATTAATATATTTTGGTAATAATTATGAAATGAATTTAGATTTGGTTCTCCTGCTTTTAAGGATTATATTAATAGTAATTGTAAGAAATAACATATTTGGCTTTTAATTTTGTATGTGGAAGAAAGAAAGGGTGTTTTAAAAATCAGCTGTTGATAATGAACAGATTGGTATCATTTGCCAACAAACAAGGCAAAGCATATGCACAAAATACTCACGATTATTTGATAATAAATCATTTTAATGATTATACTCAAAATTATGAAATGAGGATAGCACTGATGTGGAAAATAACAAAGACTCATGCTCATCATATCTGTTATCCATATGTGCATGGCTTCAAAAGGTTCCATTGCCATTACTTTAATGCAGGTATTTCCTTTGTACTGTTCAATCTAACAAATGAAGCCAGCTGATCTGGTTGAGTTTATATAGACGTGTTACTCAAAATTATTAAGAATATGTATTGCTTTAAGTGTTCTGCTTTTGAGGAGCAAAGGAAAAAAAGAGAGAGAGAGAGAGAGAGATAGAAACCAAGAAACAGACTTAACTATAGAGAACAAACTGATGGTTACGAGAGGGGAGGTGGGTGGGGGATGGGTGAAATTGGTGATGGGGATTAAAGAGTACTCTTACTGTGGTTAAGCACTGAGTAATGTGTAGAATTGTTGAATCACTATATTAAGAACACTGTATGTTAACTATACCGGAATAAAAATGAAACATTTAATTAAAAATATAAAGCAACTTTTTTTTCCCAATTGGAAGCTCTCTCTCTTTTTTTTAAAATTTTTTCAGTGTTCCAAGATTCATTCTTTATGCACGACACCCAGTGCTTCATGCAATACTTGCCCTCCTTAATACCCACCACCAGGCTCACCCATCCTCCCAACCCACTCCTCTCCATAACCCTCAGCTTAAAAACAACTTTTTTTTAAAGTATCGTGCTTTTGAAAGTGATTGGCGATTTCCTCCTTGAAACTCTTTTTTTTTTTTTTTTGGTTTTCAACCTAAATACTCAACAATAAAGGAGCTATTGGGTCATTTATGGTATGTTCATGTAGCAAAATACCATGTAGTCATTGTATATAAAAATATGTGAAGAAGGAACTTAAAAATGGGGAACAAGAAGTATCTGTATTAAATCTGTCCAAACCAGATAGAAGAACCTTTAAGAGAAATCGAGTCACCAGGGTGGAAGGAGAGGAATTTGTGTTAAGAGTTTAAGACTTAAGAGGGGGAACATTTCTAGTTCCCAAGGTCTGGAACATGGCTGTGGTTTTAGTAATTAAATATGTTGCCTACATGAATTCGAAAAGTCTCAAGATAATGGCAGTAGTTGTGATGTAGATAGACCATTAGCTTGGTGCCAGAATCTTTAGAGAATACTTGGAGCAAGTCCGGGAGAAGTGAGGAGGGAGGCAGGAGAGTAAGTAATCGGATACCTGAAGTATGACAACATTGAAAGGGATAGAGAGTCTTAAGTGTGGAAAGCTTGAGATTAAAAAGTAAGGTTTCTTGTTCTTTTGGTTTGTTGTTGTCCTTTTTAAAGGAGTACTTCTTACAGGTATGAAATGGTTTGAAAGTATGCTTTGCAACTAGAAGAATGCGAGGTTCTTCTAGCTGATGGTACTTGGAGTAGAAGAGAAAAGATAGTTTCTCCTATAAATGCTTGCAAGAAAAACAGGAGAGATAAGGTGTGGACAGCTGGAAAAGAATGGTAAGACATTTCAGGCAAGAGGAGTAATATGGATATGGAGGTGAAGAAATAAAAAGAGTAGTTTGATCAGATTGAGCTTTTAAAAGAGTAGAGTAGTAAGAGATAATCGAGGGGAAAATTTGGGACCTGAGTGTGGTAAGCCTCGAATATCACTTGATTCCAAGAGGGTGGTTCTCATTTATCCCCAACCATCCTCCCATTGTAATTCACCTGACAGAAAGAAGAAAGTAACTCAAAATACGAAGCATGCTTCCATTGGTAGTCATGGTCCAGTCACACTGAATAGCAGCCTGTCCAAAAGATTCACATAGATACTAACCACGCAGAAAATTATGTTGTTTTTTTTTTTAAAGATTTTTTATTTTTATTTATTTGACAGAGAGAGAGAGAGAGAGAGATCACAAG
This sequence comes from Ailurus styani, assembly GCA_002007465.1. Classification (NCBI taxonomy): domain Eukaryota; kingdom Metazoa; phylum Chordata; class Mammalia; order Carnivora; family Ailuridae; genus Ailurus; species Ailurus styani. The sequence goes on along the minus strand of LNAC01000128.1, from coordinate 3,712,653 downwards.
TAGGCAGAGAGGCAGGCAGAGAGAGGAGGGAAGCAGGCTCCCCGCTGAGCAGAGAACCCGATGCGGGCCTCGATCCCAGGACCCTGAGATCATGACCTGAGCCGAAGGCAGAGGCTTTAACCCACTGAGCCACCCAGGCGCCCGAAAATTATGTTTTTAAAAGGGATACATCCTCCAAGAAAAATTTCAGAAACCTTGTAAAAATTGAGGTGGATGATGTGGCAAAGGCCATACAGCTAACAAATGGTTGACTTAGTGTCCATCCCAGAAATTCTTCCTGTGCTGTCTGTTGTAAATGCAACACATCAGTTCTGTTTATCTTCTTTTCTCTTTCTGTCTTCCTTCCCCCGCTTTTCCTCTTTGCTCATTCAACAAACATTTGGGGAAACATCTGTAATTAAGTATCATATTTTCATTGAAACTATCACCATTTATGCTTGATTTTCACTCCAGATTTTTAGTCTTAGTAGACTCAGTATTTTATGATAAAATGGGAAATTAATAAATAGTAAGAAAAATTTTAAGAATTTTGTCTGTTGAGAAATTACAATAGCTTGCCATTGTTGGATATACTATTAATATTTAGTAGCTAGGTTATTCTTTGCTTATCCAACTCTCATGGAATGGAAAAACAAATTTTGAGGACAGAATTCTAGACAATAATATTAGGAACAAGGGCTTTTGTATGATTTATATTTTGACTACTCATATACCAAAAGAACCAATACTAATAAAACAGGTAGTATCATTGCTCAGAATGGAAATGAATAGACTTAGATGAAGGAAATTTTACAAAATATTTAAGTGTCTAAATGTGTCTAATAGATAGCTTATGAAAATGAACAATTCATTCACAAATGATTTTTTTAGTGTTTTTAAAATTTTGGTAAAATACACATAGCATAAAATTTATCATTTATACCATTTTTAACTGTATTATCATTCAGTGGCATTAGGTACATTTACATTTTTATGCAACTATCACCACTACCCATCTCCAAAATTTCTCCTTCATCTCCAGTGGAGACTCTACCCATTTAACAATAGCTTCCCCCTTCTTCTAGCCCCTGGTGACTGCTATTCCACTTTCTGTCTGTGAATTTGACTATTTCACGTATGTCTTACAAGTGGGAACATGCGATATTTTTCACATAAATATATTTTTGTTACTTTCCAAAGCAAATAAATTTAACATCAGTGAGTGATTCATATGACAATGATACACTGGAATCAAAGTGCTATTCCACCTTTAGCAAAAAAAAAGTCAGAATCTGTACACTTAAAAGCTAGATCTCCCTTTTCTCTGTCTTCAGAATAAAATTTAACCTCTTATATTTTGGAATTTTACTAGTTGTTAAATTATATACTTTTAGCTACAAAGTGTGTAGTGGCAGCAGTGATTCCTTTTATAATCATCAACTATGTGCCAAGCCCCTTAAAATTTTATCTCATTTTAATCTTCACCCCAACTCTATGAAGTATGTACTGTTCCATTTTGTGAGCCTGGAAGTCAAGACTGGCTGGCTTTAAGTAACTTGTTCAAAGCCACATAGCTGGTAAAAGTAACATCAGCACCTGAACTCAGGTCTGTGGCTTGAAAGCTCACATGTACTCACTACTGCTAACTGAATGGCAAAGTAATAAAGATAAGAAACGTTACCTCTTTCTGAACCCGGACATTTTAGATATGTAATTTTTAATATGTTTTGCCTGTGTAAAATCACTTAATGGTTATCTCTTCATCAATATAACTTGAAGAAATATGGTATTAAAGTAAATCTTTTAAATTCACCACAAACGCCAAGAATTATGCCTTGCTTGCTATGACATGCTTGCTATGAAGAAAGAGAATTTAAAATGAAGTAACATCATTGTGTTCATTTGTAAATAACATATTGCAGCCAACTGTTTCTTAATTGCTCAGACTGTTGATAAATAATCCAGCCCTGCTGCTCTCCACAGACAATTTGCTTTGGATCAGACCAGGCAATTCAAACAATCCTAATTACAGTGAAACCCTTTTATATGAATTTCTGTTTATTGCAGGGAAGAAAACCCCTATATAAAAGGTTAAGGCACTTACTCTGCCTTTTGCCAGAAACGCAGTACCTGTTACCTAAGCTCTAATTATATTAGTCAAATGAATTTTGATAGACTAAAAATGGATAAAGTAATATTTTGTATCAGAAATGTATATTTCATCGCTTTTACTGTTTATTGTACTGTCATGAATTATGTTAATTTTATGTTTTTGATTAAAAGATATAACAGAAGTAGAAACTTCATTTAAAGCAATATTTGCCTTGAAATAAGCTGTGTTGCTAAATGATTATGTACTGTAACAGATTTGTGTATTAATAGACAAATGTATCTATACTAGAAAGAAACCAAGACCTTAGGAAGTCTTCACTATATCAGGGGATTTGCTGTAACATGATATCATTGTATTTATGATTTTATGGTGTTAAAATGAATATTAAATGAAACAAAATTCCCAAGGATTACTCAGGAGGCAGCTAAGTACATAACATTTTGTACAGATGGTTGGAAGGCACAATTTTGCTCCATCACTGCATCCATATCCTTGAACGATTTCGACTGAAGACAGCATTTCTTTGAATTTTTCATTAAACCAGACGTCTTGAAATATGAATTCCTTTTATGTTTCTGTGAGTTTTGGCTAAAAGAACCCCAGTGAATAAATCATACAATACTACGTGTCACCAGCACTTGTGAATATTTCTGCTTTGTTATTCTATTCTCAGTAGAGCACCATTGATTATCAAACTCAGCGGAGAGCATTTTATGATCATATATCTCCATTAGCTCCTAGTTTGACTACCATAGATTTTTCTGGTTAAGCCTGCATTATGTATTAGGAAGCCTATCTCTTCAATACAAAGTTTGATTTCATTTTTCTAAGCCCAGAACTCTTATTATGTATTATGTATAAAGATTCTTATCTTTTATATGTAAAAATAGGCTGCACTGTCTTTGTCTAACTGAACTATATGCCATCTTTTTTTCCGCCTGATTCACAGTTCGCATGTTGTGCTATGAAGATGAATCTCTACAACGCAATGGCTGTCAGGGTAAATATTTCTTCACTTGTTAAACAAATGAAAAGTCAATTGTGCCCTGAATTCGCTTTTAATAAAATGAGCAAGCCAGAATAATGCAAATTTGATTGATATGCTAATGGTTAGAGAGAAAAGAGTTACATAGTTAGAAAGTTAGTTATACTAAATAATCTTGGCAGTATTAAAAATTAGAGTAAAATGTAAAACATGTAATTATCAGTGCTTATGTTTTAGAATGTTAAATATCTCTGAGCCATAACTAGAGAAAGACTGTAAATATTAATGAAGCAATGTATTAGTTTCCATGTGTCATATAGAATATTGTGATAAATAGATGAACATGGTTCTGGAATATAAGATGCTGGCCCAATACAAATCAATTAGAAATTATTCATATGATTTAGCAGTAATAAAGTCAGTTTCCACCTTAGAAGTTTAATTTCTATCATCTCTATGTTCATTTTTATGTGTTATTTTCCTAATGGAATGCTGAGCTTAGTGATTATGAGGCTAGCTTGGTTTCTGCTCAGATTTTGGAAATGGGCACAACAAAAGTATTATTTCTCTTGTCTCAGATAGTATGGTAATAGGTTAATTGTGGAGCTATTATAAATGGAGACATTACTTTGGTGAATTTCATTAATGTGCTTAAAACTTATGTTGCCTTATTACATTCTCTTTCATTAATCTATTAGTTCTTACTTCTGCTAATAATAGATTTTATTTTGGGTGAAACAGCATAGTAAAATACCTTCTGAAAGCCCCATTTGGAGATATGGAAGGTAAATTAACATTCTTTTGGTTATTTATACTGCTTTGGGAAGGGTGCTTTCCTCTGCAGATATGGGTGTGTGCCAAGAGCCCGTCCCAGGGACGGTCTCCGTGTTCTGTCCCTCCTCTTCTCTTCTCTTGTTCTCTTCTCTTCTTCTCCTCTTCTTTTCTCTTCTCTTCTCTTCTCTTTCTTTTTTCTTTCTTTCTTTCTTCATGTTATCTATTTGAGAGAGAAAGGGGGGGAGAGGATGAGCATGAGTGTGAGCGGAGTGGAAGGGCGGAGGGAGAGGGAGAAGCAGGCTCCCTGCTGAGAAGGGACCCTGACATGGGGCTTGATCCCAGGACCCCGAGATCATGACCTGAGCCAAAGGCAGACACTTAACCGACTGAGCCACCCAGGTGCCCCTCTGTCCACCTTTCTGTTCCCCTGTGGTTTAGGGAGAAAAGAAGAGGAAGAAGTAGTTTTGCTTCTTTTTCCTGAGCCAAAGTCACATACTGTAGCAGTAATGGGCTATTTACTTGTTAATAATGTAGTAGTATAGGAAAACAATTTGGTTTCCTTCTTTCAATGGCAATGCTTAAATCTGGGAATTTAGGAGTTTTTGATTCTCTGTATAGCTCTGCCAAAGATTTAACTTCTGAGCCTTCAACACTGTTAGATTCTTTTCTTTTCTACAGCTGTGTCTCCAAAGTAAAAGGCAATAGATGACTGAGAACGTAATGTATGTGATGACCTAAGACTTAGATGTCTCTATAGATCACTGGGGAAGATAGAGACATAGAAGACAGGGTTATAAAAATGCATTTTATTGTTTGCTATTTAGCCCCTAGTCTTCCTATTGAGTTTTGATCTGGCTTGAATCATGATTCTGTTTACTTAGATTAGGCATATCTAAGAAACCCACGTCAATATAAGCCACTTGGAAGGCAGAGTTTTTGACATACACCCAACATTAAACCAAAAGCTGCATTTCCTACTAGCATCACCCAAAGTCAACTTGTCTTTGATTAATGTTGTTGAACTTTACCTGAGTCCTGTGATCATGGAAAACAACAAAGTTTTAAAAAAAATCTCCCCACCCTCTGGAAACAGCTTACTGTAAAAAAAAAATTTTCCTTCCCCACATGACTTAGATAAGAGGCACAGATTGGTCCCTTGTTTACCTATGACAAGACCAGGCACAGCGCCCCCTTCCCAAATTTCTATATTTTACCTCACAAATGATTAGCACAACTGCTTGTCTCCATCGATCAATTGGAAAAACATGTTTATTAACCAAACTGTGGTTAAAGTTCTCCTCTTCTCCAGGTCCCTGAACTTCAGCCAGCATATAATATCTCCTCCTAAGAATAGGCTGGCTTCCTGGTAAACCATTTTCTGATCTATGATTATGCCACCCTTTCATCCCACTTCCCCACATCAGGTTCTTTCTAGCTTTGTTTACATCTTCCTATTAAAAAAACACCCAAAAGTCTTTGTGTCTAATTCTTGACGTGCTTAAAGATCTTATGGTCAAAGCGCTCTCCCTATTGCAATAGTCCACTCCATCTACTGTAAGGGTCACTCACTCCCTCTCCCTTATGATAATTCTTTGAAATAAAGTCTCTCTTCCTATGTCTGGATTTATTTTTTATGCGACACATTCCAGGAGAGAAGAGTAGAGGTGGGGATGCAGTGACCAATAAAGTGAGGCAGAGGAAGACTTTGAGCTGAGCCACTGACGATGCACAGGAATTTTTATAATGAAAACAGTTCTCTAATGAAGATGTTCAAAGACTGTCTTCAGAGGTTTGGATGAGTTGACTTGGTAATAGATTAGGTACTTATTTCACGTTCCTAGGATGAAGCATGAGGCTTACTTGCATGAAGGCCAAAATGACTGCCTAACAAAGATCAAATTTTAGTATTGGTTGAGCACAGTGACTAGAACTGGATTTATTTGTAAGACATGCAGTTTTGCAAGTGGTGCTCTAAAGGTTTTGCTTTCTGCAGGAGTGAGTGGCTGAAGAGACTATTGTGTTTTTTCACATACCTTCATGTTGTGCACATCTGAAGATTACGATCCTGGTTAAATAGCACTAGCTGAAGTTTTACTTCTAATAGCTACACCTCTGCCTTTTCAGCTCATCATCTACCGAGTAACCCTGTTCAAAATAACTATCCCTTAAATGCTTTAAATATGGGCGGCTTTGCGTGTCCAGGAGGAAGAATTTCTTTTCTTCTCTCTCTCTCTCTCTTTTTTAAAAGATTTTATTTATTTATTTGACACAGAGAGAACACAAGTAGGCAGAGCACTGGGCAGAGCAAGAGGGAGAAGCAGGCTCTCCACTGAGCAGGGAGCCCAATGTGGGGCTTGATCCCAGGACCCTTGATCATGACCTGAACCAAAGGCAGCCACTTAACTGACTGAGCCACCCAGGTGCCTCCAGGAGGAAGAATTTCTAAGAGTCATAGATAACTACCAAAAATTTATATAATATTCAAACAGATACACGTGCACTGAAATCTTGAATAAGATTTTCACATACACTAGAAGAGAAGAACTTTTGTCTTAATTTGCATTATATACTGAGCTAATTACAAATTATGTTTGACTGCTGACTCTTACCATGACAAATTATCACCAACTGTTAACGAGGCTAGTGGAACATTCCTGAAAATAGAGGGATTTAAAAAATACACTTTTAGCCTATCTATTCCTGTGTAGATGTCACTTACAATAAAGAATAAATTACATGTATATGATTTTTTAATGTAATAGGTATTCATATCCTGATCTGCTGCATTTATTTCTTAAAGGGTCACCTTCTCTCTAAAGACTTTACGATCCCCCTACCCATGTAGAATTGATCATTCTCTCTTTTTATGTCCTATTTTACCATTGACATACTTCTGTTATAGAACCTGTAACATTTTATTATCCTTACTAATTTACATGCCTGTATCCACCCCCCAACACACACTGTAAGTCCCTTGGGGCCCAGATCCTATCCTCTTAGTCTTTGTATCTACAATTACTGGCTTATAGTAGGTGGTTAAATAAATTTCCCTGAATAAATCAATGAACATTAGGGCATTCTTTTCTACACGAGGAGTGAAAAGTCATTTGCTTTAAATACTTTTAGTTTAAGTCCCTTCGTGTCTGTTGGAGATTATTTAAGTCTTTGCTGGGGGACCTTTAAGACTTTTTTGAGAATCTGGTGAGGTTACATGGTATAGATAAACTGTACGTGGTAAAGTGCTATTTGGTTAGTGCAATTCTCATGTGAATGGAAGATCTCATGAACTTTGGGACCTTGCTGAAGTATCATAACATGTACAGGTTTGAAGGAGGTTTGCTATGATATAAGCTGCTGTTAGAAGCCACAGTATGCCTTTTCAAATTCCCTGTTACTGATATGCTGCTAGGCCAGTGACAGTCAATTAATACAGCAATAAACTGCTCAGTAAATTTTTATCTCAGCTCCTGGGGCCCTATTCCTCCTGTTTCTCTGTGTGACACTTCATTGCCTTTTTGGTCTTTAATTCAACTTTACTCCAGATTAGGGTTCTGCTTTTCCTCCAGCATTTTGGATATTCCATTGTGGATCTTGTCTAAATTTGGCCCCCAACTTTTTTTTTTGTTCCCTCTTTTTGCACAGCTTTTATTATCTGATACAAATGTCCTGAACTGATTCAGTTCCTAAGTGGAATCCCATTTGGATATACAATTGTCTGTCCTTTTACAGCCTGGCATAGAACTGACGCTCCATTTCTGTTGCCAGGGAGCATCTGATTAAGCACTTGGGTGTCACCTCAGGTCCACCAAACACTGGGCTTAGCAGCTCAGCTTCCTAGTAACGGTACTATAAAGATGAAGGAAAAATTATGTATAGAAAGCTCATTAAAAAATATGCCCAGGTAGCAAAAAAAAAAAAAAGTACAGTTTAGTGGGATTATTTCATCCATCCTAGAGCCTGTTACTTGTTCCTTTTCCCAATACCTTGATTCATGGTTCTCAACGTTTTGTATTTTCTTTTGCTTATGACTTTTGCTTACTGGCTGACCCCATCCTAGGTGAAGCCTCTTCTGTGGAGTGGTATATATAATGTACTTAATTCTCCCACTTGTAGGGGGAAGGTCACCCAAGAGGCTGAATGTATATCCAGCCTCAACTTTGTCTTTGAGGCTCCTATTTTTCCAAGAGAATGGCTCCAGACTTTCACGCTTATTACCCGAGTGTGTGTGCGTGTATATATATATATATATATATGAATGTGAATATATATGAATATATCTATAATAAATCTATATATGTATATTGATTTATTCAGGGAAATTTATTTAACCACCTACTATAAGCCTACTGTAGATACAAAGACTAAAAATATATGTATATATGTGTGTGTATGTGTATACATATATATACACATGTGTATATATGTATATGTGTGTGTATGTGTGTATATATATACACATGTGTATATATGTATATGTGTGTGTATGTGTGTATATATATACACATGTGTATATATGTATATGTGTGTGTATGTGTGTATATATATACACATGTGTATATATGTATATGTGTGTGTATGTGTGTATATATATACACATGTGTATATATGTATATGTGTGTGTATGTGTGTATATATATACACATGTGTATATATGTATATGTGTGTGTATGTGTGTATATATATACACATGTGTATATATGTATATGTGTGTGTATGTGTGTATATATATATATACATATATATATATATATATATATTGCTGGCAGATACCTGAGCATACCTTAGTCAAACTGATTATCACTAGGAGCTATATGTCTCTGAGGCCAGGCAAGAAAAAGATTGCGATACCACATATTCCCAAATCTTGGTAAGTCAGAACCATTCGTAAATAATAGTAAGAGTTTGCAATTGCATGGCAGTTATTACCCTCCAGGCACCAGTCTTAGGTATTTTAAATATCTTAACTCTTCTCTGTAATCCTCACAACCCACTCACAGAGATAGATGTCATAATGATTCCAATTCAAAAGATGAGGAAATAGATTCACAGAAAGGTATCTTGCCCAAGGTCCCACAGCTAGTGAGTGATAGTGTTAGGAATTGAACCCTAGAAGTCTGGTACCCACACTTCTGTTACTTGTGACCACTTGTACTCTTGCCTTTACTGCTAGTCTTCTCCTTTTCTCAGTATCTGGGTGAGAACAACTGTGTGAACCCTGGACTGAGCTCTTATGGAAACTTCATGACTTATGCTGTGGTTTACTTGGTAAACGGAGCCCCTTGTCCTCACAATTCACAAGCATCTTACTAGTAGTACATTTTAGTTAGGGAATTCTAAACTTAGTGACAATTAGTAGGAGACCACATTGAGTGTTATATGCTTCCCCTTGCAGGCAAAATTGGATGACAAACCTCTCCTTGTAAAAGAAGGCTGGGGCCTTACCTACTGCTGGTCTGTCGTAAGACAAATGGCACAATGTCATATGAATGGAAATTTCAGGAAGTGCTAATGTGTAGTATCTTAAAGATCTCTTAAAAAATATGTTCCATCAGACTTTTTCTTCTCACTTTCAAAATCTATGAGAAATGAAAAATGGAAATAATCTAAAGCTTACAGAATTTTTAAAAAGCTGCAGATACGATTGATTATTTCAAATAGAATTCCTTTTATCCTGGAAACTTTGTACATGTTACTGATCAATCATATATACTTACATAATGATACTCTTCTGGAACCTGGAGTATCTTGGCTGATCCTTTATTATTTCAGTTATTTAAATGATTTGTCTTGTAACTAGTGTCTCAAAATAGTTCAGATAGAAATCTTCACTTTAAGAAAAATAAAGACTATAATAACAAGAGGATCACTAGATTAAAGTTCACTTAAAAGAGCCAATTTGCAAAGTAACCATAATTTTATTGGCTCTTTCTTCTTAGGAGTCTGGATCTATGAATGCGAATTTAAATTTACAAACGTTAATCTAGCTGGAAATATCAATTAATAGTTTTCTTTTGTTTCCCGCTTGTGTCTAAAATATAAAAATATGAGAAATGATTCTATGGTGGCTTGAATTAAAAAATAGTTGAGTATGTGTCAGATACATAAGGATCCATTTCAATCTCCTAAACTATTTATAATCCCATTTTTGTATTTGTAATACTATGAAGCATGTATGTTTAGGATAATGACTCCATGATTAGGTGGATAGAGATAAATAGGAATTTATCAGGAAAAATTCAGGAAGTAATTAAGGAAATAATTTCAGAAAAAATATTGAAGGTCTCTTATATACTAGATACTATGTTAGCCTCTAGGAATACAAATAATAGAGAAAGATATCCTGAAATGTCAGCCCAAGGAATAAGAGGAATGGGATCAGATAGACCACCCCAAGCTTTTGCCTGATGATGGATGGATATTTAAATATTCCATCACCATGCAAATGAATATTTCTTCTCCCTTCCTGCTACTTCTAGGACCAATAACACTGTGAAATGATTAAATAAATTTGTAGTGAAAGGGAATATAAAGTCAGGTACAGTGGGGAAACAGTATTGGAGAAGAAACTGCATATGGAATCTTCTGCATTCCAGAATCTTCTGTTAGTTAAAAATATCTGTAATAATGAATAAATATTGAATAATAAAATATAATAATAATGAATAAATAATGAATAAATATTCATATATGTATGTTTTTGACATGATAATTCAGTAACATCTAGTATGAAATTTGGATATTACTGTTTTTTAAATACCTTTGAAAATTTAGTAAACAAATTTTTTTGTGCTTACTGTATAATCTAGAATGTTGAACATTCTAATAAGAGCATAGTTATGGGTAAGAGTTCTACTTGTATGCTCTCAAATACATTTAGACCATTGATACTAAGTAGGATATTATCAGTAGTAGAAATTTTGTTTTTCATGTCTTCATTTTAATTTTAGGTGAGAGGAATTTTTTTCTTTTGATAGCAGTAATGTTACTGTGAATTTTGAGGAATAAAAGTAAACCAACGGAGGGGAAATCTTTCTTATGAGCAGATGGCTTTTGGTATATCAAGTTTTTGCCATTTGTTTTAGTGCTTAAAATAAACATTATTTATAAGACCACTTACATTTTGATGTTACTTAATGAGGAATATGCATCATTGATCTGACTAGCTTAAGAGGTCATTTAGAACTTGCCCGTTAACAAGCTGTAATCTGCTGAGCACACAATGACTTTGTTTAAAATTATCTGTTCAGAGCTGATCAATGACAATAATTGTTTTATACCAATCACTTCTGAAAGTTGCTAATTACTTTGAAGGACATGAATACTAGCCTTTTTTTTTTCAGTCATAACCCGTTCACCTTGAAATTAAGAAGAAATGTTATGAAAAGTCATCTTGCCTCTTCAAAGAACTTTTTTTTTTTAAATTGAAAGTTGATTCACCAGTACTGGGATATCGATAGGAAATTTAGGAAAAACTGAAGATGTCATTTGTTCTTCTAAGAGAAAGTGTAGTAGAATCTCCACTGTATTCTATCTTATTGATATAAGATATCAGGGATATCTTATAGGGATTGGTTAGGGATTGGTTAAACTGGACTCCTTATTGCATAGGAAAATGGTGTCTTTTAATGAAAAAACACATACACATACTTTTTCTTCTCATGTAATTCATCCATAAAATGTTTTAGTGGAAAGAGTCTGGGCTTTTGAATTAGAGCTGGGTTTGTATCTGACTTTGCCATTTATTCTTTTACTGGTTATGTGAACTTGATCAAATTACTTAACCACAGTTTCTTCACTCTTAACATGGAGATCATGCCTCATGCACAAGGTTGTCATGAGAATTAAAGCAGTTAATGTAATACCTGGCATATCCATGAGCTCAATAAATTTTAGATCCTTTACTTCACTGAATGGCAGCAGCATCTTCACTTGGTCAAATACCCAGTTTCCTTCTACTTTTACCTCCTCATCTCTAGCAAAACCATTGAGAGATTGATGGATTACCAATATTATTAATATGGATGAGTTTTAATTTGTTACTTTAACCATCACTTGCTTAATATGTGCTTTAATACCCAATTCTGAATAAAAGGATTTGTCTTGGAAAGGAATTTTAGCCTGCCTTTGGGTAGATGTCTAGGGACCTCAGATATTAGAAGATCCCCTGGGAAAACACCAATTATGTATGTACTCTGTGGGGGCTCTTGGTGCTGCTTCTTTAGTTATCCTTCCTATTGACATGGATTCCATGTTAGTGTTGTCCCTTCAGGGTTCTTTTCTCAGAATGGGCATACACGCCACTCTAGTGTGACCTAACCATGAATCAGCATCTTTCCTTTTTCCTTCTCGATACTCCAGCATGCATCTTTTATGTTTTCTGGTACATTTAATCTCGATTTATTTATTTATTTATTTATTTATTTATTTATTTATTTATTTATTTATCTATCTATCTATCTATCTATCTATCTATCTATCTTGTTTTATTTAGATTTTAATGATGTTTTCATGTTACAAGTAGTTCCTACCTTAACACTATTTGATATCCTAACATTTTCCCATTCTTCCTAAGTCACTTCTATTGCTGATGATGGATTTTCTGTCTGTACTTTTATCTGACAGTGTTCTCTTCTTTTATTGTATGATTGTATATGCAGTAAAAGTATGATGTAATATTTGAAGCCATCCCACCAGCTCTATGACTGAAAGCAATGATTTAACCTAGGTATCAATGTCCCCTTCTATCAAATGAGGCTAATAATAATCTCTACCTCAGAATGATACTGTAATGATTAAATTAGATGAGCCAGGAAAATATTCACTTATTTGCATGTATGATTTATATACATATACATATTCCAACTGATTATTCTTTTCATTAGTAAAGTGGTTTGTATCAGTTCCTCATCTTTCTTTGTCATCTCTAATACAGTTTGGTCGAATTAGAGGGAAATAGTTTCTAAAATGAGTTTATAACTAGAAAAAAATAATTTTTCTTATTTAATTAATTTCTATAGATCATTTGAATAATATTTGGAAAGATGCCTTTTATATCATTGTTATACTACCTTGCTTTTCCACTTGGTGTTACTTTCTAGAATTATTATTTCTGACTTAATTGTTCTTACAAGCTATTTTGCATATCTTCAGTGGTTTTCGTCATTCTCATACTGGGAAATTGACTAAATTGGTTCTTTAGAATTTTCATGTCTGTATCTCAGATTGTAAAATATCTTTTAAATGGTCATGCTTTAAAACACAGAAAAATATAGGAGAATACAAGTAAAACATTTTTCCTGTTTATTCTTATAGATCCAGCATTGAAGTTTTAAAAAATTTTAGGCTCAACATATTTAGTTTAAAAAGAATAGGCTTTTGGGATAAAACCCAACAGACAAATGTAGAGTGTCTATATTAATCACCCTTTGCTATTAAAAAAAAAAATTTAGAGAAGGTGTGTGTTCCTACCTTAGCTAACTGTATAAAACATTGGAAGGACTTCATATCCAAAAAGAGAATCATTCACAATATGTGAATAATTCAAAAATATGTGTAAACTGCCATTAAGTTTTAGCAAATGAAATTAAATCTTTATGTAAGGTTAATATTTTTTTCATCTTTTGCTGTTTCTTCTTCCTCTACTTCTTTAAAGAAGTTTTGTGTGTTTTTTTTGTTTTCTACAAAAATAAGACCTGTGCATTATTATGTTTTTGTTCTGAGTTTGTCTAGTAGAGATTGTATTAGCAAAGATAAAACATAAAGAGATCAATTTCTCATGATTATTAGAGCATAATAAGGCATGAAGTAGCCCACGTAAGTCTGTTCTCTGAGACCTCCCCCCCCTTACTCCTCTCATCTAAAAAAACATACGTCCTTTCAACAGAAATGTATGTTCATTGAAAATTGCATTACACTCTGTTCCCAGTTCTGTATTTTAATGGTTTAAAGAATGGGCTCTGAATTCCTAATGTAATTCCCGGATCCATCACCAATGTCTATTTATGAGGAAATTATATAACTTCTGTTTTTAGCTGTTTTCTCATCTGTAAATAAGGTGATAAGACTATTCCTCATAGGAGTATTCTAAGGATTGAATGCAAAAATACACGCAAAACTCTTAGAATAGTGCCTCACACATAATAAAACAACAAATGTTAGCTATTGTTATTGTTAAGTATTAAAATGTCATGATGAAGATATAAGATGTTTTGTTTAAAGATTTTGAAACCACCAAATTTTAAAAGCCCATTTGAAAATTGATTTTAATGAGACCAAATACAATCTTCAAGTCAGTGGTTTATGAAAAATAAAAAATCTGTTTGGTCAGGAAGTGGAAGTGGTAGAGATTGATAAAGCAAATTTTTAATTGCTCAGTAGTTAATTTCACATTCACTGTTTGTGAAAAATTATAAATTTTTAAAAATCTAATAACCTATAAGTATGTTTTGTCTTTATAATATTTTGTAATAAATCTGAGCACACTACATTTGCAACTGTATATACTGTTATAATAGTGGGAAAGCCTAAGACTTTATTTGATGTGAGTTATTTTTCATCATTACCTTAATTTTGAAGAACTGTTCATGTTTCCACTAAAAATGCTCACTGCCATATTTTATCTTTTTATTTTCTTCAATAGATTCAGAGGCGATGGCGAGGCTACAGGATTCGGAAATATTGCTTTAATTATTTTTATTTGAAGGAGTACCTGAGAGCTGTTTCAGAGACCAACGATGCAATTAGGTGAGTATCCTACTAGTGACAATTTCAAAAAGGTTTCTTAATAGATGTTGATCATTACCTTACTTAGGAATACTTGCTAGAATAATGTGATATTTTAGATAGAAATTTATTGATAAGATAGAGCTATATGATTCTGTTTACCTTAAAATTTATTGTCATATTTTTAAATATATTGCACTTTTGACTATAAATTAGATTACTTATGTGTTCAGTAGGCCTCTCTGATTCTATGCAAAATAGTTTTGGTAAAATTATCTCATTCTGAAATGGAATTATTTGTAAAATGATTCTATAGATGAAGACTTATAGTGTGATAAGCCTCAGATATATTTTGAGAAATATGATCAGTAGCAAGAACTTGCCTCTCAAAGGAGAAAATATTATGGAACATAATTAAAATGGACTTCTTTTTTTTTTTTTTTAAAGATTTTATTTATTCACTTGACACAGAGAGAGAGATTACAAGTAGGCAGAGAGGCAGGCAGAGAGAGAGGAGAGAGAAGGAAGCAGGCTCCCCACTGAGCAGAGAGCCCGATGTGGGCCTCGATCCCAGGACCCTGGGATCATGACCTGAGCCGAAGGCAGCGGCTTTAACCCACTGAGCCACCCAGGCGCCCTAAAATGGACTTCTTACTATCAGCTTTTGTTTCTTTGAACACATAGACAGCACCTGAATTTAGATCATAGGATGATGTCTTTTGTAGATTTATGTAAAGTAAAGCTATTGTAACACTATTTAGTCAACTTTACCAAAGCTCTATGTGTAAGTTTTCATATAACTTCAAATATATAGTTTTTTTCCTTATGTAATATGCCCCATTGTAATAACATTTAAGTGACCATAGGTTTCTAATATGTTTAGATAAAAAAGAAATAGTAACTAAAAACAGTTGCCATGTATGTAGTTGTTTTAGTTTTTTCCCACATACCTTATCTTATTTTACTCTTAAAATTCTTTGAACTAGAGAGAACAATTGCATAATAAATTGTTAAGACTTTTGCCTGAGACCCTAAAGTTACATATATTATAAGAAATATCTGAAAACTGATTTTTCTAACTTTTAAATTTCTCACATATGCTTTGCACATAAGAGGATCTGGTCTTTGGAGATTAAATGTTGGGTATTTGTAAGGTTGATTTCTTTGGAAACTGCAATAAAGGCCTGGAAGGGTTGCAGTAGGATTTGGTCAGTTGAGGAAGTTGGAAAACTCAGAAAGATGTGGATGCGGGGGGACTGCTATTTAATTTCTCCCTTAAGAAATCCAAGGTCCTGGAGATGGGCTGGCTTTTCTGCAAATGGCAGGCATGAGCCTGTCTGGAGAATAGAGCTAGCAGAATACGCAAGAAAGGGATTTTGGGTAGGGCTAGGACTAAGGTGAGATAAATGAGGTTCTTAAGGCACAAAAGTTGAAGAGGTGCTTACTGGCAGGGCCATGCAGGTGCCAACCCTGCACTTTTACAAACCCAAAAGGGCATCCTTAAATTGTACACTGGAGAGGCCTCCCTTGCTTCACACTAGCCCATCACTGGTAGGGAAAGGTCCTCAAAGAGATAAGTATGTGAAAGACTGGCTTTGTAAAGGCCTGTATTTTCTATTAGACAGGTACTTCCATTCATCCTTATTTTCTGATTTTACTGTGTATATCTCTGGTTACCAGGGAATCTGGTATATCAGTACTGACACTTTGCTTTAGCCTGATATTCTTTACCATATCACAGACTTACTGTTTTTTCTACCTTTCTTAGAAGTCTTTTTTTTCTTTTTTAAAGATTTATTTATTTCAGTGAGAGAGAGAGCGAGCACAGAGGGGAGGGACAGAGGAAGAGGGAGAGAGAAACTCAAGCAGACTCCACACTGAGCATGGTGCCCAGTGCAGGGCTTGATCTCATGACCCAGAGATCAGACCTGAGCTGAAACCAAGAGTTGGACACTGAACCAACTGCATACCCACGCACCCCTTTCTTAGAATGTTTAAGCCATATTGGAAGCTGAATCTAGCAAATGCTTTTCCTTATCTGCTAAAATAATTATATGTACCGTTTTTCCTTTTTGACTTATTGACATGTTACAGAATGTATTTTTATTAATAAAGATACTAAGGAGATATACAGGTACAGTGTACCTTATTGATGTCATTTACACAACAAAGTAGGGTTCGCGAAGCCCCTCACCTTCCAACCTGGTCTTCACTGTAGCCCCGGATGTCCTTGCAGGGACACTTGGATGCCTCTTTCACTACCTTTTTGATGTCTTTGTATTTGTATTTGCCAGGCAGAAGATTAGATCCACAACTGACACTTGTGGGGTAGGGATGCAGAAGGCCATGCCAGTGAGCTGTTTATTTAGCTGTTTATTTAGCTACCTTATCCATAGACTTGGTGGAGCTAATAGAGGCAGAGATGATGTTCTGGGCAGCTCTTTGGCCATCACACCAGTTTCCCAGAGGGGCCATCCACGATCTTCTGGGTGGCAGTGATGGCATAGGCTGTGGTTGTGAGTTACTTCACAATGCCCTGGTTGACGTTGCCAGAGAGCCACACAGTTGGTGGTGCAGGAGGCATTGCTGAAAGTCTTGAGGGACTTGTCTTATTTCTCATGAGTTCATTGCCAATCACAAACATGGGGGCCTCAGTAGAAAAGATGACCCTCTTGGCTCCACCCTTTAAGCCCCAGCTGTCTCCATAGTAGTGAAGACACCAGTGGACTCTACACCAACATCACCCCATTTGATGTTGGAAGGATCTCTCTCTTGGAAGATAGAGAAGGGCTTTTTTTCCACTGTCAGCAAGTTTCATGTTGTCAGCCTTGACTGTGCCATTGAATTTGCCATGGGTGGAATCACACTGAAACAGGTAGATCATGTAGTTGATGTCAATGAAGGGGTCATTGATGGCAAAATGTACACTTTGCCAAGAGTTAAAAGCAGCTTTGGTGACCAGGCACCCAATATGACCGAATCTGTTTATTTTGACCTTCACCATTGTGTTTTGGAGATGTGGCTAGCACCATACAAGAAGATGGAGCTGTCTGTTAAACTAGGAGGAGCAGAGGAAATACACTAATATTAAACCATCATTGTGTGCTAGGACTATCTCTGACCGAGCTATTGTTACTCTTTTGATTTATCGATAGATTATATCAGTATTTTATATAGGATGTTTATATCCACTTTTGTATGCTTGATTAGTTATAATTTTCTTTTTTTGTGTTGTAATTTACAGGTATTGTTATCACGTTTTTACTATATATATTAGACGAACTGAGTAGATTATATGGCAAGGCAGTTGGAAGGGAAAAATAGTACTCTGTTTTCTCTCTACTCAAACTCAATACTTCTGTTTGCCAAATGTGTGGGTTTTCCATCCTAAGCAATCTCAGAGCAGCTAGTGTGCTATAATTTAACTCAATTTTGAAACTACTTATATGGTGGTAGCATCATATCCTACAGGTTGTCCCACAAGACTGTCTCTCTTCCCACCCCCATGCAAACTGCAGACACCAACTGCAAGTGTTATGTCCCCAGTTTACCCACCGCTTCTGTCCAACTTGGCTACAAATCAGAGATTACTAGGACCTCCTACTCAAGATCAGCCCTTTGCTCTAACTGTTCAAGAACTCAGGAAAACAGCTTATTTACTAGATTACTGGCTTCCTTATTTTATGGAAGTTTAAGAGAGGAAGGGGTAGAGACATATCTATTCCACTATCTCAGAATTGGAAATACATAGTTAACTTTCTTTTTTTTTTTTTAAAGATTTTATTTATTTATTTGACAGAGAGAGAGATTACAAGTAGGCAGAGAGGCAGGCAGAGAGACAGGGAGAGGAGGAAGCAGGCTCCCCGCCGAGCAGAAAGCCCGATGTGGGCCTCGATCCCAGGACGGTGAGATCGTGACCTGAGCCGGGAGCAGAGGCTTTAACCCACTGAGCCACCCAGGCGCCCCATAGTTAACTTTCTAATATAAATCACAGTCTGTTTTCCTTTCTGTTGCATATGCAGTTTTATAAACGTAATGAAAGCATGCTATGGGGTGCCATAGAGGACGCACAGAAGAGGAACAACTAAGGCAAAGACAGGTGTTGGTCAGAGTAGGAGTGGGGGAGTCTGAGATTAGGGATATTTCTCAGAGGCTGTGAAGCTGAGCCCAGAGGATTGTGCAGAAATTAGGACATTAACACAGAAAATCTCATTGAGGTTGTTGCAAGGAAGATGATAGAAGGTTCAGTTAAAGATAAATCCAGACAGTTTAGTAGGAACCATGTCATAACAGTGCATTTTAGACCACATTAAAGACTTTGGATGCTGTTCTGAGAACACTGGAGTAGACTTCCCTTTTAAGAAGAGCAGTGGCATGATTACATTTGTGTTTTGGCATGCAAGTTTGATTGCATTTTTCATAATATTTATTTTAAAATAGTCTGGTGATTATTAAAAGCATCATTAGGGTCATTAATTTTACTGAGATATTGTTGTTTTCCTTCTCATAGAAGAACATATATAACACATTTGTTTGGATTATTTCTTCACATTTCTTTATTCTATTTTTCATTGTGAATCTTTAGAATCAGGACTCCAGTCTACCAGAAGCAACTTAAAACAGTCTACACTTATTAGCTCATCACTTGGTCAGCCAAGAGTCTTGGAGTTGCTCCATGCCTAGACTAAGGTCTCTCAGGAGGTTGCAGTCCGGCTGTCAGCCAGAGCTGGGGTCTAATATGAAAGCTCAGCTGGGGGAAGAGCCGCAGTCATGCAGGCCTCCATTATTCTGACTGTTGCACTTGAGTCCCTTGGCTTCTTGCCAAGTAGGCTTCCCTGTAGGGCAGCTTATAACATGGAAATTAGCAAATGAACAAGAGGACATAAGAAAACATGAGGATGGAAACCACATTCTTTTGATAACCTAATAACAGAAGGGACATTTCATCACTTCTGCTATATTCTGCTCATTCGAAGCAAGAGACTCATCCATCCATCCCACACTCAAAGCAAGGGGATTACAGGAAGGATGAATACTACAGTGGGAATTATTGGTACCCATCTTACAGGATATTTTCCACACTCGGTGACTTGCATATAGAATTTGTTCAGTAAACCTGTTGCTTTTCAGCATTTTTCCTTGGGCAGAAGTTACTTTACACTTACTTATGGCAATATTTTTAGGTGCTCTCTTTTCAAGATTCTATTTCAAACTTTAATATTGTATCAAAGCAACTATGATGTATACTGATTACTTATACCAGCAAGGATTAAATGTATAGTTTCTGGGTTTTAAAGAGACAATAGAAGATCTAGTGCATTCTTCTGTCTTTGGGCAGGGTAAAATAATTTGGGAACAAAAGTTAGCAAAATATGTTCTATATCAAAATATGTTTGATTTGAATTATGTAGGATACCAGACAACCTTAGTCTTAACTTTATCTGCTCTTTTATTAATGGAAGTAGTTTATTATATAGTTAATAGTAAAAGAAATTATGTATAATTATATAAAAATATTTTTATAACCAAGAGTGGACCTATCACAAAGATGAATGGAATTGATTAATTTGAGGCTGAGTTTGCACTTGGTAGACATGTTCCTTTATAATATCTAGCCTGATATGCAAAAACTGCCCCAGGTTATGAATAAGGAAATTATATAATGAAATTAAAAATTAGCTACAGAGTTATAGATTGGTAGCATTAATAAAACATTATTAGCGTGGAGTGCAGAAAACTGATTTTTTGACAGAAATTTAAGCTAGAAATAATATATTCCCCCAAGTTTAATGCTTCATTGTATTTTTTGGTTGTTAATACCTTATAACAATAGTGCTGTTTTGAATGTAAATTTGTCATTCATCAAAGTGAATCGAAGTTTTCCAGCATGTTGATTTTGTATGTCATGTTTTGGCTAGAAAGATTTTTATGGATATTTTTCTTTACCTATCTTTTCACATATCATGAGAGTTTTTTAAAAAGATATATTTGTTTTGTTTTATTGTAACAGCTTTATGGAGATAGAATTCATATACCATATGATTCATCCATTTAAAGTGCACTATTCTGTGATGGTTAATATAGCCACAAAGTTGTGCAACCATCACCACAAGTAATCTAAAACATTTTCATTATCTTAAAAAGAAACCTTGTGTCCTTTAGCAGTGACCCACTCCCATTCTTCCCAGCCCTGCTCAGCCATTGGCAAACACTAATCTACTTTTTATCTCTATAGACTTGCTTATTGTGTACATTTCATATAAATTGAATATTACAATGTGGTTGTTTGTTACTGATGTTTGGTCTGATGTTTTCAAAGTTCATCCATGCTGTCGTATATAACTACTACATTCCTTTTTCTTGCTAATTAATATTTCACTTTATGTATAAACCACATATTATTTATCCATTTATCATTGATGGACATTTGAGTTGTTTCCACTCTTTGGCTATTATGAATAATGATGCTATGAACATTTATATACAAGTTTTTGTGTGGAAATAAGTTTCCATTTCTCTTGGGTACTTTATGAAAACTTTTATTTAACAAGTGTAAGACATGAATAGCTAGGAACATTGACTTTGGAATCAGATTGATGTGGATGAGTCATGGTTCTGCCATTTTCTAGTTGTGTGAACTTGAACTAGTTACTTAATCTTACAGAAATTAGGTTTCTTCATCTGTGCATTGGAGCAGCAGTATTTACTTTGCAGAATATTTGTGAGGCATGCAGTACGTGAAGCACTGGGTGTATAATTGACTCAACAAATAACAGCTATTACTATCAAGGAAAAAGAGCTAATATTTGTAAACATACTTCCCTATGATGTTATAAGAATAACATTCAGTTTTATGAGGCTATTTTTAATTCAAAGTAAATAAACATAAAATTTCATGAATCAGCTTGTGTATTTTAAAAGAATTTATAGAAACATTAATTGCTGAGTACAGTCTAAATCCTCAGTATTTTGGGGGTGCCTGGGTGGCTCAGTCGGTTAAGCATTCTGCCTTCGGCTCAGGTCATGATCCTGGAGTCTCAGGAGCGAGCCCAACAAATGGCTCCCTGCTCAGGGGGAGTCTGCTTTTGCCTCTGCCTGCTTCTCCTCCTCTTCCCCCACCCCACTGGTGCTCTGTCTCTCTCAAATAAGTGAAATCTTTTTTGTTGTTGTTGTTGTTTTTTAAGATTTTATAATCTTAAGAAGATTCTAAAGAGAGAGAGAATGAGAGAGCGAGCACAAGAAGGGGGAGAATCAGAGGGAGAAGCAGACTCCCCACTGAGCTGGAAGCCTGATGTGGGAGTCACTCTCAGGACTCCAGGATCATGACCTAAGCTGAAGGCAGTCACCTAATGAACTGAGCCACCCAGGCACCCCAAATAAATAAAATCTTCAAAAAAGAAATCAGTATTTTTGTGACATTAAACCATGGCTAAAAATTTTCTTTCAGAGTACTGGTAGGAAAAGCAAAGAATGGAACATGGAACAAAGTTGGGAAAGATGTAGTAATGAATATACAAACATCTTTTTTTCAAGTTTAGAAGAATTTTACTCATTAATTAATTAATTAATTTATTTATTTATTTATAGCATGAGGGGAGGGAGGAGCAAAGGAGGGAAGGAGAGAGTGAATCCTCTCTCTGGCTTCACACCCAGCATGGAGCCCAGCATAGGGCTCCGTCTCAGAACCCTGAGACAGAGCCCTGCATTGGACTTCCATGCCCAGCAAGGAGTCTGCTTGTCCTTCTCCCCCTGCTCTTCTCCCCTGGCGCTGTCTCTCTTTCTCTCTCTCAAATAAATAAATAAAATCTTTCAAAAAAATAGTGAAAAGTTGTATATGTTAACATAATATAGGCATATTACTATATATATATTACCTTTTACCAAATGTTTATAATAGATAAAAGAATTGCTTTGCCATATCCTTGCTATGTTCCTAGTGGTGACTGCTTTTTTCTTTTAGCTATTTCTTTTTACACCAAATGTTTGTTAATTTTATGCTTACCTGATACTGTCTGAATTTACATCTTCGGATCTTTTACATTACTTTCACATACAGTAGATGAGGGTTTAACTCATATTCTTCCCATCTCTACTTCTGTCTATTTTCAGAGAAATCAGTATCAGTGTTTACATTATCATGATTACAGAAACAGAGTTCTTACGAAGGCATTTAGTGTAGGATGAATATATTTACCTTATTCCATTTTTTAATTACTTTCTATTTTCCTTATATTTTTCATCTTGCTCTATCTGCAAATTATATCTGCCATTGATTATTTCCCAGGTATTCTGTTCTATAAGGAAATCTAGTAAGTCCCCTTTTCCTCTGGAGCTTACCCTCTTTGGCCTCTCCATCATCCTGCTCCAGACAGACTTCATTTTCTTTTGACATGATGCAGATTTCCTGAGAAGACATCTCTTAACTTTCTTTCTCTTGGGCTGAACTCACTGTTTTGTGGATCTGTGTTCTCTTTTTATGATTTATTTTCTTGTTTTTCTGGAGCAACTGCTATAATAATGTGCATGGAAGGCAATTTGGAGAATTTTTACTTGCTTTAAATGTGTCTTATTCTATCTTTCAAATTGATTAGTAGCTCGTCTGGATAAAATATCCTCAGTTGCAGATCATTTGCCCTCAGAGTTTTGAAGACACTGATCTGTTGTTTTCCAACATTCAAAATTGTTAATTGCTTGTCTGTTTCTCCTTCCTTTGAAAATAATCCATTTTTTTCCCAACATGTGTTAGTTCAAGTGCACCAAAAGCAAATACTAAGATGGAATTAGATGTACAAGAAGTTTAATGGAGAGAAGAAGCAGGAAAAGATGGGGGAAATCCTTTAGTCCACAATATAAGTCTGATACCCATGAAAAGAAAGAGAGAAAGAAGATTGGGAAGAGATTGGGACTGCAGTACATTTTCAAGAAAGGCTGAAGGGTTGTCCTCAAGCCAGTTAGCCTTTGGAGGAGTCTGCTGTCCACCAGAATAATCCTGCCTTAGGACCTCCACTCCCCATTCTCAACTACTGGCTGAGGGAGATGTGACATTGGTATGATCATGTTGGTGGGTTCGATGGTACATTTTTATGGGCATTACAGATTGTCTTGAATTTTTTCCCCTGGAACTTTTGAAATTTCTCAGAATTAGGACTTTTATAAGTATTTTGCTTCCATTGTTTGAGCAATCAATGTGTCCTTTAGTTCTAAGATATTTTCTTATATTATTTCTGAAATAATTTCTTTTCTTCTGTTTCCTTCTATTCTTTCTTCACATGGATGGTTCTTATTGGTTGGATGTTGGACCTCCAGAAGTAATGTGCTAAGTCTCTTAAACCTTTCTGCCTCCATTCCCTTCACCTTGGGCCTTTGTCCTTTCATTCTATATTTGTGAGAGACTTCCTTCCTACCTTACTAAAATTTTTATTTTAGCAATAATTCTTAACTTTCAATAAATATTTCTACTATTCGGATCATCTCTTCTTTCATATCATTGTGTTATTATTTTGTTAAAGAACTTTCTCATATTTCTCTAAAAGTACTAGAGCAGTTAGGGTCTTGGCAGGAAGCAGAATCCACCTCAGGGTTTATTTTCCGAATGAAGAGAGTTAAATGAAAGGACGAGTTCAGAGATATGTTCAGGGTTAAGGGCACAGCAAAGGATGTTTTAGCAACAGACACTGGCAACAGTAGGATGTTGCTACTGCCAGGGTCAAAGAGTTAAGGGAAAGAAATAGCATTAATGGTTACAGTAAGAGCCAAGGGGACGTTTACAACCTCTGCTCCTGCCCATGACCTATACTTGTAGAGGAATGCAGCTATTTCCAGAGGTGTGTGTGGCACCAAAGGGGAAATGGAAATGAGGTAAAAATACCCCCAATTTCTTCCTCCTGAACTTTAGTCTTCTCTTAGATTAAATCCAGCTGAAAACTGGCCTAAATTATGCAGTTGTTAGGACTTAGCCTTTTTGGTCACAGTGCAGGGCACAAAAGTATGTAGAATGAATTGGGGGTAGCAAATGAAAAATAACCAGCATAGGTAGTAACAGAAGTTTAGAGTTTAAGTTTTATTCAGTCTCTGTGTTCTCAATTTCTTCCAGGGTGGGTTTTTTTTTTTAATTCAAGTTGACTATTTGCATTATCCCTATTATACTAGAAGTGTGAGAAATTGAAACACCAATTTCAATTTGTACATACATTGAAGATTTTGTTGACTGATAGGTTTCATTGCTTTCAAGGTGATAAGTCAGGGAGCCAATTCCTTTTGCTAGGAGATGCACAAATGCAAGTATATGGAGTAATATATGCATATATACATTTAGGCTATTTAGTTTTTCCAAAGAAACTTCTGTTGCTCTACTGAGGGAGTAGATGCTGTCGCTGCCACTGGGTGTAGGGTAAGAGAAGATTTCTTGTGCCTCACACCCACGAGTTACTGTACTCTTAGTCCTATGCATTTTCTCTCAGTTTCTTCAGAGCACAACCTTAATCCCTCACCTAAGAGATTGAAGTCTGGATGCTGGCATTCCTTGTGTATATGTACTGAAGAAATAAAAGTGTGTGGCTGTTGTAGATATGTAGCTCATGGTTAAATTGCTACAACTTAGTAGAACTGAGATGGGATTCTACATCTTATGACATCAAGGATAGTGTATTTTCCAGTGTCTTATGCTACTTTTTGAGTATGAGGAGCTAATACAAAATGATAGAAAGATCTTAGAAAGTTAAAGTTTCTCAGCTGGACTACATTTGTTGCATAGTTAAATTCTGGATGCCACTATTTTTAGTGAACATTGATGAAAAAAGTCCACATCCAGCAGAAAACAGCCTGGAATATAAGGGGTGTGGAAATCGGGAAGAATTGGTCAAGATTGGAACACAGAAACTCAAAGTAAGGCATGACATCTGACTTCAAATTTCAAAGAACCATCATGTACTACATTTATAAAAAAGGAAAAAATTAAGGCAAGTGGTAGATTTCAGTTCAACATGAAAAGCATATTTCCAATAATTAGAGCTATTCAGTAATAGGCTGACTTATGAAGTATAAAACATCTGATAGGATTCATCTGCAATGTCAGGACTTGTGTAGAAAGGATTTCTGAATCTGATGACAAACTAGAAGATTTCTAATTTCCCTTTAAATCTGGGATGACTTGTTTAACATGGTTATATGTTTAAAAGACACAAATCTATATATTTATTTATCTCAAAACTTAAAGCACTTCAATTTCCATAGAGGTGCTAAGATAATTTAAATGAGACTAATCTATGTCATAAGGGATTCACAGAAAAGTATATAGTATAAAATTATCACTTATCATGACCAAGATGGATATGATAATACATGTAAATCAAGACTTTTGTATATATGCGTATATTATAATTACATATTTAAAACCCTTCAAGTTAAAAGTTCTCTGTCTATCATGAAATTTTAAAAAAATATTTTAATACTAAATGTATATTTGAAATATATACTCCTGAAAGATAAAGTCTGCCTTGTATTTCCATGGATAGAAAAAAGTTTTCTCAGGTAGCAACAGCTCCTCAAATCACTAAATTGGTCCTTCATAGTTTTGGAGAAGAGTGACTAATGGATTTATCACTAAGAGGACCATTATTCTAATTTTAATATTATATTTATGAATTCTTGGATTCATTGACATGCTTGCCAAAATACTAAATTGGAGAAAGAATGGCTATTAAAATGCTTTTTTGACTCCCTATGATCTGGATAGTGCTGATGAAATAACACATGTAAGAGAACAGTGTCCAGTTCCTTCAAGATACCTGTCCTGCTCTGCCATATTGGCATGGACTTGGCTGTGTGCCTGGTTTCTGTGGTTACTCTGAAATCCACTGATCCATACCCGTAAGTTGGCATATTAAAAACTGACTTTCTGTTCTTTGCCTGTTGCTATTATTTCTATGTGAATAACTTCCAGTTGAACTATAAAAAATTCTTAGTTTCTAAAGTTCACAATTCCTCTCTCTTCCATTTCCTGTTAAACTATCAATATCCCAAATGAAGATGGTCACCATTTAGAACTCTCAGTTAACTAACAGCTTGCTGTTTGAAAATATTTATATCAATATTTGTGTTAAATGCTGTCTTTGTAGTCTGCTAATTTGCATTTGCTTTCAAGGATAAAGCAAAAAAAGTTGAGTGATTTTTATGAATATTCATGTAGTTTCTAGGAAACTCATTTCAAAAGATTTAAACATTATCTCTCATCCTTATAATGGTTATCTAGGACCTCAGTATGACCACCATTATAGCCTTTAAGTGATCTTTCTCTGGTATAAAACCAAAGAGAGTCAACAAAGGCATTAAGCTAATGACAAAACTGAAGAGCATTGAGATCATTTAACATTGCGTATCAGGAAACAGTACTAAATAGATTTTTAGTTCTCTGGAGTTGAACTTAATACCTTAAACTATCTAGGAAGCACATTTCCAATTGTGCTTTAATTAACAAAGAAGTAGAAACATGAAGGAAATCAGCATGTCTTCTCAGATTGATAGCATGTGCAGCCCCCAAAATCAAAGGAGGAACTACTAGAGTAAAAACCTATGAAGTAGTTGGTCTTCGTCTCCCTTGTGCTGTCACATATAGATTCTTCAAAACTTCCACTAACTTCATTTTAAAGTCAGAATTAATATGGGAAAATACTAATGTAAGCAGTAAGGTCTGGATTATATCTACTCTATCGATATTGGACACATGCTTCATAACTTCCTATTTAGACATATGCACAATGTAGACAAAAAGCATTATAACTGAGTAGTTACTTGAATCTTGTAAAACATAAAAGAAATATTTAATTATAGACTCATCAAAAATTTCTGCCTTTTGGGTAGCATGTCTATGTATTTTTGAAAAATAATAAAAGGAAGATCAGTCTTGTATGTGATAATCATAAATGTCATAAATATCAAGCTAAAAATTTATATGGACAGGTTTAGACATTGTAAGTAATGACGAACTCAATAAATCGACTAATCACAGTAAATTATATTTACTAAGCATCTATTGTGTGCATGATGTTTTGTATGTTATCTATCTATACAAAACTCCTTTGGGGATGTATATTATCATATTTTAAGATGAGAAACAAACTTACATTTTAAGTAATAGGGTCACACAGCTAAGTAGTGGTAGATCTGGAGATTTGAACTTAATTTTTTTTAAATCAAAACAGTTTCTTCGTATTTTATTATTACAAGTTATATCAGTCATATTTCAGTGGCATATAGCATCAGTAGGCTCACTTAAAACCCATTACAAACCTCTTAAAAATGAATTGCCTTCTCTGCTACTGGGGCTAAAAAAGACGTCTTAGACTTCCTTTCAGTGGGAGTACCATATGACTTGGTCATGCCTAGTGAAATAAAGTATTAAAAGTAATAGAACTAAATGAGAATTTGACTCTTGTAGGCAAGTTCATGTCAGATTAAAACCATCATTATGTGGTGTTAAATATTTTTTTCAGATCCCATCTGTTCTTTCTACCATGTGATATAGGTCGTTAACAATTGAGGCCTTGGCATTAATTGAAATAGTAGGTAGATTTCACAATATTGGTGTATGCTACCTCCTCCTTGCCTCTTCCAGCAAGTTTCTGTGAGAAGTAGATGAACTTGGACTAGATATAGCTAATCTGCAAGCAGAGATTGAAGATAGTACTGCTTAGATAGAGAACTGCCCTCTGTATAGTGTGTATTTTTTGAGCATCTTACAGTTTGGAACTTTGTGGTATTGTAAAATGCAACTGGTTTCTACCTCAAACTGATGAATTTATTAGCAGTGGACGTGGAGTTTAGGGACTTAGCTGGAGATAACCACAAGGCCTTGGCAGGTATGTGAGCCCAAGACAACTATCAGAATTGGGATATTATCACAGTCAACAAAACCAAAAGACAACTGACAGAATGGGAGAAGATATTTGCAAATGACATATCAGATAAAGGGCTAGTATCCAAAATCTATAAAGAGCTTCTCAAACTCAACACCCATAAAACAAATAACCCAGTCAAGAAATGGGCAGAAGACATGAACAGACATTTCTCCAAAGAAGACATCCAAATGGCCAACAGACACATGAGAAAGTGCTCAACATCACTCGGCATCAGAGAAATACAAATTAAAACCACAGCGAGATACCACCTTACACCAGTCAGAATGGCTAAAATCAACAAGTCAGGAAATGACAGATGTTGGCGAGGTTGCGGAGAAAGGGGAACCCTCCTACACTGTTGGTGGGAATGCAAACTGGTGCAGCCACTCTGGAAAACAGTATGGAGATTCCTCAAAAAGTTGAAAATGGAGCTACCCTACGACCCAGCAATCGCACTACTGGGTATTTATCCTAAAGACACAAAGGTAGTGATCCTCAGGGGCACGTGCACCCGAATGTTTATAGCAGCAATGTCCACAATAGCCAAACTATGGAAAGAACCTAGATGTCCATCAACAGATGAATGGATAAAGAAGATGTGGTATATATATACAATGGAATACTATGCAGCTATCAAAAGAAACGAAATCTTGCCATTTGCAACGACATGGATGGAACTGGAGGGTATTATGCTGAGCGAAATAAGTCAATCAGAGAAAGACAATTATCATATGATCTCTCTGATATGAGGAACTTGAGGGGCAGGGTGGGGGGTCGTGGGGGGTAGGGAGGGAAAAATAATGAAACAAGATGGGATGGGGAAGGACACAAACCATAAGAGACTCCTGATCTCACAAAACAAACTGAGGGTTACTGGGGGGTGGGAGGGTAGGGATAGGGTGGATGGGTTATGGACATTGGGGAGGGTTTGTGCTTTGGTGAGTGCTGTGAAAGATGTAAGCCTGATGATTCACAGACCTGTACCCCTTGGGCAAAGAATAAAAATAAAATTTAAAAAGAAATTGCAGTCAATACAGCCGTCCATCCCTGCTGTGGTTACATCTACCCTTTTCCCACAAAGCATCATCTTTAATAAATACATATGCTATTGAAAAAAAAAAGAATTGGGATATTATCTTGTCTGATAATGCATAAGTTAATTCAGACCAACGGTCCTCATAACAAGATCTAAGCATCAAAGAGCTATCAACATAATAAATAATTTACTAGCCAAAATATAAAAGAAGGTGAGCATTCAGAGACATAAGTCTACAGTCAAAACTGCTTTTGCCTTGAGGGCATCAATAATTTCTTTTTTCATTTCTTCTTTGGATGACTTTAAAATAGTCACCTATATTTCTTTTGATATTGTAGGGTTTCTTTTGTAACTTTTAATATTGAATCCAATGAAGTCTATATAATATGAGGAGTAAATTTAAAATTCAGTGTAAGGTTTTTTTTTAAGTGGCTAACAAGCTATTGCAGTAGCATTTATTAAATAATTCAATTATCTCTCACTGTGAAATGTCCTCTTATCGCATACTAAGTCACCACGTTCTCAAGTATATCTCCTGACTATCGATGGCCATCTGATTTATCTTTCCTTTTGTAATCCTGTATAATATTACATGGCTTAAGTACCTATAAATTACTTTTGTTTTTCAGAAGATGCTATGGCTACTTTAGCTTAATTTTCTTCCAACTAAATTATAAATCATTTTGGCATGTTTCAAAAAATATCAAATTGGGATTTTAAATCAGTTTAAATTAAATTTGTGTAATAGAATAGGGAAAAATAATACTTTCATAATTCAAGTCATCTTGTCAAGGAATGAAGTGTATCTCTTCATTTATGTGGGTCTTTTAAAATGTTCATTAGTAAAACTTCATTATTTTCTTAATAAAAGGTCTGCTTTTTTGGTTTGTCTCTCTTTTCCTTTGTTCCTTTGTTTTGTTTTTTTTTTTCTTAAATTCCACATCTGAGTGAAATCATATGGTATTTGTCTTTCTCTGACTGGCTTATTTAGCATAACACTCTCTAGTTCCATCCATGTCATTGCAAATAACAAGATTTTCTTGTTTTCTGTGGTCAAATAATATGCCTCTGTGTCTGTGTGTGTGAGTGTATCACATCTTTTTTATTCACTCATCTGTTGATGAACACTTGGGCTGCTTCCATAATTTGGCTATTGTAAATAATGTTGCTATAAACATAAGGTGAATGTATCCCTTTGAGTTAGTGTTTTCATATTCTTTGGGTAAATACCCAGTAGTGCAATTACTAGATCATAGGGTAGTTCTATTTTTAAATTTTTGAGGAACCTCCATGCTATCTCCCACAGTGTCTATACCAGTTTGCATTCCCACCAACAGTGCAAGAGGGTTCCTTTTTCTCCACATCTTTGTCAACACTTATTTCTTGAGTTTTTGATTTTAACTATTCTGACAGGTGTAAGGTGATATGTCATTGTAGAGTTTTGATTTGCATTTTCCTGATGATGAGTGATGTTGAGCATCTTCTCATGTGTCTTGTGGCCATCTGGATATCTTCATTGGAGAAATGTCTGTTCATGTCTTCTGCCCTTTTTAATTGGATTATTATTGTTGGGGTTTTTTTTGTTTTGTTTTCTTTTGGTGTTCTATAAGTTTTATATATTTTTGGATACTAACCCTATATCAGATATGCCATTTGCAAATATCTTCTCCCATTCTGTAGGTTGCCTTTTAGTTTTTGTTTTTTGTTCCCTTTACTATGGAGAAGCTTTTTATTTTGATGTAGTCCCAATAGTTTATTTCCCTCGGCTTAGGAGACATATGTAGAAAGATGTTGCTATGGCCAATGTCAGAGAAATTACTGCTTGTCCTCTCTTGTAGGATTTTTATAGTTTCACGTCTCACATTTAAGGTTCTTAATCCATTTTGAGTTCGTTTTTGGTATGGTGCAAGCAAGTGGTGCCATTTCATTCTTTTGCATATAGCTGTTTTCCCAGCAGCATTTGTTGAAGAGATGGTCTTTTTTCTGTTGCATATTCTTGCCTCCTTTGTTGAAGATTAATTGACCATATAATTGTGGGTTTATTTCTGGGTTTTCTATTCTGTTTCATTGATGCCAGTACTGTACCGTTTTGATTATTACAGCTTTGTAAGATAACTTTAAATTGGAAGTGTGATGCCTCCAGCTTTGATTTTCCTTTTTAAGATTGCTTTGGGTGTTTGGGGTCTTTTGCGGTTCCATACACATTTTAGGGTTGAGCTCTGTGAAAAATGCTGTTGGTATTTTGATAGGGATTGCATTAAATTTATAGATTACTCTGAATAATATAGACATTTTAAAAATATTTGTCCTAATCCATGAGCATGGAATGTCCATTCATTTCTTTGTGTCATTTTCAACTTCTTTCATCAGTGTTTTATAGTTTTCAGAGTACATGTCTTTTACCTCTTTGGTTAAGTTTATTCATAAGTATTTTATTATTTTTGATACAATTGTAAGTGTGATTATTTTCTTAATTTCTCTTTCTTCTGCTTTATTATCAGTGTACAGAAGTGCAATGGATTTCTGTGCATTGATTTTATATCCTGTGACTTTATTGAATTTGCTTATTGGTTCTGTAGTTTTTTGGTGGAGTCCTTTGGGTTTTCTTTATATAGTTTCATGTAATCTGCAAATAGTGAAAGTTATACTTCTTCCTTACCAATTACAGATGCCTTTTTTAATTTTATTTTTTGTTGTTGTTTGATTGCTATAGCTAGGATGTCCAGTACTATGTTGAATAAAAGTGGTGAGAGTGGATATCCCTGTCTTGTTCCTGACCTTAGGGGAAAAAGTTCTCAGTTATTCCCCATCGTGTACGATGTTAGCTGTGGCTTTTTCTTATATGACCTTTATGTTGAAATACATTCCCTCTCAACCTACTTTGTGGGGCTTTATTTAATCATGAATTAATGCTGTACTTTGTCAAATGCTTTTTCTGCCTCTATTAAAATGATCATATGATTTTTATCCTTATTGATGTGATGTATCATGTTGATTAAGTTGCAAATATTGAACCACACTTGCATCCTTGGGATAAATCCCACTTGATCGTGGTGAATGATTTTTTTTAATGTATTGTTGGGTTTGGTTTCTAATATTTTGTTGAGGAATTTTGCATCTGTGGTCATCAGAGACATTGGCCTATAGTTCTCTTTGTTTTGTGGTATCTTTATCTCATTTTGGTACTAAGGTAATGCTGACCTCAAAGAATGAATTTGGAAGTTTTCCTTCCTTTTAGATTTTTTGGAAAAGTTTGAGAAGAATAGGTATTAACTCTTTTTTAAATGTTTGGTAGAATTCCCCTCTGAAGCCGTCTGGTCCCAGACTTCAGTTTGTTGGGAGTTTTTAAATTACTGACTCAGTTTCATCACTAGTAATTGGTCTATTCAGTTTTTCTGAACTGAAGGTTATATGTTTCTAGGAATTTATACTTTTCTTCTGTGTTGTACAATTTGTTGGTATATAATTTTTCATAATACTCTTTTATAATTGGCGATGTTTCTTCTCCTCTTTCATTTGTGATTTATTTGAGTCTTCTCTCTCTTTTTTATGGGTCTGGCTGGAGGTTTACTAATTTTGTTGATCTTTTCAAAGAACCAGCTCTTGGTTTCATTGATCTGTTTTTGTTTTGTTTGTTTTAGTTTCTATATCATTTATTTCGGCTCTGATCTTTCTATTACCTTCTTTCTGCTGGTTTTGGGTTTTATTTGTTCTTTTTCTAGTTCCTTTATGTATAAGGTTAGGTTGTTTATTTGAGATTTTTCCTGCTTTTTGAGGTAAGCTTCTATTGTTAAAAATTTCCCTCTTATGACTGCTTTTGCTGCATCCCCTATATTTTGGATCATTGTGTTTTAATTTTTATCCCATAATTTTTTATTTCTTCTTTGATTTCTTGTCTTACCCATTCATTGATTTATAGCATGTTATTTAACCTCCATGTATTTTTGCTCCTTCCAGATTTTTTCTTATTATTGATTTCTAGTTTCACAGTATTTTGATCAGAAAAGAGTCATGGTATGACTTAGATCTTTTTGAATTTGTTGAAACTTGTTTTGTGGCCTAATATGTGATCTATTCTGGAGAATGTTCTGTGTGCACTTGAAAAGAATGTGTATTCTGCTGTATTGGGATGGAATGTTCTGAAAATACCTGTTAAATCCATCTGGCTCAGTGTCATTCAAAGCCACTCTTTCCTTGTTGATTTTCTGTTTGGATGATGTGTCCATCAATGTAAGTGGAGTGTTAAAGTCCCCTACTGTGACTGTATTACTATTCATTAGTTCTTTTGTGATTGTTATTAACTCTTTTATGTAGCTGGGTGCCTGAATATTTATAACTATTACATCTTCTTGTTAATTTTGTTATTGTATAGTGTCCTTCTTTATGTCTTATTACGGTCTTTGTTTTAAAGTCTATTTGTCTGATATAAGTATTGCTACCCAGGCTTTTCTTTGACATCCATTTGCATGATAAATGTTTTTCTATCCCCTCACTTTCAATCTGCCTGTGTCATTAGTCTGAAGTGAGTCTCTTGTAGGCAGCATATAGAGGCATTTTTTTTTTTTATCCATTCCATCATCTGTGTCTTTTGATTGGAGTTTTTAGTTCATTTACATTCAGAGTAATTATTGATAGGTATGTATTTTTTGCCATTTTGTTTCTTATTTTGTGGTTGTTTTTGTAGATCTTCTCTCATTCTTTTTTCTTTTGCTCTTTTCTCTCGTGGTTTTCTGGCTTTAGTGATATACTTCGTTTCCTTTCTCTTTATTATTTTCATATCTATTACTGGTTTTTGATTTATGGTTACCATTAAGTTAGTATATAATATCTTCTGCATATAGCAGTCTATATTAAGTTGATGGTTGCATTCTTTGTTCCTCTCCCCACCATGTTGTAGGTAGAAGGTGTCATACTTCACCTTACTTTATTTTTTAGCGTCTTGACTGATTTTTATAGATATACTTATTTTCACTGCTTTTAAGCTTCCTACTTTTCTTACTCTTACTTATAGTCTTTCCTTTCCACTCAAAGAGTCTCCTTTAACATTCTTGTAGGACTGTTTTAGTGGTCACGAACTCCTTTAGCTTTTGTTTGTCTGGGAACTCTTCGTCTCTCCTATTCTGAATGATAGCCTTAATGGGTTCAATATTCTTAGCTGCAGATTTTTTCTTTTCCGCACTTTGAATATATCATGCCACTCTCTTCTGGTCTGCAAAGTTTCTGTTGAAAAATCTTCTGGTAGACTTACTGGGTTTTTCTTGTATTAACTCCCTTCTTTTCTCTTGCTGCTTTTAAATTTATTTCTTTATCTCCAATTTATGCTATTTTAATAACTGTGTGTTTTGGTGTAGACCTCCTTAGGTTCATTTTGTTGGGGATCTCTGTGCCTCCTGGATCTGGATATCTGTTTCCTTTCCTAGACTAGGGAAGTATTCAGCTATTATTTCTTCAAATAAATTTTCTGCCCCCTTTCTTTCTCTTCTTCCTCTAAGATCCCTATAATGCAAATGTTATTGGCTTAATGGAGTCAAGAGTTCCCTAAGTCTATTCTCATTTTGCATAATTTCTTTCCCTCTCATTTTCGCAGCTTCATTACTTTCCATTATTCTGTTCTCCAGGTCACTAATTCATTCTTCTGCTTCTCTAGCCCGCTATTTATTCCATCTAGTGCATTTTAATTTCATTTATTGTGTTCTTCATCTCCTATTGGTTCTTTTTTGTCTTTTGGTAAGGGCCTCACTTATGTCCTTCACTCTTTTCTCAAGTCCAGTGACCATCTTTATGACCACTACTTTAAATTCTCTGTCAGGCAAATTACTTACATCTGTTGCACTTACGTCTCTTACTGTGGTTTTGTCCTAGACTTTCATTTGGGACATATTCCTCTGTCTTCTCATTTTGTCTAACTCTCAGTCTGTTTGGAAAGTCAGCTATATGTCTGCTTTTGAGAGTGATGACCTAAAGAAGAGGTCCTGTAGTGCCTTGCAGTGCAGTGTCCCATATTTACCAAAACCTGGTGGGTCTCCTGAGGGGAAATTTTAGGGGGTCTTCTGTGTATGTTGCATGTGTCCTGCTTTTGTGGCCTGGCTGCTTTTTCCTTCAGTCCAGTAGTGTACAGTGGCTCCCTCTGCCTGTTGTGGGTAGTGTTTGGTTCTTGGCCTGGGTAGGGCGTGCAGCTTTAACAAGGTGTGATCTGCCACTTCAGGTGCCATCTGACTGGGCCATTTGGGTGCTGCAAAGCACACATGGGTGGGGTACACAGTTTTAACAAGGTGCATAGGTCTTCTGTGGGGCCTGCTGTTGGAGTTGCCAGAACCAAGGTCCCACAATATGTGTGGGTGAGGAGATATGGTGTTGACAAAGTTTGTGGTGGTCTTTTGGGAGAGGGGACCAGCAGCATCAGACTGAAGAAGCTCTATCTGGAAGAGGTGGGTCCTTGAAGCCCAAGGGACTGGTACTTGGTATAAGCAAGTTACATAGTGAATGTCTTTGTTGTGCTTGTTCTAGCAGGTGGCCCTGTGTTTATGCTGGGTGGTGGGGGAGGGAAATGGTGCCTGCCAGCTCCTTTGTTCCTGGAGGAGTTTCCCTGGGAACCTTGCCCTTCCCATATACGCTCTGAGTAAATAACTCTCTCCTCTATGCCCCAGGTGTTTTCCAAACTGCTGCTTCTAAGCTATATGTCAGGGGGCTGTTTGTTGTGCTATCTCCTTAAGGGTGGGGACTCAGCTTCCAACAGCCTCCAGGCTCTCCCAGAACCCAGCCTGCTGATTTTTTTCATTTTTGTAATTTTATATTTTTTAAATTTTTATTTATTTTTTAAGTTTTACTTTTTATTTTTTAATTTAAATTCAATTAATTAATATATAATGTTTACTGGTTTCAGAGGTAGAGGTCAGTGATCCATCAGTCTTATATAATACCCAGTGCACATTATATCATGCTGATTTTTAATATTCCAGGATTTCAGTCCCAATAATTGTAAGAACTCACAAAATTTGGCCCCTCCTGCTTTCAAAGCCGGGTTTTATGGGGATTGTTTTCTTCCTGCAGGCTCTCTGATGTGATAGTCAGTTTCTCTCTCCTCTCTGTGCTTGTGGCTTCCTCCCTTCCATGGTGGATTTTTTTTAGCTCCCCACTACATCTCTGCCCTTCCTACCCCCTTTGATGTGGCCTCTTCTCTACCTTTAGTTGTGGACTTTGTTGTACCAGTCTTCAGGTCATCTTCTGGGTTATTTACACTGATAACCAGTGTTATCTAGTTGTATCTGTGGGACAAGGTGAGCTTATGGTCCTCTAACTCCACCATCTTTCCATCTATTATTATTATTTTTATATATAGGAAAGCAATATATTTTGAACAAAGTAATTTTATCCTTTACTGAAATTTCAATTGGGTCTCAGAATTCTTGTACTTTTTTTTAGTGTTTCAGCTAAATTGATGGTTTGTTTTCTCATTCAGTCATTCAACAATCTGATGATGGGGTGGAGAGTAAGCTGGAGTGATGGGAAGCTGTGCTCTTGACACTGTCCTCCCAAGTCCTGATTGACCTCCTGTCACTGTGAATATTGATTTCATGAAGCAAGATCAATGTGAAGTTCCATTGCTCATAGACTCTTTTCTTTTCTGAGTTTATTTTATTCAGCAGCTCTCAGGCTACTTTTCCTCATTCTCCTCCAGCCCAGATTTGCCATCTGGTCTCAACTCAGTCAGAAGCTCTGATCAACAAAAAAAGAAATTACTTGGCTGCAATTTCTCTCCTTTAGTCCTGCATCTGGTTATTCCTATCTTTATCCCTCTTGGTTGGAGCTCTTACTAGATTCCTCAAACTTGTTCAGTTATTTCCTACATACTATACTGACTTTGTGATTAAGGAAAATACCCTGTATTTGTGGTCTAAATTTAATTGAATATGAATTTAATTAAATATTCTTTATTCATTCAATTCCTACTTACTCTCTTGAGTTTAAAATGGGTATTGTGGCTATTCCTTGTTTTTGCCTTTATTTGTGTTTCTTTTTATTCTTTTCTTCTTTTTATTCTTATTTATGACTTTGGAAATAGATTGTAGGCAAAAGAACACATTCACTCTCTTCCTAGAAATCCATACATAATTATTTTAATAAGCACTCAGTATTAGCTATTATTTTATGCTTCCTTAAGTGTCATTTCTTAACTTTTTAAAATCTTACCCTCTCTTCAAGATATGGAGCCTAAGTTGTTTTGCACTTATAAAGCCTTTTTCTTGGTGGATTATTTATACACATGGCTATTTTCTTATTTAAAGCAGTTTTATTTTGACCCTTGATTATAGCATTTTCTCATTAAGATGTGGAAGTTTTATCTTTATAATACTATTAAAAATTTTTCTATTTCCTATTTCTGATATAGAGATCTCATTTAAAAAATTCATATATATAAAAAATATGTATGAATGCATAAATTATTTAAGATGAGTCATATTTTCTTTCTTAGTACATAAATATTTGTTAATTAAGTTAAATATTATAAATTTTGTGGAGCAAAATTAGATTTTCAATAGTGACAAAATCTGATTCTCTTAAAATACATGATACTTTCTTTATATGTTGTTTCATGTTTTACAGTAAGTATATAATTAAACAAACATTTACAGTAATATTGTGATACTATCCAAAAAGCCAGTTCACACATTTTATAATCTCTAAGCCTGTGTGAGTTAGGTGAAAGACCAAGTGTAAAGTCTTAGCAGATCTCAACGTGAAACTCCCATTGAAAACTCTAGGCATTAATTTTTTAATCAAACAGAGCTATTGTCATTCAAACACATTATCAATCACTAACATGTATTGGGCACTTATTGTATACCAAGTATTGCACTCAACCCTTTATTCTCATTATCTCCTTCAGTTTTCACAACAAATCTATGAGGTCAATATTATTACCTACTCAACAAATCAACTAGAAACATTTTAGTTTTGTTTCATTATGTCTGTGATCTCCCTCGGAGTGTTATTTTTCACAGCATCCTTAGTTGGAGTGAAAATATTTGCATAGATGTTTGATAAAGAATGAATAGTTACCTTAAAATAAGGCTGAGCATAGAATATAGATAATGAACCATCTTATCATTAGTTATTTGATAAAATTAAGTGAAACTCATTCAGACTCAATATTAAAAGTAGTTTCTGTATTGTATTTATTTTCTTTAATAAAGCCCATCCATTTCCTCTTGAAAAGATATTTTATTTTAAAGCTAGTCAATAAAATCATTTATTTTTACTAAACATATTATTTTAAGTTAATGAAAAGAGTGGTAGATAGTTCCATCTTAGTTATATGAGAGATATATGAATCATAAAAACTGGCTGTTTTGTAGATTTGTTTGGTAGGTAAACTGTCAGGTAGCCTCCATAAATGGGTTGTCATGTTATTTCATTTATTTTTATTATTTGAACTCAAATTAACTTCGCAGTTTCACACTTTATCTATTGTGAATCTAAACCAAGTAGGACAGAAGAAAAGGTGCAGTTCCATTAAGCTCTAACATATCATTGGCTGTCAGGTAAGCCTTGTTACGCTGTCCATCCTCATTTAACTATCCCACAAGATCTCTTAATGAAGTTAAGCCCCAAGTTCACTCCAATAATTCTGTGGCAAGAGTTTGTGCAATGTAACAATTCATCACTTGTCAGGAAGGCACTTTTAGTTTATACATTTAATAAGGGCATCCTCTAGCTTGGTTAATTAGAAGTGAACAGTTTGCATATTTACTAAATGCAGAGTGTCATTGCCACCACGGCCTATTGCCTACATGAATTATTTCTCTATCTGCAATAAACAGCTGGGTAATTATTACTGCCATAATCAGATAAATTCCCTCTGTAAGGCTTTTCTTACATGGCAATTCTTTGAACTCATCCAAAGCTGAACAAAATTTATGAACTCCAGCAGCTAGGCTACTTTTTCATACTATGGTGTCCCTGTTCACTATTTCAAGGACATAAGTAGAAAACCATTTATATTGTGTAAATAAGGAGAATAAATATGATTACCTAAAGATAACATTTCAATAAACCTCATTTTAAAAGTATAATATTCGGTATTTTTCCAACAAGATGCGATGGGGAAGGAGACAAACCATAAGAGACTTCTAATCTCATAAAACAAACTGAGGGTTACTGGGGGGTGGGAGGGTAGGGATAGGGTGGATGGGTGATGGACATTGGGGAGGGTTTGTGCTTTGGTGAATGCTGTGAAAGATGTAAGCCTGACGATTCACAGACATGACCCCTTGGGCAAATAATAAAAATAAAATTAAAAAAAAAGTATAATATTCGGATCTCAGCCAAATAAATGATAGTGGTTTGGCTTTATCTAATTGTATCTAGATGACAGGCACTTTTAATAAGGAATAACCTGAGATGTAAAGAAAACAACATTTTGGTTTTCAAGAACAAAATTAATCTGTAATGTTAGCTGTACATGTGACGTTTTCTTTGTAGAATCATTTTATATGTAAAGATAAAATTAGTATAGCAATTAAAATGGTAGAACTTAGATAATAACACACTAGAGTGTCTAAAATACAGCGCATATTCTTTGCTTTAGAAACAGTCTGTTATGTATCCATAATTAGTAATTAATGACATAATTGATATAACTACTTTATACTATGGAATGATACCTACCCATCTTTCCATATACTATATTTTTAACAGGAATGTATTACCTTGAACGTATTGCTATTTCAAAAAATTTTCAAAGCCAACTATATAAAAGGAATAAAAAGCTTCATTCCTGAAATAGAATTAATAAAAGGAAAAAGCTTATTGCATTGGATATAATTTCTTTATATATATGTATTTAATTTTTTTCAAATTTAACTCTTTATACAATGAATTTTAGGCAGTTTACAAAAAGTTACATTAAAAAAAGAATAAAAGAAATAAAGACCACAGTAAAGGAAAGTACAGAATGATAACTATATTGGTGTGACTGATCAGGAAATATGATTAGTTAAGTATGTCCCATTGTGAAAATGTAAAAAAATTATACCTAAGCCAAGAAACAGTTTTTTCTAGCCCTGATATGAAAGAAATTTCACATTCAAACCTTCAGTAGGATACACTGGTAAAGTAATGAACAGTGACCTTAGTAACTTTTTATTTTAAACAGGAAAAAAAGCCCTCTGAATTTCAAGTGTCTCTTTTTTGTGTTGATATTAAAAAAAAAAAAAAGGCCAGAGTATAGCATTAAGTTGTTATTAATTTGAAAGCAAGAAACTAAAATATGTTGGTTTGTGGATTTAGTTCAACTTTGAGGAATGGATGTGTTGGAAGTTCTTACCTCTCTCTTATCCTAGCTGGGGTCTTGATGAGATGGGCCAAAGAGAGTTCCTTTTTTTCCTTTTTAATTCTGTGATAAAGACTGGTAAAGCTATTGTTAATATTGTTGATCGAGAATATAGAGTGGAAATCGGATTCTGGTACTTGATGTATTTATGTACAAACTTTTTCACTCAGTGCTTGAGGATATGTTTAAGTTATTGAGAAAATGCAGCTGTTGCTAAAAAATTCTTTATAATTCTGTTCAGTAAGCTTTTGGACCTTCATGTCATTAGGTTCTTTAAAGCATAAGGCACTGTTGATCTTTTTTTTGTTTTGTTTTGTTTTGTTTTTGTTTTTGTTTTGTTTTACTTGAAACAGAGAGAGAGATCACAAGCAGGCAGAGAGGCAGGCAGAGAGAGGAGGAAGCAGGCTCCCCCCTGAGCAGGGAGCCCGATGTGGGCCTAGATCCCAGGACCCTGAGATCATGACCTGAGCTGAAGGCAGAGGCTTTAACCCACTGAGCCACCCAGGAGCCCCCCCCCTTTTTTTTCCCCCTCTAATCACTCTTACAGCTGAGATTCTGTGACACCACTCTCTCCTGGTTTCCTTTCAACTTTTCTAATGATTTCTTCTCTGTTTATTTGTGTATTTGCATTTATTTGCCTGATCTTAAATATTAATTTTCTCTCTTTGATGCATTTGCCTTTTCACTGTTTGTGACAGTCACTTCCG
Source organism: Ailurus styani (assembly GCA_002007465.1). Classification (NCBI taxonomy): domain Eukaryota; kingdom Metazoa; phylum Chordata; class Mammalia; order Carnivora; family Ailuridae; genus Ailurus; species Ailurus styani. The sequence continues at coordinate 3,671,110 of LNAC01000128.1, read as the reverse complement.
CTTCTGGGATTTCAGCTAACACTTGTATGGTGATGATTCATAAGTCTGTGTACTCTCCTGCCCAGCATTTTCTTTTGACTTCTTAGGCTGATTATAAGACAATTGGCCAATAAATGGTATTCTAAAACTCATTAGATAATTTTCCGAAATTACACATGATACTCCTTTAAAATATGTTGACTCCATGTGATACTTCTTTAAAATACGTTGACTTCGTGTAGTATTGCTTTACGAGAGCATCCCGATTAATTCAGAGATGTGCCTGGATTGAGTGTTGCATGCAAAAGCAGCAGCAATTATTTTTGCTTTAAAATAAAGTTAACACATTTTAATGAGAGACAATGTGTGATTTTTGAGTGAACACAAAGTAAACAAGATCTTGTAATTCTTTTTTGTGTGAAATAGAAATTTAGCTATCTCAACTCTAAACTCTCCCCCAAATAAAATGTCAGTAGCTTGATACTTCTCCTCCTCAGCTGTATCACTGTGAAGATATACAAAGGAGAGAAAATATGATGTGCCTTGATCTACCTTTATGCAGGAAAGCCCCCATGCTGTGTCTCAAAGTCACCATCTGTAAAGTCATTTCATTTCACAAAGAAGAACAGGAACCTTGTTAATAATACCTGCCCCTTACCAACCTCAGTGGAATGTTGTGAGGTTGAATTAATGTCTGTGAAGCACTTGGAGCTCCTGAAAATAATACACTATGTAAATACATTTTATTATTATACCTACTGTTGTACTTAGCACAATGTCACTCTCAGTTATTTGACATCATATATATTATATAAAATTGTACTTCCTTTTATAGCAACTCTCCAGAACAGTGAAAAGAAAATAATTTTACAGTGAAATATGTGCATATTTTTAGAAAGAATACTACACAAAAAAATTCTTTTCAACTAAGTTTATTCAAAGGAGCCAGAAGAAGAAAAAAACTGATTTTCATGAATGATCTTTGAATGGAGTCTTATTGCTTTTTAAAATCATGCAAAGTAGGCAAATGAAATAATGGAGCAATTGGATGATCCTTTTTTATGATCAGAGTGAAGTCATGGTATTGTAATTTTATAACATTGACCATTATCTTCTTTTTTACCTTTTTCATTCTCAAAATATCTCATCTATAGAGTACAAATTTGCTAGCATTACTCTTAGAGAGCGCATTCACCCCAGGTCAGGAAACCTTTCTTCTACTCTAAAAAGTGCTTTTCCCCCACTTTGCTGTTGATGGACCACGTCCACCAAAGATAGCCGGCATTTCCTGTGAGTTCCTCTTTCCTAGCCTTTTAGTTCAGTTCCCAGTGCTGCCACCTACAGGAAGCCTTTTCTGATTTCTCTGAGTTTAAGCCCTGCCTCCAGATTTCATCATCTTCTGTCTGTAGTCAAGTTGGTTATCCGATTTTTATTTGTAAGCTGCTTGAAGGCAGGCCTTTACACCTCCTAATTTCTTTTAACATCTTAAACACACTTGTGACTGACTGACTGAATAAACAAATGAGCGTTAATGTTCTTGATGTTATTCTCTTCAAGTAGCTTAGGCATTTTGAAGATAAATAAATCTATATGGCAACAGAGGGTTTTCAAGAGTTGCTAAAAATATTTTCTGAGAGGACTCTTCTCAATATTTTTAGGATGTTAAAGTCTCAACTGCAGGTTTCAGAGTAAGGCGTGAAGCTCAGGAGCAGCCTGAGTCCTCGATTGTGAATAACTGTGTGCTACACAGTCTTTAATTTTAAATTTCCCTTGTAAAGTGCTGCCCTGATGAAACTGGCAGCGCCCGTCCAGCAGGTCCAGGGCCTCAGTAGCCAGGTAGATGAAACAAGCGGCTTCAATGGTTTGACTGACTTAAAGGGAAGCTTTTGTTTTTAATGCAGATGTTTTAGGTGTTTTTCTGACTTCCAGAGAATCTGTTCTAAGGTTTTATCAATCCCCAAATCATTTTCAATGCCACGCACCAAGTCCAAGCATGTAATTGGCTTTATTTGTGGTTAATATTTTTGCTTATATTTTAGACTTTGCCACCTTTTTTTCTTTTATTGTCTATTTATTTGGTTAATTTAATATGGATATATTGAGAGCAGATAATTATGACAGATAAAACGAAGCACATGCAACAAATTTAACTAAAATACTTTTATGTCATAATATATCACAGCAGAAAATAATGCTTTTCAACTTTTTTTTTTTTCTTTGAAAGCTTCTCACACATCACTGACTTCATTTCCCATCAAAACAGAGTGAGGACTCTGGAGAATTGTCTGAATCCATTTCCTTAGAATTATTTTTTCTTAAAGATGTCACAGATGATGGCATTTTGTTTTTATTTGAGAGATTATGTAATATTATTACCAGTTCCCTCTGAAATTTTGGCCCTTTATGCTTTTAAAGCAATCTCCATTTTTTTCTCTATCGAAATTATGATTTCTGTGAAAATATTGTCTGTGTACATATCGTGTCTCCTTTGTAGTATTAGTGCTTTAGCTTATATGGTGATACTCATATTAAAATTACTAACTGACTGTAAGGCATCTCTTTATCATGTCATATTAGTGAGTAGGATTGAATCATCTTACTTCCTCAATACGGTTGATAATTTTTACTGCTGCAGACTAATGATTCTCAAACTTCAGCAGGCAAGAGATTGCCTCAGAATGCCATGCCCCCAGGATTTCTGAGTTGGTCTGGGGTGGAGGCTGAAACCATGCATTTCCAACACTTCCCCAGTGAAACTGATGCTGTTTTCCAGAGACCACACTCTGAGAACCACTTTATAGGTAAAGAGCCAGAATCCTGGTTCTTTTTTTGTTTGTTTTTTTTCCTGCTTCTTCCCTATTTCCCAAAAGAGGCTCTCTCAATGTGGCTTCTTCCCTCTGCTAATTAAATCATCAAAAGTGATGAAATGTACTCCTAGTCAGCTGAGAAATAGTTAAAAAGAATGGTAGCACTTAGTTTATACCAGATATTAGAGCAAATACTTTGGGAGGGACGCATTACTGAGTAAACCTTAGTCCTGACCTTCAGGACCTCAGCACTTGGTGGGCAGAGGGTAGGAAGTTGTGTGTGCATGCAGCTGTAATATATTGTAGATTATAACAGACACATAAAAAAGAGGATTTTGAGAATGGAAACAGATTAATTATCGTTGAAGTGATCTATGAAGCCTTCTTATTTTTTATTTTTTAATTTTTTAAAAAGATTTTACTTATTGATTTGTTAGAGAGCACAAGCAGGGCGAGTGGCAGGCAGAGAGAGAGGAGGAAATAGGCTCCCTGCTCAGCATATGGGGCTCTATCCCAGAACCCTGGGGTCATGATGTGAGCTGAAGGCAGCCACTTAACCAACTGAGCCACCCAGGTGCCCCGTATGAAACCTTTTTAGAGAAAAGAGTAGAGATTTTTGTTCTTGAGTTCTGTACCTACAAAGATGAAAAGATAAAAATTATAATTTTTTTAGTACCATATTTTGAAATGAATAAGAAAATCAAACAATGGCAAAATATAGTTGACTCTTGAACAATGTGGGAGTTAGGGGCACTGACCCCTGTACAGTTGAAAATAGTATACATCTAAGTTTTGATTCCCCCCCTAAACTTAACTACCAATACCCTCCTGTTGCCTGGTAGCTTTACCAACAACATAAACAGTTGATTAACACATATTTGTATGGTGTGTGTGTTCTGTATTCTTAGAATCAAGTAAACTAGAGAAAAGAAAATGTTATTTTTTTCAAAAGATTTATTTATTTATTTCAATGAGAGAGTGCAGAGCGAAGGGACAGAGAAAGAGGGAGAAAGAAACCCAGCAGACTCTCTGCTGAACACAGAGCTGGATGCAAGGCTCAACCCAGGACCCCTGGGACCAGACCTGAGTGGAAACCAAGAGTCACACACTCCACTGATTGTGCGACCCAGGTGCCTGGAAAAGAAAATGTTACTAAGAAAATTATAAAGAGGAGAAAATACATTTATAGTATTGTAATGTATTCGTTGAAAAAAATCTGCATGTAAGTGGACCCGTGCAGTTCAAACTCATGTTGCTGAGGAGTCAACTATCTTGGATTTGGGCAAAATGTGTGATATAAGTATAGTATTTTGCATAAAGACATGAATTTTGGTGTGAGGCCTATATTCAAATTCTAACTCTCACCTTCTAGTTTGGGAGTTTAGACAGAGATTTAACCTCTGTGACTCTCATTTCCTAATCTATAAAATGGGAGTGCTGATATTTGCCTCACTGGATTGTGAAAGGATTAAAAGTGGTAATGTGTGTGTTTTAGCTAGGAACCTCTTGGAAATAAAATGTAAGTGTAGAATTAAACTGATAATATTTTATTTGTTAAACTGATAATACTTTATACTAATATTCAGGGCAGTGAGGATGAGAAAGAGTGGGAGTGAAGTGTCAGAGATTGAAACAGACTCTGAATGCAATGATTTGGTGCAGGACTGTATTGGGGAGCCTTTGGGGAATAACATCGGTAGGGTGGTAGAGAAGTTGACATGCATCAGAAGTCTCAGCCAGTCTCAGAAAGCTCAGGGTTTGGATGGGTCTTTAGAGTGGACTCAAGGTGAGACAAAGGCTCTGGGTTGTGTGTATTCCTTCAATCACCAGTCACTGGATGCAGGCTGGAGGGAAACAGTGACAAAACCTGAGACCAGGCAGCTGATTTTCTCCGGTGACATACCGCTATAAACCATCCGCTGCTAGTGCTCATGCATCGGTCCCTAGGGAGGGGAGGAATGTGATAAAGTAAGCTTTGGCTGCCCTGGTTGCCACTCCGTATGGAGTCCCCTAGTGAATCAACAGGTACAGCAGGTACCCACTGCATTCTCCGTTAGCCACACCGGTTTCCAAGGAGAACCCTCAGTAGTGTTGGAAAAAAGGAACATTTATTTGCATGACTCTCTTCCGTGTCCCATTTCCCACCAGCCATGCCTCTATGCCTCTTAGAAAACCGGATTCCATGCTTTGCTTCAAGGATTTCATCCACAAGTTGCACACTGATCAGAAGAGAGAAAAGAAGAGATCACGAGGGAGTTTGAGAAAGCATAAAAGATTGGTATCCAGTTGACTGACAAAGCAAGTAGTCTAGAACATGGCTTAGAGTGAAAATTCAGTATATAGCTAACCACCCATGTAGGGCCTTCCTGTGTGGCAGCCCCACTCTGAGAACTTTATGTAGATTAATGTATTTGTTTCTCACAATAGCTTGATGAAGAAAACACTAATGCTTTTACATTTTATTTATTTATTTATTTTAAAAAGATTATTTATTTATTTATTTGTCAGAGAGAGAGAGAGAGAGAGAGAGAGCACAAGCAGGCAGAGTGGCAGGCTGAGGCAGAGGGAGAAGCGGGCTCCTTGCTGAGCAAGGAGCCCGATGCGGGACTCGATCCCAGGATCCTAGGATCATGACCAGAGCCGAAGGTAGCTGCTTAACCAACTGAGCTAGCTACCCGGGTGTCCCTATATTTACATTTTATAGATGAGGATATTGAGACTCAGATATTAAACAGCTAGTAAATAGCACAGCAGAGAGTTGATAACCAGGTTTATGCCTGGTTTATGCTGCGAACCATTCCACTGTATTGCTTCTAAGTAGCTATTATTATTTTTATTATTGCTATAGTAATTAGAATATGTAAATGTTTTAACATTATAAGTATCATTATCCATCAGCAAAATACATTCAGTATGAAAGACTTTACAAAAGTTTCAGTAATTTTTACCTTTATTTTTAAGCTAGTATCACCAGATAATTTATATATATGAAAAGTGATACAGGAAGTCCTGGGACTTACCCAAGTTTCTTTAGCTATACAGTAGAAAACAGGATCATAAAAGAAAATGTTTTGTGGTTCATTCAATAAAAAATATCTTCTGCATAATATTTCTTGTAGCAGGATGACTACAGCCTGATCTGCAATTAGAGAAACTGTAAATCTAAGGATCCTAATTCCATTTCTGCCATTAACTGATTTGTTATTCAGAATACATCACTTCATCTCTTTATGTGTTACTGTGTTTGTAAAATAAGGTAATTAGTAACACCTATCCCATATATATCACAGGATTGTGTTATAAGGATAGAATTAAGACAGTATATATGCCTGCAATGAAAAAAAAATGTATTGAAAGCAACCTGGAATTATTTGGGAAAAAATTTAACTGTTTTAAAAGTACTGCATTAAAAAAAAATTCCCTGGATAAAAATTTGATAATTTTTATAATTTTATAAAGAAACCTAGTTTGAACAGTTTCCATCATTTAATCTTTAATGGGATCATAATTTTTTATTGCATCCTTTACAGTGAGACATCTCTTCTGTTGATGTAACAAAAACTTGTATATCAGGATAAAAATTTATTCAGCTCTTCCTACTTAGTCATTAAACAAAGACTATTTGACATGAATATAACTGGTGTTCGATATATCTGTACACTCTCAAGTATGGTAATAAATCAGGAACATAAGATTGACTTTTTTCAAAAATTGTAAACATTTATTAAATCAATTACTTTTGTGTTTGGAGATTACCACAGATTAGTTTTTCTAATGTTCTGTCAAATTTTTTAGATTCATTTTTAGGGCTTCCCAGTTCCTTCTGGGTTTTACGGTGTGTTTTCTTTACATACTGGAAACTGACATTCTTTTACTTATCTCTCAGTTTTTGCTTTCCTTGTCAAGCTCCCTGAGTACACGCTGTTTTTAGTTCACATTTCCATATCCAGAAGATGGACTGTTTTTACTACATCAAATAATTTACACTTTTGATTTTGTATCCAAGTCATATTACTTCTTTGCACCTTACCTGTTCATGTGTGTGGCAAATATATTGGGTACTTTTTTCTTTCTTATATAAGGTCTCTTCTTATTCATTAAATTATTTATAGAGCACAAACTTCTTTGTAGATGTATTTTTTTTATTTTTGTGATTGCTTGGAAAATTAATGTGCTTATCTTTGGAATGACATAAAATTGGATACGTGCATATCTGGGTAATTATCCTTGTAGAGGCAGTTCATTGGTTATTTTAAATTATCTTAAAGACTTATAAGAGGAATTATAGAAGAAACATTTTTATATAATATTAAAAGTAAAGATGAAAATTAATAATGTATTTAGTTTTTTATGTAACATGTGATTGTTATTTTTCCTGGTAAAAATTCTCATTTATTCATATGTACCTGCCTTGAAATTTGTACCTTAAGGACAAAGAAAGGTCACCAATCCTTCTAACTCCTGGTTCTTTGTCAAAAATGGACACAGTTAATGAGGTTTGTTTGGTACAGAACAAATTCTCAGACACAGATAGAGATCCTTTCAATGGAAACAAATTTGTTTGGCTTTACCAGGTTACTTAGCGATTAATAATAGCCTTGAGATGCAGGTCAGAAAGGTCATTGTACCAGCTTGCCAACACAATCTAAATGTGCAGCTAGCCCAGCTCTGTGGGCTCAGAAGCCCCCAAAATACTATGCATAAAGTAAAACAGGCTATTTTCTGACTCCTTTTTTCATATTAATAAGCAATTTTCAAGAGAAGGGTGGCAAAATGAGGGCCATGCCACTCCAAGTAATTCATTTATTTTGCAATTTAATCTTATGTTGAAAAAAATTGCTCTGCTGCAATAGCATAGCATGGTGATTTTTAAACGTCAGTGTGTTTCATAAGTAACCTTGTATGAAGTATTGTATTAGTAGCCTTCAACAGAAAATTGCAACAAAAATATTTCTAGACATTGAAGTAGAAATGAGAATCTTTTTTTTTTTATTGGAATCTTTCCCTTTACTTTCCCTTGATACCTTTAGGGTAAATGCTCAGATGATTTCCTTAAAATTTTACTTAAAGAACTGGACACTAAGTTGCATATCTATTTTTCAAAAAGAGTAATGTATAATTTCAAAACATTATTTTAACATGAATAGTTAAATTTATTCTGTGAAAATAAAGGATTTATTTTTTCCATATTTGATAATATCTTATTCTATTTATCTGGCATTTTTTCACAGAGTATGTTTTACAAGTTTATTTTTTGTTTAAATTTCTTAGGTACACACACATAAATGATGAAATTTTCATTATTTAAATGGAATTTGTTATACCTAGAAAACCATGAACCTATTCACCTAGCTTAGCTTTTATTTTAATTATTTCTGTAATTGGACAAAATAACCTTTCAAGTGCAAGATAATACATGTTGGTATTATTTGAACTAATAACTGAAGCAAACTTAAGTATATATATAAAAACCCATCACACTTCCAAAATTAGCCCATTAGTTGGTATTCAAAATAAATGATTAGAGATTTATAAATATGAAATGAAAACTTAAAGGAAATCAGTAGCTCAGACGTTTTCTTGGGATATTTAGGTCTGTCCAAAACAGCTAATCTTCAACCAAAAAAAATGGCAATGTCGTTGTTCACATACTTTGCATTTGATTTAATTATAGCTGTGGAATTAATTATAAAAATTAGATATTTGATTTTAAAAATTTAACCACTGAAAAGTCACTTAAATGCTTTTTAAAGATTGCAAAGATTCAGTGGAATGTGCAGGTAAGATTGATTACACCACTGATTTTGATGGATGTGGGTGAGGATAACCTCGAAAACTTACTTGCTTATCATCAGTGGAAGAAGGAAAATGTTAGCACATTTTTAGTATCATAAATAACTGTGGATTGTTTCGATGCAGGGAGGCACTGGAGGAGTTTGCAGAGATGAAAGAAAGAGAAGAGAAGAAGGCCGACCTGGAAAGGGAAGAGAAGAAAAGAGATTACCAAGCCCGGAAGATGCATTACCTCCTCAGCACAAAGCAGGTTGGTCTACCTGTCCCTGACAGCTCCCGTAAACCACTTGGGCCCCTACCCTGACAGAGATAAAGCAGCAGGCTGAATGGGACATGACTTGTTGAAAAGATATCACAAAGACACTACTTCGAGTTCAATTTCATGCTTCTGTGTAGGTGCGCGCAGGCACCGTGACTCGCTGGCGACAGCTTCGTGGAGGCAGCTGCCGGGAGGCCGGCAGAAAGGTCCAAGTCAGCAGTAGGACCTGCCACGATGATAACACAACACGAAGGGCATAACCCCGCTTCCGAAGCCCATTCTGAGTGGCCTGTTGTTGTTGCGCACATTGATCAAGAACTAAGAAGTTATTAAACCGAGGTCGCTTTCGGGTTTTCTCTTTTACTTGAGCTCATGTGGAGACTAAAGCCGTTCTTGCACCCTTTCTAAATTTTGACGCACATTTTCAAGTGAAGCTTTGAACAAACCTGCTTCAGCCATTACATCTACTTATCGAGACACAGATGTGGAATTTGGAATACTTAGGATGATTTTCTTATAAATGGTAAAATTTTAGTGCCTCAGATCGTGCTGTAGTCACTACTTGCTAAGGAAAAAAATACATTGGCGTGTAGGATATTCTGCTCACAAAGAAATATGGTTAAAAGACAACACGAATTTAGGGGTTGAAGTTTATTTTATTAATTGAGCTTCAGGAAGGAAACTTGCAATTTGTGGGGTTTTATTGTTTCTCATAGACTTTCAAGTTCAGTCTTCTAGTTCCAGCTGGAGTCACATTCAAATGTCTCAGACATGGGCAAGTCGAGTCCAACTCCGTGATGGAGGGCTGTGGAGGGTGTTATCTGAGACTGAGTGTCATGCTTCGAGGCATCCAAATTCATAAACATCAAGTACTAGACTGGCCATGTACATTTAGGACAGAGAGCTGCAATTCTAGCTCTATTTGGTAATCTAATTAACAATGCTTTTAATAATGATAACTATCTTAGTGTTTACTTAGATTTGTATAGCTGAGTTATCTCCATTTAACACAATAAAACTGAAAGAGAAAATTGTGGGACTGATTTATAGACACAAAACTAGTAATAATAGGTCTGGTACTCAAACTGATGTCTTTAGATTCTAAATACTTTGCCAATAAAGATAATTTAAAAAATAGAAAGTCAAGGGGCACCTGGGCGGTTCAGTCATTCAGCGTCTGCCTTTGGCTGAGGTCATGATCCCAGGGTCCTGGGATTGAGCCCCACATCTGGCTCCCTGCTCAGCAGGGAGCCTGCTTCTCCCTCCCCCACTCCCCCTACTTGTGTTCCCTCTCTTGCTGTGTCTCTATCAAATAAATAAATAAAATCTTTAAACAAAAAAATTAAATTTAAAAAATAAAAAGTCGAGGTATTTTAAGTTTCAATTATAAATCCATAACAATGTAAAACATTTATCTATATAATTGGTGGGCTCCATTTTTTAAAATGTAGAATCACATATCAGTTCTTTTTTTTAACTTTAGTTATCGGTAATTTTAATTTTGATGAAATTAAGGGAGGCATAAATATATCCTTTAATTCTTTAAACCTGATAATAATTATTGGGTACAGTTATTTATTTTGATAACTCTGAATCCCTTTTATACTTTGAATCTTTCTTAATCTGAGGTCTAATTGTGCTGTTTATACAACAGCAAAATGTATTTTTGTGTAACAGCAAAACAGCATTGCTGTGTAACAGCAAAAATGATTTTTTAAATGGTGAGATCAGATTTAACAGAAACATTTGTTAATTCTCTTTTATCCACAGTGTTTAGATATTGGGTACATATTTTAGAAAGTCCATAAAGACTGAGTTATTTTAAAATAAAAATAATGAAATAGCAGGGGGCACCTGGGTGGCTCAGTTGGTTAAGCGTACACCTTCAGCTCAGGTCACAGTCCCGGGGTCCCAGGATTGAGCCCCACATTTGGGCTGTCTCAGCAGAGAGCCTGCTTTTCCCCCTGCCCTCACCCTGCTCGTGCTCTCTTTCAAATAAATCAATAAAATATTAAAAAAATAATGGAATAGCAAATATCCATTGAATACTTACCATGTGCTGCAGAGTATGGTAGATACTTCAAATGCCTAATTTCTTTATTTTGATTTCATTTTAGTTTTTTTTTTTAAAGATTTTTATTTATTTATTTGACAGAGAGAGAGAGAGCACAAGTAAGCAGACCGGCAGTCAGAGGGAGAGAGATAAGCAGGCTCTCCGCTGAGCAGGGAGCCCAGTATGGGTCTTGATCCCAGGACCCTGAGATCATGATCTGAGCCAAAGGCAGTCGCTTAACCAACTGAGCCACCCAGGTGCCCCTCATTTTAGTTTTAAATTTAAACACCTGGTTTAACAAATTATTTCACAAACTTGACCATGTGACTTGACTCCTGGATCTTAATGAATTTTTAATATTACCATTGTGTTTTAGGTGTGTTTGTGTTAACAAATACAAGCTGTCAGTGCCCTAGCGCATTTTCCTTCTTGTTTATACCTTGTAGACTGCTGGTAATATCCATGTATATAAACTTAAACTGATCCCTTGTTTCCAGAAATCCTTGGCATCCAATAGAATGATTGTTTTTAAGGTGCTGTGTACAGTAGAAACAGTATGGGGATTGACATCAGAGCTGAGTTGGCATCCAAGCTCTCCCACTTAGAGTAAGATATCAGGAGATCACCTGGAATTGTCTGTTTCACTCTGCAATTTGAAAGAACATTACAAGAATTGAATATAGTATGTTTAAAATACTATCTGGCCCTTTGTGTTCCAGTAAATGATAACAGTCATATTAGAATTTAACCTATCTAGGGGTGCCTGGGTGGCTCAGTCAGTTAAATGTCTACTTTTGGCTCAGTCATGATCCCAGGGTCCTGGGATCGAAACTTATGTCAGGCTCCCCGCTTGGCAGAAAGCCTGCGTCTCCCTCTCCCTCTGCCTGCTTGTGCTCTCTCTCTGTCAAATAAATAAATAAAATATTTTTTTAAAAAAAGAATTCAAGGATAAACAAAGATTCAAAGATTCTATACTTTCATTTTCTTCTGTTTGTCTTAGTTGTTGGAAGCATTCATTTTCTCATTTCTTTCCTTTCCTTTAGTTATTAATGAAAATTAGTCAGAAATATTTATAATGATCTTCCCCCAAAATCCTCCTCCCCTATTTTACAACTGGCTTCATAGACCTGAGGGCAATGGAGGGGAAATGATGTTCTTAAATCCTCTTCCTTGGAGAGGAATATTATATATCAGAGATTTTCATTTGGATCTGGCAAGTTGGTCTATTTATTTTGTCATTGTGATCTTCGTATTTGATCACAAATAACTGGAGATAAAAATACAACCCTTTGAGCCTGTGCAGACACCTTTATTCCCAAATCAAACTTTTTTTTTAAATAATGAAATAGAATAGTGGTATCATCTTAGTCTCATCTGTTGACTTTGGTCAGGGAATTAGTTTTACTAATGGGATGGTACTGGAAATTTCAAACGTTTTATTCCTTAGTTTTCATTATGATATAAAAAAGGTTGAATTTTAAACTGATATTACAAGTCGCGGTTATTAACCATCTTTACCTCCACAAAAGAATGCAATATTCACCTTAACCTAAACAAAGATATTGAACACTAACATTAATAAATAGATTGGATATAAATCTTAACTTTAAAATTCTTCAGTTATTCCAAATAACATATTTTGAGTACCGACAATCTATCCAATATTGAACCAGGAGTGGGACATATAAATGTATGCTATATGATCCTTAACCACAAGGCGTAGTCACTCTGATTTCAGTCCATACCAAACAAATGTTGTTGTTTTTTTTTAAAGATTTTATTTATTTATTTCACAGCGGGAGAGAGATCACAAGGAGGCAGAGAGGCAGGCAGAGAGAGAGAGAGAGAGGGGGAAGCAGGCTCCCTGCCAAGCAGAGAGCCCGATGCGGGCCTCGACCCCAGGACCCTGAGATCATGACCTGGGCCGAAAGCAGAGGCTTTAACCCACTGAGCCACCCAGGCGCCCCAAACAAATGTTTTTACTGGAAAGAAATGTGACACCTCTCAGTTGCAGTTTATATAGGTGGTTTCACTGAAATTAACAACCATTTATGTTTATGATTTTGTGATTCCATTTATTATTTTATTTACACAAGAATCTTTACTTTTCCTAACCTAAGGAAGACTCAGAGAATGAAAGACACCTATTTCAATGTGAGTATTAGTACTGATTTTCTCAGGATGACTTGGCTATGGGGGAGAAATTAAGCTGCAGATTTTAAAACATTCCTGAGATATTTACAGATTAATTTCATTGCTTGTTTTAAGAGTTTTGATTTCAAATTCCATTAAATACACATTTAAGTACAATATAAAAGCCAGATATGAATTGAGTATTTGTTATTTAAGTCTTATGTCAGTTTTAACTCTCAATTTGTGCAATTATTTGAAGATTTACTGAATAAATATTCAAGTGTAAATAATTTTTATGAGAAGTACATCAGGATAGGAAAAGTTCTGCTGATGTATTTAAAGGGAATAATACTAATTTATTGATGATTTCAATAATTTAGGAATGATTTATAATGATATATAATGGTAGTTTGTAGAATATTAATTTTCATATTAAGTTTTCATAGGTCTAATATAGCTTCATTTAGATGAGTAGAAATAAAACGTTTTCAGACAAAGAATGCTTTAGAAAAAGGTAAGGAATTTTCTAAGCCAAAATTGTATTTGTAAATTCATATATAATAATAAATGAAGTCATGTGTTATTTAATTTTTAATAATTTTAGGACTATTATGCTGACATAGTGACATCCTCATACTGATAACCTCGTTTCAAAGTCAGTGTTACTACAAATCTTGTGTATATCTTAAAATAGTTCTAAAATATTTTCCTGATTTTTACTGATATTAAGTGTCTCATCTTTATGCAAGCAAATATGTTAGCACTAATAGGAATTACACAAGTAAATAACTAATATTGCAATGAGTGAATTAATAGACCCCTCGGGGTTTTATTAATTAAAAAGTTCAAGTCATATTAAAGCACCTTTTGTATATGTTTATTTCAATCAGAAAGCTGAACATGGTAACTTATTTGCATAAATAATCAATCACCATTTACTAGTAGTAATAAGGTTAATTTGTTGCTACAGACATAATAGGATTAGTCAATTATATTTCCCAGAAAATACTATTTGTTATGCACCCCATCACCTGTAAAACAGGATTGGGTTTAGCGCCCTTATTAAATGAACACATCAAAAAATCTTTGTCCCTGTAAAAGTTTTATGAAAAGAAAGCTAATTTTAGTTGATTTGAATAAGTAAAATACAAGCATTGCTTCCATTTGTAAATTTAATTTATGTTTCTGCAAAGATTGATTATTTAATAAAGTTATTTATTTTGATTCAGTAACCAGTCAAACTAAATCTAACACATATAGGACACATTTCCTTTGAAGAAAATCTCATTTGCAGATTTGTTTTATTCCAAATAAACTGACTTTCATTCCCGTCCTTGTTCTTGGGTAATAAATTATGTTGTCTGCTCCACCTACTGGTAGATACATGAAAAAGACCTATTGTTGGACTCATTAGAAGACACTGTCTCTAAAATGTTGCCAGCTTTTTTACAGATCCTCCTAGAGAACAGCAGAGTTACAGATACAAATGCAAGATTCAAGAACCATATCATAGTGTTTAGAGATATAGGTATTATATAGAATTATATACATTATTTCCTGATCAGTGAAAAATATAACAGTTTTTATTTCAATATACTAATAAAAAATGACAGATACAAAATATACTCACGAGTAAGTATAACTATATGTAATTTATTTTATAACAATGGCTTTTAATAGTTTATACATATTCAAGTTAAAACTAAAATGAAAATTTATAAATTAAAATTTGTAACATTTTATGGAAGTAATTTTCATGTCATCACTTATATAATAGGTTTTCATTTTTTTTCTTTAATAGGAAGCTTGTATATGGACACAGGTAATGGTTTGCAGTTACTTAAGATTCTTTAAAAAGACCCCATACTCCAATTAATGTTAATAAAACATTATTTTATTTTTTGAGAGAAACAAATGGTTTCAGCAACTTTTTTTTTCAAAATTGTATCAAATCACATATGTATAAGAAAAGAAAGTAGCTTAATTTAAAAAAACTTAATATAACAAAAATAATTGATACTCTGTTGATATGGATACCATATGGGTATGGGTAGCATATTTATAAGACAAATCTTATAAGGCAAAAAAATGTGTAAGTTAAGAATTATGGTAAGTCTTCCAAGTCCTTTATTGCTTTCAACTCTTCCTCCTCAAAATCATAAATGGGGGGATTCTATGCCTGATATGTGATTGCTCACTTTTAACTTGAGGTAATGAAGTAAGAGAAGAATGTCAGCCTTTCACCGTGTACCTGCACATGGGCAAGCACACGTGCGTGTGTGCGTGTGCGTGTGTGTGTGTGTGTGTCTGTGTGTGTCTGTGTGTGTGTGTCTGTGTTATGTATCTTTGCCTATATGGTGTAGTTGGAAAGCATCTTTGGAGATCCTTCTCATAAGGCATTTTCCTTAATCAATGGTATACCACAGCAAGAGTTGAGACACTCAAATATGATGTTAAAAATTACCCCTGTAATAACTCTCTGGAATACACTTCTATATCTTTTTTTTTTTAAAGATTTTATTTATTTACTTGACACACAGAGAGAGATTTACAAGTAGGCAGAGAGGCAGGCAGAGAGACAGGGAGAGGAGGAAGCAGGCTCCCTGCTGAGCAGAGAGCCCGATGCGGGCCTCCATCCCAGGACGCTAAGATCATGACCTGAGCCGAAAGCAGAGGCTTTAACCCACTGAGCCACCCAGGCACCCGATGCTTTTATATCTTTGATATTTATCTAAAAACCACTTCTTTGACTGAAAAATATTATGTTCCTCTCTCACTTCTAGGTTAGACCCCCCACTTTCCCTTTTTCCCTCTCCCCTCCCTTCTCCCGTCTCTATATTCCCAAAATATACATACAAAAGGGTGTATGCCTTGATATTTATGGCTGTTAATAATATCCACTATATTGAGTATATTATATTTCTGATCTTCATGGCTTGATGCAACCTGATTTAGGGCATTCACATGGTTCCTTGCTTCTGCTTTTTGGCTTTTTTTCTTCCTTATGTGCTTTTTTCTTTATTCGTCCAGTCTTTATTTTTTTTTTTTTAAGATTTTATTTATTTGACAGAGAGAGATCACAAGTAGGCAGACAGGCAGGCAGAGAGAGAGGGGGAAGCAGGCTCCCTGCCATGAGCAGAGAGCCTGATGCGGGCCTCTATCCCAGGACCCTGAGTTCATGACCTAGGCCTAAGGCAGAGGCTTAACCCACTGAGCCACCCAGGTGCCCAGTCTTTATTTTGATCAATGATTTAAACTATTCCTAGTCATCCAGATTTTTTAAATCTTTCCCCCTTTTTCATTTTCTGTGTAAAATCATGGACTTCTTCCTCCCATCTTTTAAATAAATTCCATTATGTCCATTTCCTGAACTCTGAGCAATAGTAATAATCCCTAAAATGATTTCTTTTGTTTAGTCTTTTGTTCTTTGTCCCAGTATATTTACCACCATCAGATAAATTTTGCTAAAATAGTACTTTTTATGTCATATCTCTGCAGTTTATAAATCTCCAACGATTCCCTATTGTCCACAGGATAAAATCCAAGGATTTCAGCATGTGCATTTGAAACTCTCCAGACTGACTCTACTCTGCCTATTTAAATTTAGCCTTATCTTCCTTTCCTTCTCATGGTGAGCATCCTGATACAGTCTGATTTTATATTCTAGAAACATTCATCACAAGGGTCTCTATATATGAGATAGGTGACTTCTTATGTCTTGTCATATTCTGGAAACTTAGAAGCTTCCCTTTTACCTCCCTCAACCCCCCAAAAGAGTCAACATCTCACATATGTTCCACTAACACTTTGATTTTGCCATTACTTTATTGTTAAAGATACATTCCTTTCCCTTATTTAATTAAAATACTTGTAGAAAGGAGACAGCTATTAAGGTATTCTTATCAGTATAGCTTGGTGAAAATTAATGACTGTGTCTAGGCTATCATAAAAGGAAGGAAGGAAAGTATGTCCAGGGTCCTGAGGCAATGCCTATAGAATGAAGACCCGAATGGGCATAAGGTTGGTAACAAAGGGAGCCAGAGATGCTAAGGGATATATTGACTACATGGAATGTCTGGGGAGAAAAGTAGATCTTATAAGGCACTGTAAAGATAATTAGGAGGACATGTAAGAGAAACTTGGCAATTTTGCCGTTTTGCTTAGCATCACTATTTAGTATTCCTCGTTAAAAATATCAACCTAGATTCCTTTTATTTCTTTCCTACATCACACAGCACTCTCAACAATGAATTCTTAATTTTTACATTATCCATTCCCTGATTATGGCACATTTTTTTAGGTTGAAAAGGTCTGGCAGTAAAACTGAGAATTATGGAAGTAGGGAGTGGGAGTAGATTCGTAAGTCTTACATGAAGGATCTTATATTTGTTTTTGCCAACTTCCCAGGAGTTTGTATGTTTCCATGGAGAAAAATATAAAAATAGGAACTCACACTGACAGAGGACAGGACCCCTGATTGGAATATATTAGAGCAGTGTGGGATCTTTAGAGTTTACCTTTCTAGCTCTTTCTGTCAACAGATTAAAGAATGCAGGTCTGGAAGATGAAGCAAGCTGCTCAAGGTTATATAACTAGTTTATTTAAACTCTGTGATGTTGGGGCATCCTCAGTACAGTGCAGCCACAGTGAAAATCTGAGTGAGTGATCTACATCTATGGTCTACATGTGATTTACCTAAATAAACTCTATTTGGAAGGGACTTTATCCTAGGTTTATGACTATCTCTTTATCCTTGAAAACACTAGCATTCTGACTACGTACTGCTCCTTGAGTTACCCTCAATTCATTGAATTCTCTTTTAACCCTTTCTCTGAAAAGTTTTAGGACTTAAAAGGAACGTTGATTTGAATGAGTTCATGGACAAATAGAAAAACTAGGGCCTGCATATAAAAGAGTGAATGAAGTAAGCCAGAACATAATATAGATTTCTATGGTGTCTTTCTGTGAATAGCTCAAAGCACTTTTATTACATTTATCCCCAAAATATTCTATAAAGTAGCAATTATCTTTCTGGTGACTGAAATGCTCTTGTTTGTTACTCATTTTTCCTCTGTACACTTGGCAGATTTATTCTTTCCAGAAGACTCTGTAGTGAATAAAGATCTGACCTCTGATCTTTGGATCCATAGTTTAAGAGGCAGGTCCTCAAGTTTGGTCATTTGCTCTTGGTCCCAAGTGAACTGTCCACATCACAAAACCATCACATAATTTGTTACTATTGGCAGTCTTTGTTCAGAAAAGGCCAAGGACTGAACTAGCATGGAGAATGAATTAGCTATTAACTTTTACATTTTATTTCCTACCTCTTTAACATTATAGTTTTATTATCCTGTAATATATGAAAGAGATAAAATTATTGTCTATTGTCAGTACTCTTTGAAGAGATAAAATGAAGTGGTCAAAGAAAAAAGTCTTGTGTCCCCAAATAAATCCCTTCTCTGCTCTACTGCTTGCCGTCATATAGCCACCGTGCAGCAAAGAAATGGAGGCAAAAATAAAATAAAAGTTAAAGAGAGACCACTCAGGTAGAAAAGTGCCTTAGCTACTTTTCTTACATATATTTTCCTTTTCAGCACGCTCCATTTTAAGAGTTATTTTTAAAAATGCCCATTAGCAAAACTGTAAACCTCTCCTGTGCATGTGACAGAGTCATGTGTTTTGGGGCCTGAAGCTTATACAATTTGGGGATCTGTCTTCAAGAAGAAACTATGCAAAGTTACAAACACAGGAAGATGAATACTTTTTATAATGAGCAAAAAATCATTTCTGGCAATTTCAAATTTTAACATCTGAGAACACCACCACTCAAAATCTAAATGTAACAGTAGTTTCATTAACTGCTCGATAGCTCTATCATATTTGCTCACCATATTTTGGTTTCATGCTCTTTGATTGCCTCTTTCTTTGACAATAATTTTGTTACATTTTCTACAGTGAAAAGAGAAAGTTATCCACTCCTTTTTGTAGGAACATTGATCTAAACTTCTCATTACTATAAGAGAGTTAAATGATGTGTTCCTATTTGCGTATGGTGCATTATTGGGTACATTTTTGAAAGGGAAGATCTTCTGTTTTGTATAGGAAATGAAATTCAAATCCTCCATTTAAGAAAACCCCACCTCTCTTCCACTAGCGCATACTTCTGGGCCAGACAGTTCAGGATGTTTGTAGTAGACTGCAGCTTCTGGTTCTGCACCTTTGTTCATGATGCCTGGTGAGTCTGCCCACTGGGTTCAGGAATATTCCTAAAAGTTACTCCTACATTGGGATTGCTAAAAAATTTTAACTGTACTTAGAAGTTACAGAAAAAAAACCCTCATAAATATATCCAACCAAACCTAAATTAAATATATACCCACCTTAGCTTTTTTCCTGCTTTGGTCTCCAACATTCCCATAGCTACTCTTATCCCACCCAACCCAAATGTGATAGAGGATGTCAGACCATAAGAGACAGTGGAATTAACTGATGTCTTACATTCTCAAATTTTTCAAAAGAACATAACCATGTGAACATGTTGCCAGGGTCCCTTCTTGTGTTATAGAAAAAGGCTGTGAAAATGAGGACACTGGAGATTAAGTTGAATCAATTTCACTGTTACTTCACCTCTAGTCGGACTATATTTTTGTATTGTGTTAAACTTGCTCAAAGAAGTTTTACTATTAAAACTTCTCATTTAATTTAATTCAATTTAATTTTATATGATAATTGTCTGTGTATCAGATATCAAATCTAACATTCAGACATTTAAGTGAACATTATTATTTTCGTCCTATCCATAAAATTGAGGCATCTGATTTTCTTTAGTCCTCTATTTATTATGTTTTATTTTTGGACATCAAAATCGGGGTCTGTTTATTTCCATCCAGCAACGAGGTGAATTTTTAATGTTTTAGGTGTGGGGTAGGGAGAGTTCTTACTAGATATATTACAGGTTTTAACAATAACCTATATATACACATATGTGTATGTGCTATATGTACATATGTGTGTATACATACACATATCCAGGCTTACATAAAATTTCAAATACGACTTTAATAAAAAATTCAAAAGTCAGAAAAGAATTAGAAAAATTTTGTAAAAAAGTAGTTCCCATTTTCTACCTTAATGTAAAATGTTTCTTTACTTACCTATATACTCCAGCACACCATATTTTAAATTGTATTGTATGCAGATGTTTTACACAAGGTAATTAGAAGTTAACTGGTGTATGCTTATTTCTATTAGTTTTTATAAAACTTATGTTGTTGGTATATTAATTATAATCAATTTTTTCAACTTCTTTATTGATTAGTGAAGCCTGAATTTTTGGTGGTTCTTTTCGCTACCCCTAATTATAATACAATAAAATCTAAAACTTAGAAATTCAAGGAATTATACCATTGCTCTAACTAGATCTGATGAAATAATTGGGGCTGAATACTGAAATAATTTCAGTATTAATATATCTTTGAAATAAATTATGAATCATTAAGATAATACAATTTTGTTGTACTCATATTTTTGTTTATGCTTGTGCTATACATGCATAAGTTGATTTATAGTCATCTGAATTAGTCTTAAATTTATATCATTAAAATTATTCAATTTATTTTACCTGGTTTGGTTATTTATATATCCATACCCAAATCAACTTCTCTGTCGACAGTTAGCTGAATGCTAACATTGTGGTTGGGCCTTCCTTGACCTTGCAAGGCATGGCTGTTGCTTTTTTCCTCCATGTCTTTATATAACATTTACCATTGGTATTATGGTTATACCTATTTCCCTCTGACATGAGTGAATTCATAAAAGGGAGCAATATTGCCACTTTAATATCCCCAATTTCTAATATCAAAGTCATGGTATTTCTAATACATGTCCTAATTCTGATTTATAATACTTTCATATTCAAAACAAGAAAGGCAGCTTTTATTTCAGTCCCAATTATTCACTATTTCTTCTCTGAATTAAATAAAAATATAAATAAGACAATTATTTTGACAGATGTAATAATTTTTTGTAACTGATACCTGTATTTGGTAAAAGACATTCTGTGTGACTTTTAAAAGGACAAATCTTATATTCAAAGAAAAGGCAAAGACAACACTAACATTTTTTTTAATTCTGTGATGTCCCAAATTAAGCCAAGTTACATAACTAGATAGAGTGAAGATGAAATTCAAACTACGATGTGGCTATCTTGAAAACCATGCTTTTTTTCCTTTAAGGTATGGTTTAAAGAGGGCTGAGAAAGGTCCTAACTCAACATTATTTTCCTGGATGATGGCTAAAATCATATCTTTAAAGTTCTGTTTATTTGGTGACAATTACTAGACAATATGTTCAGCATTATTAGCTTTTAATGTTTTTTTGTGTGTGAATTAGCTTATCAGTTCCTTTATGCATCAGGAGGTGGAGGCATAGGTCTAACATGCAGGGCCTTCTCAGAAGAAGGCAAGCGAGCCTTCATGGGCACTCTGGAGAGCTGTTGGGCAGTGAGTTTGTCTTCTAGGGAAAAGAGCCATGAATAGAGGAATAAGGGTGGGTACTTTCATCATCTATTAAGCATTTCCAACTTGGAGCACCTGGGTGGCTCAGTCAGGTGAGGGTCTCACTCTTGATTTCAGCTCAGATCGTGATCTCAGGGTCATGGGATCAAGCCCCCAGTTGGGCTCTATGCTCAGCAGAGAGTCTGCTTGAGATGGTCTCTCTCTCTCTCTCTCTCTCTCTCTCTCCCTCTGCCCCTCCCCTACCACTTCCCCACCTCTAAAATAAATTAATCAATCTTTTAAAAATAAGTATTTTCATCTTTGAGGCATCAGCTGAAATTCTGAAACCATAGACATCTTATTCAACACCATTACACATTGTTTTGTGGTCATATGATTTGAGATAAAGAGATATCCATAAGAATGTAAATGTTTTTGCCATCTCTCTCTTGCTCTAACTAGTAATGTAGTGTAAATGTTAGTGAAGTTGAAGGAGTCAAAAAACTGTGAGGCTATACTGTTGGGATGGGTCACCCACCTATATATGAAATCACCCAGAAGTTATCCCAGAGCACATAGTAGAAAGGAAGACTGAACTAAGTGCCAAAGGCTATCATGAATATGGGCAAATAACCAGCGAGTCTGTCTATGATAATCACAAGGAGGGATAAAAGAGTGTGTATTTACATTGCAAGAAAGTTGACGAGTACTGGTTTGAAAATGACATTGGGGAACTAAAAATGCAAATCTCTCCCTAGTCCCTATGATACAGGAGAGTACTAAAATGCTTTGTTCAGTAGGCCTGCAAGGGAAATGGTGCTCTAGAGGAGAAGGAAACTTCAGTCATAATGAAAAAAAGGTAGAGAATATATTTATTGAAAACTTTGGGGGCAAAGAGAAACTGATTAGCACAGATGGGAGAAGGATCTGCAGGGCAAGGTTGAAAGGATCGTAGGCAAGGGATCAGAAGTATTGAGAAAAGGAACAGGGTGGTTGAGGATGAGCATGCCAGAGAATATAAAGGAGAGTTGGGATTCATTTGGCAGACAATTATTTGGGCATGAACAATTTGACAGTAAAGCAAATAGATAAATAGTTATTTGATCTGATTACCTCTTATTGTAGAGAAATTTACGTCGCTGTGCCTGTTCTTTATTTTCATTAGCACAGTAATAATGTGATGGACTGAAAGTGAATTAATGGATCAAAAAGTACAAAGGAGGTATTATTTCCTCATATTTTTGAAATGAGGAATGAAATGAAAAACTCACATAAAAACTTGTGAAATAACCCAGTGGTACACCCCAAAAGCCAGAGACTAGACTATTACTCATTTTAGACCAGATCAATTTTTTGATCAAAATATTGTGTTGGCCAACTCCCTTCGATTAAATTATTTTCCCTCTAATTATGTTTGTGTCCAAATTGTGTTACCACCAGAGGGGCTTATGTTTGAGTTGAGATAAAAGATAACAGGGTTGTGAAGCATAGTGGAATTTTCTGGGCTCCCTACCACCAAGGAGGTCAAAGCAAAATAAGGAAGCAAAAGATAACCTAAAAAAGAGAAAATAAAATTTTTATTGAAGGATAACACAGAAAAGTGCAGAAATACTAAAGACTCAGCTCAGTTATCACAAAGTGGCAGGTATAATCTGTACCTAATAGGTACTAATTAATAATTTCCACAGAAGAAGCCACAGGTCTACCAAACAAGACTGTGAGAGTGCAGTAGTCTAAAAATGAGGTGGTCTTTGAGATCTGGTCACAAGATTGTAGCCAACCAGATTAAGGCAACATAGCATTTCCCCATGAGGCAGTCAATCCTATACTTTGATAAAAACTTAAAATGGCTTCATCCTGTTTGCTTAAGAAATCTTTCTTCAAAGACTCTTGGGAAATCAGTTTCTTACAGAACCCCAGATAACACTGGGAATAAAGTTTGACAAATGGTCCATTCTATTAGTACATTTTCTTTAACAAAAGAAAATTTTCAATTCTGTTGCCTGTTTCTGTGATGCTAAGTATTTTTCTTTTAGCAACTAATTGTCTTGAAAGGCATCTTTTAAACCCAAACCATGAAATCATTTTCAAATTAAATCACTGTCGAAGAATTGAGCAAGAGAAAATAGTAGGTTTCCGAGGGGGGACAGGGGTATATAAGGGAAGGTTTGGGGTGGGTGGTGGTCACAAAAACATGCTTTACTATTTTTCTTAGGTCATTCAGACTTCAGTACTACGTATAGTAAGCCAGCACAGAATGTGTAGAAATTGTGTGTTACAGGCATCGTAATAGGGAGTTTTCAAATAGCTGTGGAACTGGGTGTCCACTTTCACTGCTCTACTAAGATACCTCATGATAAGGTCACCCAGGAATCTCCTGTTTATAAATCCACAAGACCTCTGGGAGATTTGTACACTGCTCATCACACCTGTGGTATTGGAACTTCCTTTGGCCTTGGTGATACTATGGTCAGCCTTCCATCTTTGATCATTTCTTCTCAGTCTTTCTTCAGTAGTGTATTAAATCGTATTCAGTGTGTATCTTTACTCTGATATTACATGGGATTATTTATAGTTCTTTCATATCAACGTTATTTAAAGTTTCTGTTCCTTTGCACATCTTGCTGTTTTCTGGAATGCCTTCCCTCACCTTACACACCGGGCACATCCCTTCTCTTCTTTCACGTTGCTCAAATACCAGTCATAGAGTAGGTCTGTTCTCAGTATGAGTATATATACATATCAATGCTAATTTCAGTATTTTATAATTATTTGTAAACTGTCAATGCTGTGACTCAAATGGAAAAGCAGAAATCAAAGCCAAATCTGGAGAGAGTGCCAAGGCAGCAGACAGAGGAGGGGAGGAGGTAAATGAAGATGTACTGGGGGCGGGGAGGGGGTGGGTAGGTTGCTACATGTGAGGGAAAGGAACAGGCCTAGAAAATGTCCTAAGCGAGTAAATAAACAGCTTTCATCCAATCCTTGTAGGGATCAGTAGAATAGTGACTTGACATTTACAGAGAAAAAGGTAAAGGAGTGGTTTCGTGAGGAACACTTCCCAGAAAGTCTTTTACATGAAGTTTTCTTCTCTCAGAAATTCTTTCAAAATGCATTATAATTAAAGGGAAATCCTGATGGGGGTTGGGGGTTGGGGGGAATGTTCTTTTAGTCCCAAGATTTTCTTAGTCATCATAATACTGCTCTATTTTAGAAGACTCAAATCAGTCTCCGTTTCTTTTTCTTTCCTCACATTCAGTGAATTACGATGTGATTTGTGCCACAAGAACACAATTTGCTTCTGTGGAGGTCACCTGTCACCTTCTAATTACCATGCCAGTTGCGCATCCTTTGTCCTCATGCTGTTCCACCTCTCCTGAGCTTCTGACACGGCTGACCTCCTTCATGGAATGGACTTGTCCCTTGTGTACTGCCTCTCCTCCCTCACTGTTTGCTCTTTTGAGTGTCCTTCATGGGCGTCTCTTCTCCTACTTATTTCTTGTATGTACACACTCCTTCTTCCGGGTTCCCCTGAATTCCCTGCATGCTTTTCCTCAGTGACCCCATCCGTTTTCAGACCTTCAGATATTTTTATTCAGAAAACACTCCAGTCACTAACTATGACCTCTTTCCCAAGTTCCGGACCTACTATTACAACTATACAGTGGACCTTTCAACCTGGATTTTTGGGAGCTCAGTTCAGATAACTCCAACACAGGTAGTTACATTCCAGCATAACTGCTCCTCTTTCTACCTTCTCTGCCTGGGTTCTAAGCCCAAACTTTTCTGTAAGTCCACATTCTCTTATGTTCTTTTAAATACATGTTATGATCCATGTCTTCTGATTCTATTTCTATAGAATGCTCCCTGTCCATGTCATTCTTCTGTTTCCACTGTTTTGTCTTACCTTTCAGTAAGCAGTCTTTACCTCCTTTATAAACTTTTGGTCCAGATCACTTATTCAGAGAAGCACGGATTGATTGTCTACTCTGAGCCAGGTATTGAGACAGGCAATGTTCCATGTTTTTTCACCTCTCTTATATAGATTTCCAGGAATGGTTTCATTGTATTATATACTAGGCATATGTTTAACTATTTTTATAGGCTTTTAAAAATTTGAGCAGTTTTGGGTTCACAGTAAATTTGGTCGGGACGTTGCCATGTATTCTTTACCCCCCACACATCATTATTACCCAAAGTCCATAGTTTACATTAGGGTTCACTCTGGGCATCTTGTCTTGCTTGCATCATTTCTGAGGAATAGTTGAATGTAATTCTTGTCTTTGCTTCCTCTGTAGGTTATCACCTTTGCTTCTCACAGATTTTCTTATCTTTGATTCTTAGATGTTTGAATACGATGTGCCTCTGTGTATGTTTGTGTGTTTGTTTGTCATTTATTTTACTTGGTGTGTTCTCTGAGCTTCTTGGATCTGTGCTTTAGTGTCTGACAATAATTTGGGGGAACTCTTCAGTCATTATTACTTCACATATGTCTTCTGTTCCTTTCTCTCGTCCTTATTCTGGGTTACCATTATGTGCATGCTATATACCTTTTGTAGTTGTCCTACCTTTGTTGGATATTCTGTTATATATATGTTTTTAAATATTTATTTATTTTTATTTTAGAGAGAGAGATGGAGAGCACAAGGGGTAGGGGCAGACAGAGAGGAAGAGAGAATCTCAAGCAGACTCTGCATGGAGCACAGAGCCCGACTTGAGGCTCAATCTCACAACCCTGACATCAGGACCTGAGCTGAAACCAAGAGTCAGGTGCTTAACCAACTGTGCCACCCAGGCACCCCTAATTCTGTTACATTTTTATCAGACTTTTTTTTTGCCTTTCTGTTTTGGAGTTTTCTGTTGACATACCCTCAAATTCGGAGATTCTTCAATCAGCCATGTCCTGTCTACCAATAAATACATCAAAAGCAGTCTTTTGTTACCTTTCCGTTACCATGTTTTTGATCCCTGGCATTTCTTTTTGATTCTTAGAATTTCCCTGTCTCTGTTTTCACTGCCTACCTGTTCTTGCCTGCTGTCCACTTTATCCACTAGACCCCTTAACATATTAATTGTAGATTTTTAAAATTTCTGTTCTGATAATGCCAGTATGCCTGCCATATCTGAGTCTGGTTCTGATGCCTGTTCTGTCTCTTTATATTGTGATTTTGACCTGTGTTTTCATGGAGTCTGTTTCTGTAGGCCTGCTTCAGACTTCTTCCTGAATTTACCTTCTAAGGGAGAATGTGAAAATCAATAGATTTCCATTTTATGCAGAATTAATTGTAATTTGCAGCCTTCTAGAGTTTGGCCCCAATTTATTCTTTTAAGCTCATCTCTGACTATAGCTTCATCCTTAAACCCGCCAATGTGATATTCCCTGAATAGCTTCTCTATGTTTTCCCGCAAGTGTGTTTGTCTTTATTTTTACCCTTCCCTTAGCTTGCAATGCCTTTCTTCCCTTTTTATTGCCAAAATTCTACCCGCCTTTAGAAGAAAGATACTTTTTCCACAGTTTTCTAAAAGATGTATATAGTTTTACTGTAACCTGTGGTGTAAACCTCTTTTACAATGGTAATTAGTGGATACTTACTATAGGCTGGTTATGTTGTCAGTCACAAATCACTGTCCTAGCCCTCCCCTTCCCCACCACTGAGAATGACTCGGTGGGAGTGATCTCTTTTCATTCATCTGTACCCACCTTAGATCCAGTAAAGTGTTTCTAAGTTAGTAAGTGCTAAATATTTATTGAATTGAATTGAATTGAATTGAGGATGGTATTTTATTTAAATTTCATTGTTTCAATCAGTATTTAATGAAAATATTTTAATATATGATGATAATGATTAGGATATCAGAATGAGTCATAAAAATCATTTGTTAAACTTATGAAGCCAGCTACCTCAGGGATCTCCACTTAACATGACCCCACTCTGTGCTTTGACTCAAAACAGTTAAAAATTCAACTTCTTCACTGAAGTCACAGAAAAACATGTATAGTTAGTAATAGTTTTTTTCTTTATAAATCTTGCTTTATATAGATAAGTTGTATACCAAATACATTCCTTGTGAATCCCAAATGTTTCCATGAAGTCCTTCTTTCTTCTGGGATACCGTTTCTGAGGGTTGACATGGCGGTTGTCTGAAATGCATGTGGAAGCAGAACTGTGGTGGTGAGAAATGACCATGTTTCCTTTTAGTTCTCAGCAAGAGTAATTGAATGTGGAATATCTTACTAAACACTGGACTGTGACAGTGTGTTAACACTCTGACTATCTCCTAACAGCAGGGCAATTATTTGCTGAGTGGGATTTTTATAAATCCCCTGGCACTAGTGTGTCCTGATAATTATGATGAAGTGCGTTGGTCAGTGTTGATTCAGCAGTCCCTACCCTCACAAATACTTCATTCACAGTTCTCTAGCCCACTTTGACTTTCCTCGTTAGTAGAGATCTTACTGCTCTTCTCTGCTGGCTTGGTGTCTAATTTTTAAAATAATTTTGATTAAAGCTAGTTCCTGAACATATTTTAGTCAGCACCCCCCCCCTTTAGAACTATGTATCTCTCCTAGTATTCGCAAATTCTGAATACCAATGCAAGAAAATACTTTTTGATTTTGTTCCTTTATGTGGCAATCAACTCCCATTTGCAGTGTAATTGACATTTGCAAAAGTAAAGCTTGAATCTTCCCACCTACCCTGTATACTTAGTTGTTCCTCATTCCTGAGTGAGCAGTTACTTGTAAATTATGAGAGATTATTATTTCTCATGTGGTAAAACATGAAATGGAAAGACCAATCATTGGGCTTTGGGAATTATAGGTGTACAAAATCATGTTTCAGATTCTTTTTATTTTACAGCAACTTGTTTTAGAAGTAAACCTCAATAACAAAGAGAAGAGGGGAGAATTAGAATATAGCTTCCCCCAGGCAATTACAAAATGAAGGTCTGTGGATGAGTGGAAAATGACCGTAGAAACATTCTCAATGAAATAAAACAGTAGATGCTCCAAATCCACCATCCATTTGCTTCTAAACCAATTGCATTTTTAAAGTACCTTCCCATACAATATTTGTAAGTCTAAAGAATAAAAACTGAGAAGAAAAGAGCAACTGATAGATTGTTAGAAATATGGAATGGTTCAAAATACTAATGTAATGCTAAGGGTTACTGGGTAACAAATGGTACATTTGCTCGTTGCTCAACCTGACATAATTAATATTCCAGGTCATGCTTAAGTTCCCATGATGGAGGGTCTGAAGGGGGGAATTCAAGAAAAATATATATCTATTATATTACTCATTGCCTTTTTTTTTTTTTTCCTTTTGACGAGTCAGAATCATAGCCTTTTAAAAAAATCAGTGCTTTCACACCTCATTTGCCGTATTCACCACTGGGCCACCAGTCAGCAGCCCAGCCTGATGCAAGGAGGTCAGTAAGAAGCTATTAGCAGAGTCCTCTCCGGAGATTTCTTTGGTCTTATTGAGTTGAATGTTAGCATGACAGTACTGCAAATAACTCAGTTGTAGGCTTTTTTTTTTTTTAAACAGTTAGCACAGATTTCCCCATAGTGTTGGTCACTCTAGAAAATTATTGCTGAAAATGAAGTCCCAAAAGCTAGCTTGGCAGTAGCCCTTCTAAGTTGTGAAAAATGTGAAAACTGAAAAATATGTCATGGTCCCTTAGGATTAACTTTGTCTTTTGTGACTCATAGTAATATTTTGAAAAATCAACAACAAACCATTATTCACAAGTGGCCTACACATTATAAAATGTAGCAATTGAGACAATAGTAAGTTAAGGTTGTTTTATTTACTTAAAGAAGTAATAGCTAAATGCCTACTGTATCAATATAAATAAATAGGGTATTTGCTTGCAGTAGGGATTGAGAGAGGCTGGACTGTTTTCACTGACGTAAGTTAGCAAATGTATTAAATTAATTTCTAAAATAACTGACACCTTGAAGATTTTAAATGATACATTTTAAATTCAATTAAAATATATTTTCTACCTATATTTGATTTAAATTGCAAAGAGAATACACATGAGGAGGTCTCCATATAGGTTGCAAAATATAATTTAAGAAAGCTATCATGTCTACTGATCTATTTGCATTTCCCATCTAGCCTATGTATACATGTGCATGCAAATGTGGAAGGAGACCAAAGAAGATTTCTAATGGGGTAAAGTTAATGGCTGGTAGCAGTTATTCAAGTAGATATTTTTAACTGATAAATTATAATCTAGTTAAATTGTGTGTATTTTACTATTTTAATCTGCAAGGTTGTGGAAATGATTAACAGACTTAAGTCAGCTAGATCATCCCTAAATAGAATGACATACTCCTATCTTTTTCGTAGACTATGGAGATTTAGTTATATTTATGTCAGAATAGTCTTTTAATGTAATATTTGTTGGTTTTCTTCTCAAAACAATTGATAGATTCTCATCATAGAAATTCACCCTAAAACTCATCTTAAAAATTATCACCCACTTCAAAATTACACAAAGAAATATTTTAACTATATATGTCCATACTTTTATTAACGTCATTTAAACTGTTTATGCATCTACCTTGTTTGATATTTAGTATTATAATGAAAGAATGTCAGCATGACATTAAATATGGTTTATACAATTACCTGTAATGTTTTAACAATTTTTTTTCCTTGTATAAATTACATAGAAAAAAAATCCCAAAGAAACCCCAGTTCAAAATATTTTTTAAGATATGTAAGTATATTTACATTGGCTTTATCTAATAAAATTCAGTTATAACACAGGAATAGTTGAGTTGGAGGTGACTCAAGTAGGTCTTTGATAATTTAATTCTAGATCACAATGTGTTTGAAAGCACAGCAAAACTGATATAGTAAGAACGATAAAAAGGGTATAATCTATAATTCTTTGAAAGAAGTTGATAAGATTTTGAAATAAGCCTCAAACATTTTCCTGAGATCTTGATGCGGCTTTGGAAAACAAGAGTAAAATAGAGGCTTCACAGGTCCTTCTGCAGAGTGCATTGTTTTTGAGTGTCTGCTGTGTGCCCAGGACTCCGCTAAGCCATGGGAATACAGAAACACCTAAAACAGAGGCCCTGTGCTCCAGCTGTTTGTTTAGGGAAGATCGGTACACACCAAGGCAATTATGAAACAAGGCGGTAGTAGGAAGGAACTCTGATAGAGTTGTCCCCCAGGCTCTTAATGTAGCATTAGGGATAGGACACTGAATCTAGCCTCCATTGGTATTAGAAAATGGTTAACACTTAATTGAAATATTAGGCCAGAAATATAAAATTTTCTTTTTCTTTTTTGTTTAAAGATTTTATTTATTTATTTATTTATTTATTTATTTATTTATTTATTTATTTGAGAGAGAGAGCAAGAGCGAGAGAGAGCACAAGCAGGGGGGAAGGGTAGAGGGAGAGAGAGGGACGCAGGCTCTCTGCTGAGCAGAGAGCCCGATGCAGGACTCAGTCCCAAGACCCTGAGATCATGCCATCCAGGCGCCCCAGGAAATAATAAAATTTTCTAAGATAGTTTTTCAAAGACAAGGATCTCAGGTAATCATAATACTTTGGAACTGCTGACTCTATCAGTAAATATAGTGACCAGAAGAATTTCTGCATGTAACGGTAATATAAGAGAAAGCCACATTTTAGGAAAAATTTATGGGTTTAATGGATACATTCTTTGCCTGAGTCCAGAGTGTTTACACAGAAACCAAATAAGTCATACTATCCTTTAAAATACAACTTTTCTGGGGTACCTGGGTGCCTCAGTCAGTGAAGTGTCTGCTTCCAGTTCAGGTCATGATCCCGGGGTTCTGGGATCGAGCCCCGCATCAGGCTCCCTACTCAGCCAGAGATCTGCTTCTCCTTCTCTCCCTCCTCTTCAAATAAATAAATTAAAAATCTTTAATAAAAGTAAAAAATTAAAAATTAAATAACTTTTCCTTATATGAATTTGTATATATGAAGAGTATCAAAATACAGTTCTATGCTGTTTGTATACTCAGACACCATTGAATTTTCAGAAATTGAATGTCTGCTAAACTTGAATTTAACATTTGTTATACATACATTTGTTGAACCTCTATCGCACAGCAGGTGCTGTGCTAACAAACTTGACTTCTGATATAGTGTGTGACAAGATCAGTGAAAGAACATTAAGGGTAACATGACAATACAGAAATAAAGCACCTCATATAAAATACTAGCTTGATTACTATTATTTTTTTATATTTTTATTTTATTTATTTGTCAGAGAGAAAGAGCAAGTGAGAGCACAAGCAGAGGATGCTGCAGAGGCAGAGAGAGCAGGGAGCCTGATGCAGGGCTCAATCCCAGAACCCTGGGATCATGACCTGAGCAGAAGGCAGATGCTTACGTGACTGAGCCACCCAGCCGTCCCCAATTTGATTATTATTTTAAAGTAAAGAACTTAAAGTAGTTAATATTAAATAGGATGTATAATGCATAATCATTAAAGCAATCAACTGTTTATTGAGTGCGTATTTTGTGCCTGAAACTGGGCCAAGCATTGCATACTTGAGTTTGTGTGAGTGAATGTATGACTTAAATATATGCTTAAATATATGGGTATGCTTAAATATACATATACATAATTAACAGAAGGAATGACTTAAGATCCTTCTACAGTTTTTTCTAAAATGCATTGATATTAAATATGCCATATATGTGAGGTAGAAGCTATAGCTTAGTGATTTTTAACATTTTTAGTCTTTATGAATGATTCTGAAATTGTTGGTCAGGAGTTTAGACAAAGTGAGTATTTTGTAATCTCCGTAGATGAATTTAAAGTCAGCCTCTAGTTAAGAACTGGAGTTCTACTTAAAAATCGTCCTTAAACATACAAAAATTTTTATGATACAACTTCATCTTCCTTTTATTTTCTGTGAAAAGTTAAAGATAAAAATAAAAATTATGTTCTTTCCCTTCAGATTCCAGGTATATACAATTCACCATTCAGAAAAGATCCCGATCCCTGGGAGTTGCGGTTACAAAAGGCAAAGCCTTTAGGCTCCCAAAGGTCTAAAGTTAAACAGAAGCGCTGCGTCAGCCTGAGCAGTTGGCTGGCTTGTACCAGTGCCCGTTCCTTTCCTCGATTGGAAATTCTGCCACCCATCGATAGAAAACAGTGTCAGGTACTCATTAGTCCTATGTGAGAATTCTGTCCATGATTGTATTCTTGCTGTTTTTTTAAGAAAGTTGTTGTTGTTTTGTCTTTGTGACAAGAAAGGAAAATTACTTTTTATGGAATCTAATTTTAAACAATAAGTATAAAGTATGTTGAAAATATGTGTGAGGGAAGTCATCAAATAATTCTGTGGTACTGAATTTTATGATTTCAAATATAAAGTTAGCTAGGATCTAGCCTTTTACTTTAAAAACATTGTTATAACAGTACTTGTTATATGTTTCTCGACAAAGATGATGTATTATCAACTTTATTTAACTTCTCATCTGATGATTTGTATCTATACACAGTTGTAAACATAATTTAAAAGTATAAGTTGGGGGAATTATGGAGGACCCAAAACAATGCAAGAATCAGGCAGAGATTTAAAAATCTTCCCTGTGGGTTGCTGTAGAGCTGGATTGGCAAATGACTTCCTAGGGCTATAGGGTGGAGTGGGATGTGTTGGTGTGGTGATAGGCACTCTCCCAAAGGCCCCAGAGGGCAACAGTTCCAGCTTCCCCATGGGTATTTAATCTGGAGTGGACAGCTGCCACCAGGGGGCATCAACCTAGGATTGGGTTGATTTGGGTTCACACGGCCAGATTCCCGAACTCCCATCTAGTAGTTCCCTACACAGGCTTTCTTCTGTATATCTTTTGCTATATAATAAATAACTTGAAAACCTGATGACTTAAACCAACACACAGTTCTTACATCACAGTTTCTGTGGGTCAGTGTTGTAGGTACAGTTTAGGTGAGTGCCTCTGACTCAAGACCTGTCATGAAGTTGCAGTCAGTGTGCCAGGCAAGGCTGTGATTTCATGTGAAAACTGAGCTGTAGGGAAGAGCAGGAGGATGGTCAGAGCCTGGTTGCCTGTTTTCATAGCTCAGTCCCTCCTCACATTGGGCTCTCTACAGAGCTGCCTCACTGGCTGCTGGCTTCCCTCAGAGGAATGATCTAACAGAGAGTTAGAGACTTCTCAAGACAGAAACCACAGCCTTTTTATGACCTCATGCCACAAGTGACCTCCCATTCTGCCATATTTTAAGTTTTAGAAGTGAATAAGTCCAGTCCACACAGGGTTTGAATCCTAGAAAGTGGGGTCACTGAAGGTCATCTTAGAGACTGCTTTTCACACCCCCAACCATTTCATCAACTTGCTAGAAGACAACCTCGTCTATGCCATAAAGTACTTTCCACTTTGCTGTAGTTATTTGTGGTGTTATATATTCACTTTCTGTAATTGGGTCTTTTATTCCCTTTATTTGTGCTTTTTTTTTTTTTGCTTTCTTAAAACTACGAATTGATAACTACTACTATTTTTAAAAAATGCTATTAATTGATGGGTTATACTATATTATAGAAAGAGCTGTAAAAAAAAATCTATCCAAAAAAGCATAGAAGTTGAGAGTTCCCCCTCTTTCTGAAATAAAATGGCAGGGAGGGGACAGTTGAGCAAGGGAACAAAAGAGAGATAATGAGAAAATTTTCAGTTTATCTTGGGACATAACTTCATAGTCCGGTTTCATTATTCTTTTCAAAATAAAGGTTATACCAATATTCTAATAAAGGCATTTAAAATAGTTTTTAAAACAAATATAAAATAAGTTTTATATTCTAAGTAACTGAATTTTTACCATTTACATTATACATATTACTTGTACATATTATACATATTACTGTCTCAGTTGATGCAAATGATTCTACATGATACCATCAGAATGAGCTATTCAGGGGTACCTGGGTGGCTCAGTGGGTTAAAGCCTTGCCTTTGGCTCAGGTCATGATCTCGGGGTCCTGGGATAGAGCCCTGCATCGGGCTCTCTGCTCAGCAGGAAGCCTGCTTCCTCCTCTCTCTCTGCCTGCCTCTCTGCCTACCTGTGATCTCTCTCTCTCTCTCTGTCAAAACAAAAACGAAAACAAAAACAGAATGAGCTATTCAACTTATTATTCTATAATGAAAATAATCATGGTATTTCCATTGCTTGTTATTAAGTGTTCAATGATTGCTAAGGTATCAGAAATAACATTGTATATTTGAATACTTAATAATCCATATTTTATGCTATATTCAATGAGTTGGCTATTGATAAAACATGGAATTCATGGAGTAATTCTGAATGCAACTTCTTAGGAAATGTAAAAATGACATGGTATTGATGAGATATAGGCATATAAATGTTTCTGAGTTGGAGACACTCTAGAAGTCATCTAGACCAAACTACCACACTATATAATATTCAGAACGTTAACTATGCACATTTAATATAATTTTTTATGAGTTTTATAATACTTATAGTTCACATTAACTTTACTGCTTTGCTTTTTTAATGCTTTTATTATATGGCTTATTTTATACTAGTTTGTATTCACTCTTCATCTCTATTAATGTACTTTTCTCAATATGACCCTTTTAGTACTTTACATGGTTTCCCCTCCCATAGCATTCTATTCATACATGTATGTATTTAGTATTTATGGAATGCATATGGAAGATATATACATATAGCTATATGCAAGATATATGTGAATAATATATGTGGACAATTTTTATCCATATATAATATACATGTAGATATGGTTATATGTATTTGTATGGAAGATGTATACACATATGTTTATGTAATAAATATAGTAAATAAATATAATAAATGTATAAATATATCTGGAAAAAATATATATGTGATCGAGGTGTTTCCCAACACCAACAACCAATTCTCTGATTCTCTGAATACCATTTGGTGTCCAACAGTTCAAGCCAGTTCTAACACTAACTACCAGGAGTTCGTGCAGAATCTGCAGCTTAAGGGCCTAACCCCACACAACTGTTCTTCACGTCACATACTGGTAGCAATTTCTGGGTGTCCTGTAACTTCTTACTGAGCTGGCTATAAATTGAGGGGTCCCATGACCCCATCCTAAGCTTTGATAATTTGCTAGAACAGTTCACAGAACTCAGGAAGACATTTTATTTACATTTGCTGCCTTTTTTTTTTAAGATTTTATTTATTTATTTGACACAGAGAGAGAGATTACAAGTAGGCAGAGAGGCAGGCAGAGAGGCAGGGAGAGGAGGAAGCAGGCTCCCTGCTGAGCAGAGAGCCCGATGCGGCCTCGATCCCAGGATGCTGAGATCATGACCTGAGCGAAAGCAGAGGCTTTAACCCACTGAGCCACCCAGGCGCCCCATTTGCTGCTTTATTATAAAGGGTAAAGGATACAAATAAACAGCCAGGTGAAGAGGAACCTAGAGTGAGGTCTGAAAAGGTCCAGAGTGCACAGACTTCTGTTCTCATGGAGTTGGGATGCGGCTCTCTCCCAGCACTTGGATGTGTACACCAGTTGAGAAGCCCATCAGTTCTCCTTGTGTAAGAGTTTTTGTAAAACTCAATCTCGAACTCTGTTACCATTCCCTGGAGATCAGAAGCGGGGGCTGGAAATGTCAACCTTCTAATCATTTGAGTTTTCTGGTGACCAGTTTCATCAAGAGGCTACTGGGGGCCCAACATAAATCACTTCATTAGCATAATCTTAGGTGTAACCTTGTTATCAATAACAAAGGTATCATTCAGGAAATTCCAAACATTTTAGGAGCTCTCTGCCAGGAATCAGTGACAAAAACCATTAGATTATGTATGTCCTTTTTTTTTTTTAAGGTTTTATTTATTAGAGAGAGAGAGTGAGAGAGAGATCATGAGAGGGAAGAGGGTCAGAGGGAGAAGCAGACTCCCACTGAACGGGGAGCCCGATGTGGGGCTTGATCCCAGGACTCCTGGATCAATCCCAAGGTAGACGCTAAACTGACTGAGCCACCCATTTGCCCCTGTATTTCTTATTGTACCACAATAGTTTATATGTGAAGGCACATAGAAAATATTATATACACTCATATAATGATATATGTGTATATATATGGAATATACATGTATATGAAAGATTTTATGTATGCATATATGTGTATACATATGCAGATATATATACATACATACGTGTGTACATATACACTCATAAATGCACCTTTATCTACATAAATGCCACAAAATAATGATCTTTATTAATTTTCTTTTGCTTCTCTGCCCCCTTCTTTCTTCCTTTTTCTATGTGAAGGCACATAGAAAATATTATATACATTCATATAATGATATATGTGTATATATATGGAATATACATTTATATGAAGGATTTTATGTATGCATATATGTGTATACATATGCAGATATTTGCAGATATACATACATACATATGTGTGTACATATACATTCATAAATACACCTTTATCTACATAAATGCCACAAAATAATGATCCTTGTTAATTTTCTTTTGCTTTTCTGCCCCCTTCTTTCTTCCTTTTTCTCTCTTCCCTTTTTCTATGTTCTCGTTCCTTTTTTCCTGTCTCCTTCATTCCTGTCCCTGGTCCTCCTCCTTCCACTCCACATCTTTTTAATCTTCTCTTTCTTCCTTTCTTTCCTTTTATTTTTTCTTCCTTCTCATTCTTCCTTAACCCATCATTTCATCTCACCTTCTTTTCTCTCAGCTTCCTTTGGCCTCTTTCATCGCTTTCTTTCCTTCTTTTTTTCCTCCTTTCCATTTTTGTTTTCACAGAATTGGATTTTTAATGTGGTTTTATTGGACTGAACCACATTTCCTATGTTATCTAATAATATTAAAGATACATACATCACTAGGGAGATTTAAGATTATATATGTTATACTACAAATGGTAGTATTTATATTCTGATGGTCTGTCTGTACTTGGGAAGTAAATTTCTTAAGTGTATGAGACAATCCTAGGAGTTTAAAACAGCTTCATTATTATTTAAGTTTTGAGAAAAATTTAAAAATATAAGATGACTATAAAGTAACATGGGTCATTAAAACTATAGAAGAACATAAATATATTTGACCCTTATAATTAGGATTTGGTTGTCTGCAAATAAAGTCAAACTTTGGAAAACTATAGTTAAGAGTCAAAGGAGACTTTAGATTCAGGTTGAGTTTAGGCATTATAGGGATTAGTATTTGGAAACGTGTACAATGAGCAGATCTGAAGTTTGAAGCTATGTCCAAAATCTGAGGCCCCATGTCACTCCAGGTATGATCAATATTCAGATCACTTGAGATCTGAAAGGCAGTCTGTCAACAGAAATACAAATTAACAGAAGCCTTGGCATAGGAAAATCTTGACAGTAAATGTCATTTGCTAACCAGAGAGAAGTTCTGTTGAGCTCAAAAGCAAGACACTTGTGTTAGTGTCTAAGATACAAATGTGTGGACCAGGCACTGATAGATATAGAGAGATGGACGTGATTACAGGAGGATTAGGGTCACAAAGATTATACTGAACCCAACAGGAAGACTGGGTCTATTTTTATTCTAAATTTTGCTGCTTGAGTACAGCTTCTCCTTTTTCATTTCCTAGTCTCTTTGGAAATAGTAAGTTCCAGAAGAAGTAGTAGCATAAGTCTACAAATGGATATGTGTTACACTGATACGCCAACAAAATTTAGAAGATAGAGCTTGGTCACTTAGAAGACCATTCCTCCTTGTTAATGCTGGTCCTTTCAAAGTCCTAGCCTCCCATATTTCCTTGTATATTTGATGCTGCTCTTGTTCAAAACCTTCTCAAGACTTCTCTTGAAACTAATAATGAAAATAAACCAGGGGTATCATTTGTGAATGTTTAGTATGTTCTCAGTACAATGCTAACAGCGTTGCTTACATTGTCTTATATATCTTCAGAGCACTTTTGTGTAATTATAATTCCTTTTTAGGTATAAGGAAAAAAGGTCTTAAGAAGTAATTTTCCCCTGATAACATAACCACACATTAATTCTTAAACCATAGAATTTTTCAAAGTAAAGCATTAAGAATCTGTAAAAAAAAAATCCCATTTGATTTCTTAATAGTGAACTTGGAATCATGTTACTGTATCTTTAAAAAATAAAGTTCCAATAAAAATCCATTAACTACTTTCAAATATAGCAATCCTCCTGTCCAGCTGTGAAAAGTACTAGATGATACTTATTTGCCATTTGTGTTATTTACGGTCCATGACTTTTATGGTAACTGGTTCCTATTATTGGTTTCTATTAATGTAAAACATAAGTGAACATAAATGAGGCGTGAATCATTTCTTTTTATTAGCCCCACAGTCTTCACTCAGTGCTTGCAGTAACTCCAGCTGTGTCTTGTTAGTGATAACCTATTTAAAGAAGAGATCTTTAAGGATAAGGAATATGATTAGGAATCTTTGTCCATTTTATATCACTTCTGTCCTATACAACAATAGTAGTGGGGAAAAAAAGCAGTATGTAATTAATGACATGGCAAAATCCAGAGCTGCTTCTGATTTGTATTGTGCTTAATATGATACTAATTAGACAACCAGTGGATTCTAGTAATTAGTATAAGTAACTACTAATTTAAAGGTAGGATATGTTATAGAACACTTTCACTGTTGCAGCTTACGGGCTTTCCTCTGCTATGTATTTGTGTCATTAGATGGTTGCTGTTGTATCAGAGTTATTATGCAATAGAACTTAAAATTTTTACCAAAGAACACTTAAATTAATTAAATTATGGCCCTCTGTGTTTTGGAGGGTCAACAATCAAATGTGAGATGAGGCATTCACCTAAAAACTTCATTTTAGTGAAAAAAATACTTGCCGTCCTATTTCTATTGATAAGAAGTCTTTTTGAAAGCAATGCTCAGAATCTTTTCTAATATTTTTACTTAAAAAGGGAGAGAATCCTTTTTAAGTTACATCAGAAACAAAGTAATACAACTACAAATTTAACGGTTTTAGCATAAAAAGGCTTTTGATGTAGGTAGGGAAAATTCTGGCTAATTTAAAATATTTTAATATAGTCACTTCTACTTGTGTGAGCATTTTTTGAACATGTGATATTCTTTGTATTTTCTAATTCAGAGAACAGCTTGTTCTTTAAAAATAATTTGGTAAACTTGGTATACTTTATAGATACTCAGCACCCTTAATCATCAATAATAAGACAAAACATCTTCTGTAATAAAGTATTTCTTCATTCTTTCTTGTCAGGGACCATTCCGTGATATCACTGAAGTATTGGAACAGCGCTACAAGCCTTTGGAGCCAACATTGCGGGTAGCAGAACCAATCAATGAGTTAAAGGTGGCCAGAGAGGAGTTCAGAAGACAGGAATGGATGCGAAATGTAAATGACAATATGTGAGTGTTTAGCTTAAAAAAAAAAATAGCTGTAGCCTGTGTGGTGCCTTAAGTGATTTAACATTTTCTATTTCCTGATATTGTAGAGAATCTTTTATTTGTGAGAAGAGGTAGTGCCCCTCTTGACCTATTCAGAAGCAACCATTTTTCAGTATGCAAATATTCTATATACTTATATATATTATATATTATTATATACATACAGATATATACACATCTATATATAAATATATAAATACATGCACAGACACATATACATTTATATATAAATATATATACATTTATTTGTTATATATACATTTACACATAAATGTATATATATTATATAAAATAAATGTGTATATATGCATAATATATATTTATGTATGTGTGTGTATATAACTACTCAAAAAGAGAATGAATGGCATTTCAAGGGGAAAAGTGACTGCTGTCCATGCATCTAAAAATAATGACCTTAATTACCTGGTGAAAGCCTATAATGCTTCTGAAATAAGATCCAACAGAACAAAAACATTTCTCTTAATGTGGACTAAATTTAATTTCAAAACACTGATATACATTTAATAAATCAGGTGCAATTGATACACAATTTAATAAATCAGGTGCAAAATCAGGTTAGTGTCTTTACTAAGGAAGATGTCTGAAAAAGATAAAGGAAGATCTAATAGCATATGCAATTTAAAATTATTTTATTAGCCTCACTGATTTGGGTCTCCATTCAGAGTTCTTTCTCCAAAGCACTTCCTCTCTCTTAATGCATTTGTCATCAATATAGTCATATATAATTTGTAAACAGACCATTTAAAATCTAGATTGGCTTTTTAAAAGTTACTATTGTCCTATAATATGTCCTGTAGTTATCTTCGTATTGTGTCTTATAATTCCTTAATATTATAAATATTCTAAATAATAGCAAGGTAATTATATTATTCTAATATAAATCATTATAATGTTATAATAATTAAAATATAAAATATTGTTATAAATTATTATATAATAGTCAACAACATATAAGCTGTTATTTTTATATAATATATAATATGAACTAGTCATCATATTATAAATGTTACATAATGATAATTCCAAAATACATTGCAAAGTATGTTTTGTTATGTAAAGAAACTAGAATTACCTCTCATCCAGCACAGTGGATTTTGGATCATATGATAAGTCAGGAGGGATATAAAACATGCCTTATTTTAATCATGCATTTCTGAAAAGTCTCTTTATCAATAAAAATTTTTACACAAATTCAGATGAAAGATAAAATTGGCATGCATCTCAAGTAATTTTTATAAATTTTTTATTTTATAACAATTACTTGATGTGAAATAATTACCTACAGAGTATTCCATACCTTTTTTCAATAATTAACAGTGACCCAATGAGTGATGAATAAGAAAACAAAAAATATTTATTTCCAGTTGGTTTTGGGGAGGTAGATTTGTTTTACTGAAGAGATTATAGAAGATTAATGCTGCTCAGATGTAGTCAAGCAAAATATGCAATTTAGTGATGACTATCTAAAGAGTTATGTTTTTGTTTTCAATGATGCAAAGGTTTATGAAATAACAAGATTAACTGCTCAAATAATTGACCACATTAATATTTCTACGGAAATCACTGTGGTGTATCAGATAATGAAGTAGCCTTTTGTAGTGTTTTCCTTGATAAGCCTGGAGGAATGAGATATCAATATTACCCCCAAAGAAAGGTGTTCCACTTAACTTTCCATGGAATACTTGTAAATATCTTCAACCTCTATGGATACCAATACTGATGACCCTTTACCCTGAAGCTTTCAGATTGAAAATGCTTCTAGGATTATCAACCAATCAGGAACAAACCCAACTGGGAATGGTCAAGAAATTACTTACAGATTTGGACCTACCATGTTTTTAGCAAGAGGGATAAGCAGTTGGTTTTAGCAACTAACCAATGGATAATTCCTTTTTTTTTTTTTTTTTGAGAATTGAAGCAGTGATATTTTGTAGCTGCTTCTAAAACCATTTTGGTTTTCACATACTGTATAACATAATTATATCTTGTGAGGCAAAAGAAATGTTAGAAA
The DNA here is from genome assembly GCA_002007465.1 of Ailurus styani. Taxonomy (NCBI): domain Eukaryota; kingdom Metazoa; phylum Chordata; class Mammalia; order Carnivora; family Ailuridae; genus Ailurus; species Ailurus styani. Next base: position 3,629,114 of record LNAC01000128.1, on the reverse strand, counting down.
TTTAGGTTTTATATCTTTACAGATAAAAAATCTGTGGTAGGAATTGGGAAAAAGGTGTTCCTTAACCCCAGAGATGCACAATTTTTCTAATGCAGAGGGTCCTATCTACATTAGGGGTCTTAGATCTCATGTTACTACATCTGCAACCGTCTTATTTCTAAATAAGGTCACATTCCTTTATGTTCTTTAAAATAAGCATAGAAAGTGGGATAATATTTTACACATTGAGTGTGGACTCCAGAGGGTTTTTTGGAAGCATTTTAGAGCTTTATTTCTTTGTTCTTTTTCCCAAGGAAACTTATTCCTATTTCTTTTTTTTTTTTTTTAAGATTTATTTATTTGACAGAGATTGAGATCACAAGTAGGCAGAGAGGCAGGCAGAAAGAGGAGGAAGCAGGCTCCCTGCTGAGCAGATAGCCCGATGAGGGGCTCCATCCCAGGACCCTGAGATCATGACCTGAGCCAAAGGCAGAGGCTTTAACCCACTGAGTCACCCAGGTGCCCTGTTTCACTTTTTCTTAAAGAAAATTATTTTCCTTATTCATATGTCTGTCTTTATGAAACCAGGAAATTAAATAATCAATTAGTAAATAATTGCTGAGTAACCTTTATGTGAGCAGATCTTAGCTGGATAGTATGAGAAATATATAGAGGTATTTATTGATTTAACAAATGCTTGCATGTCCAGAATAGTTCTAGGCTCTTGGGATTTAGCAGTGAATAAAATAGACAAATTCTCTGCTCTCATGGAACTTCTATGCTTCTAGCTTTAAACCAAATCAGAAAACCTAATGAAATTCTGAGTACAAATTGCCATAGATAAGCACTTAAAAATCATCAAACGTGTATTAAAGACAGTAAATGTCATGTTTTTTTTGTTTTGTTTTGTTTTGTGTTTTTTTTTAATTTTCTTTTTTTTAATGTAGCATTTGTTCTGGTCACTGGTCACTGGTCTAGGAAGGTGTTCTTCAAAGAAAAGGAACTGAATTGGTTCTATGAAAGGTGGCTTAGATTTGATAAAAGATAAAAGCAGATTAATGGTATGAAAAAAAATGACAGTAGAAAAAGTTCACAGAACAATGAGAAGACCAATCTGATGGAACCTGATTTTTATGTGGGAGGCAGTAGAAAGAGAAAGTGGGCAAGGCTTTAAAGCCAAGGATTGGAGAATTTATCTGTAGATAATGAAGAATTATTTAAGTTTTTTGAATAAGAGGGTGTCATAGAAAGAATATATATTTGTTGATTGTGAGACAGGTGTATTTGAGAAGAAATGTGCTGGAGGGAAGGAAAACCATAAGGAGAATATTGTAATACTTTGGTGAGAGATAGTGGGATAGAACTAAGGTGATGGCAGGACTCAGCATTCAACTCTTTTATTTACCTTCTTCTCCTTCTCTATGTAATCTGTGTGAGTGATTGCTTCTGATTGAGAGACTTCAACTCCTACCTCTATGCCAGTGCTTTCCACTCTAAATCTCTAAGATCCTACTCTTACATTCCAGATTTATATTTTCAACTGCCATCTTTATTTACTTTACCAGATGTTCCCAGCTCAGTATATCCCACATTGGCCTGCTTCATCTTATCTTGACTGTGACTAGTAACACCAACTTTCTGCCCAAGGTAGTGACCGAAAAGTTACCCTGTTATCCTTCTCCAGCATTCTCTTGGTCCTCAAATCCTGTCTAGTCTACCTTTTAAGTGTCTCTCAAATTCAGTTCCTCTTTTCCCTTTCTACTACTAATTTAATTTAGGCACCTATAAGTTTTTCTTTTAATTGCTATAAAAAGTTTATCTGTTCTTCCCAGTCTTTTTCCCATTTAGTGCATTTAGCACAGTACTAGAGAAATTTAAGCAAGTTGTTATTCAGACAAAATACAATTTTAATGGCTTTTTACCAACTCTAGGATAAATTTTAATTCTTTATCATAAGACACAAGGTCCTTCAGAATGGGGTCTAGGCCTGTTTCTCTAGCTAGTCTGCCACATTTCATAAGAAACTCTGTGTCCTCCAGAGGCGCTGAGCTGCTTTCATTCCTCTTTAAATCCCATGTTCTCTTCTGCTTCCATTAAGGAATTTTCTCACTCTCATCATTTACTCAATCGAATTCACTTAAAAACATTAAAAAAATGGATTGTTTTTACTTTTTAGAAAATGTAAATAGCAACACATACTTGTTTTAGATTTTTTTTCAGGGAGCACTTTAAGGAATATTTTTGGATATAAAATGGAACCTTTATGAAGTTCCATAAAGGAGAAATAAGTCATTATTATTAAGGGTGAAAGTGGAAGGCCATGCCTTTGAAGAGCTATCCAAGTAAATGTTTTACTTAACCCATCAAGGTGGCAGAGGTGGAGTGGAGTGGATGATCATAAGTCAGGTGGTATAGACTGACATGGGCTTCACCAAAAGTCTTATGAGAAGGGGCTAAGGTCCAATATGTTAATACCTTCTGTTAAGTGTCAACGTTCTGACTTAATACAGAGAATTATTACAGAATAATTATCCTAATTATGCAGATTATAACTGATCCCAAACTGGAATGGATTTAAGTCATTGCAGTAGAAGTCAGTGCCAGTGTGTGTTCTGGGAGGCAAAATAATGTCCCCTCTCCTCCCAGAGTCTACAACTTCACCTCAGGAATTTGTGAATATGTTACAAATTCAGTCCCTCCATGATGTTACCTTCCATGATGAAGAGGACTTTGCGGATATGATTAAGAACTTAAAGACGGGAGAGATTATCCTAGATGATCTGGGTGGGCCCAATGTAATCACAAGGGTCCTTAAAAGTGGAAGAGGAAAGCAGAAAGAGATTTGACTACATCGAAGGTCAGAGTGATATGATGTGGGAAAGACAGTTCCTCTTTACTTACTGCCTGTACTCTGTAGTACAGAGTAAACAGCTACAACCAAGGAATGCTGTCAGCCTCCAGCAGCTGGGAAAGGCAGAGAAACAAATTCTCCCATGGAATCTCCAGAAGGAGGGGCGCCTAGATACCTCAGTCCGTTAAACATCTGCTTTCAGCTCAGGTCATGATCCCAGGGTCCTGGGATCGAGCCCCACTTCAGGCTCCCTGCTCAGCAAGGAGTCTGCTTCTCCCTTTGCCTCTCTCCCTGCTCATGTTATCTCTTTCTCTCTCAAATAAATAAATAAATAAATAAATAAATAAATAAATAAATAAACAAATAAAATCTTTAAGGGAAAAAAAAAAAGAATCTTCAGAAGGAATGTAGACTTGCCAACACCCTGATTTCGGCCCAGTGAGACCCATTTCAGACTTCTGACCTTCAGAATTCTAAGATAATAAATTTTTATTCTTTAAGCCACTAAGTTTGCAGTGTTGTTACAGCAGCAATAGAAAACTGCTATAAATTGTTCTTCAAATTAAGGAACTACCTTGCTATATCAGAAATTGGTGTTTAGATTTTCTGATAGTTATTGTAGGTGAGGTAAAACTTTCGCTCTACCCCCTTAGGGTCTTCAGCTGGGCCTGAGAATTAAAATGACATAAGACAGATTAATAGGAAAAAAGCACACACATTTATTAAATATAAGTATTATGTGACACAGGAGCCCCATAAGGAAATGAATACACACTAAGTGTCAAGTCCTAAGTGGTTATACATTAGCTTGAACAATGAGAAACAATTGTAGAAAACTAAAATGTGTGGGGAGACCAAAGGAAGATAAAAGTTATTTAACAAGTTCTGTTTTATAAAATTCTCTCAGCTTCAACTCCTCATCTCTGGTGACAAGAACATTTCTTTCCTTCTGGTATAGGAAAGTCAGCTGTCATATGAGCATGTTATGTCCTGATTTTAGGGGAAAAGAGGGGGTGGGGGAGTTCAGATCATGTTTCTTGTACCTATTCTTTTCAAGTGCCTTTAGCTCAAAATAATCCTTTGCCAAAGTGGCATTACTTGGGATGGCATGTTCTGTCACCCTCTGTTATTCAGATTAGGTGACATGGGAGACATCCTGTACTCATTTAGTAGCAAGGCAGAACTAGCAACTCCATTTCTTGAACTCTGCCACTTGCTGGCACTAGTGAAAAAGATTCAGCAATGGTGAATCTTACATATCTGCCTTCATTCCCTCAGATTTGCAACCTAGTTTAGACAGAAGGCTTGGTAAATAGATAAGTCAATTTTAAAGCTTTTAAATCTTGCTTCTACTAAAGTATCAGTATCACTTTATAGACAGTTACATTGGAAAAATGTTATGGGAAAGGTTAAGAAACTAGATCTAAATAGTTTTTAAAAAGGGCATTTTAAAAAGTGCATATAGAGATGAGATTTGGTTATATTACTAAAGAGTAGTGATAAAGAAATTTAACACATCTCAAAACTTTTTTGACTTGTGGGATTTTCAAACACTTTAGACCTTTGTAATTTGCATATTTTCTGAAGTGTTATTGTATTATGATAAATAGGGATTATCATATATTTTCAGATAATGTTTTCTTAACAATTCAACTTTTATTTGTAACTCTTCCATTTATTTTAATTACTAGCACAGTGTGCAACATTTATTAATCAGCAGAGCCTTTTTAAGTTAAAATACTAAATTAGCTAACCCCATTAACACAGAATACTCCAAACAAGCAGTAATAGGAGAGGTAGTTACTGTGCAAATCGTATTAAACATGCGGGTGCTCTAGGGCACAGTTAAGCATGATTACCCTCTTTTGATCCAGTATTCCTCAGCCTCTCCCAGCTAATTTCCACTGGAAATTTACAAAGTGCTGCCTTCATTTTTCCAGCTTAATTTTTCTAATGAAGTTCTGGTACTTTATAACACTGGAGATACAGATAATAAGCCTGTGTATAATTAAGAAGTAGAATTTGTCTACAAAAGAGCCCTTTATTACTTTGGCTCTGCAGTGGGAACTGTGCTCTTGTTTTATTCACTATTTCCGTGAAAAAAATTTTTTTTAAATAAATAAATGACCACAGAATACTAGAATTCTGTTTCTACAAACATCTAAGGCTAAAGAAGTTTAAGATTTAGAACATCAACATAACGGTGATAATTTGGAATACTTTTAGTGATATCCTGAGAATATTAAATACACTTTCGGTGTATGTAATTGAACAAGTCATAAAAAGACACTTGTAATATTTAAGTTAGGTATTATCAGATTCTGTGCACTCTTCCTAATGCAATGCCTTAACACAGGCTAGATCAAGTTTTGCCAATTGACTTTAGTTGATGAGGTATATGGAATTTCTCTTTCTAAAGAAGTGTGGGCATTTTGTGCCATACTCAACATTCTTGTATCAGTATGGCATTTATACAGCCCAGACTTTCCTGTTTCAGGTTAGTGTTTAAAAGTGTACTGGGGTCAGAAGAAACTTGAACCTGAACTGAAGTTTTCCAGACAGAGGAAGGAGAATGGCGAGAGGAGGTAGCCTGGATAAAGCCATCTCTGTGTTACAAAGTGCATGGCTTCTGGGGTTTCAGCTTGTCTTCTGGGGTATCTTGTAAAGCTCAGCTCATGGCTTTGGTACCTCATGAAAGGAGGCAGAAATGAGTTGGAAAGTCTAGGTGGAGCCAGAGTGTAAAGGGCCATGGGAACCATGATGACGTATTTGGACTTTACCATATAAAAGGCCATATAAAACCATCACTGGAGTGAGGGGGTCAGACAGATTAAAACTAACACTCTACTAGCTCTGTCCATGGTTAAGATATGGGAGTCAGTGGTTACAAAGACCAGTTAGGGGACCGTTACCACAGTCCAATTCAGAGATAAAAATAACTGCAGTGGAACAAGGACATTGATAGTAGGGGGGAAGAGAAAGTTTGACAGACAGCTTTATAGGTAGAATCCTATAAACCCTAAACCAAATTTAGGGAACAGTCCGATAGGGCGTGGATGGTGTGGTCAAGGGCACAGGTACATTTAGAATCACTGTCTCAGAGCTTCCTTAGCTGCAAAGGACAAAGATCCATTCAAGGTAAGTGAAAAAGGTCAGGGTGTGTTGGAAAAGATACAGCAAGGAATCTTATAGAAATATGTGGAACCAAAGAGAAATTGGACTAAAGTGACCTTGGGGGCTGCAGGGGTGTGGTTTCTCTCTCTAGTGGCATCTCTGCTTTTCTCTTCATTTCTGCCTCTTATCTTCTTTCTACTGACTACCTTTATCTTCTAGTAGTTTCTTTCTCATAAATCTTCAGCTTGCACTTAGTTATCATGGCCATTCCAGGCCTGATTCAGTAAAACCTTCCAGCTCTAGAACCCACAGCTATTTCTATTTTTCAGTTCAGATTCCTGAAAGCGAATCTGTTTCACTCAATTTATAAAATCAAACTAGCCCATGTAAGTTGTAGGATTGGAACACGAGAAATAATATGTGTTAATGTAATGGATATGTTACATTAACATATAAATAAAGCATATAAATAAAAATAGCATATATAAACATAAAACATAACATACAAGTGTATATAAATAAATCACAGTTGTGATCTTGGGGAGGGTGTGTTATATTATATCAAATACAGTGTTTTATGGGAATAGGGCCATGAGCAAATACTTCTTCAGATTGAGGGCTGCCAGGCAGAGAGTCCTTTTAATGCCTTGACTTGATGGCTTCTGGCTGAGTTGATTGGCAAGATGGTGAAGTCCTTACTAGACTAAGGAAAAAATACAGGCATACCTCAGAAATATTGCAGGTTCAGTTCCAGACCATGCAATAAAGTGAATATTGCAATAATGCAGGTCAAATGAATTTTTTGGTTTCCCAGTGCATATGAAAGTTATGTCGACACTATTAAGTGTATGCAACAGCATTATGTCTGAAAATGGGCATACTTTAATTTAAAAATACCTTATTACTGGGGCACCTGGGTGGCTCAGTGGCTTAAACCTATGCCTTCGGCACAGGTCATGATCTCAGGGTCCTGGGATCAAGCCCTGCATCGGGCTCCCTGCTGAACGAACCAACCTCTGCTAGATTCAGATTTTTTTTTCTGCAGCTTCCTCACCTCCCTCAGCCTTCACAGAATTGAATAGAATTAGGGCTTTGTTCTGGATTAGGCTTTGGCTTAAGGAAATGCTGTGGCTGGTTTGATATTCTATGCAGACCACACAAACTTTCTCCATAACAGCAATAAGGCTGTTTCATCTCTTTATCATTTGTGTGTTCACTGGGGAAGCACTTTTGATTTCCTTCAAGGGCTTTTCCTTTGCCTTCATAACTTAGCTGATTGGAGCAAGAGGCCTAGGTTTGGGCCTATCTTGGCTGTTGACATGCCTTCCTCATTAAGCTTTATCATTTCTACCTTTTGATTTAAAATGAGAGACATGTGACTCTAACTTTCACTTGACTACTTAGATGCCATTGTAGGGTTGTTAATTGGGCTGACTGCAATATCTTTGTGTCTTAGGGAAGGAAAGCCTGAGGAGAGGGAGAGAGGGGAGAAGGCCAGTTTGGCAGAGCATTCAGAACACACAGAACATTTACTAAGTTCCCTGTCTTACATGGGCATAGTTCATGGTGCTCCAAAGCAATTATAATAGTAATATCAAAGACCACTGATCACAGGTCACTTAACAAATATAAAAATGAAAACGTTTGATGTATTGTGATAATTACCTAAGTGTCACCGAGACGCAAAATGAGCAAATGCTGTTAGAAAAATGGTGCTGATAGACTTGCTCAAAACAAGGCTGCCACAAACCTTCAGTTTGTAAAAAGCACAATATCTGAAAAGACCAGTAAAACAAAGTATAATAAGATGAAGTTTGTATAAGAGGAATTATAGGTTTGATAAGATGGAGGTTTTGGATATAAGTTTAATTTGAGAGCAGCTCTGTTTAAGATTCCTGTTGTGCATCTAGGTAGATATTCCTAGTGAGAATTTGAAAATATTGGTCTTGAGTCAAAGAAAAACACTGTATATAGAGATAAAGATTTAGACATCATCACTGTAGAGGAAATAGTTAAAACCTTGGAGGTGGAAAAATCTCCTAGGGGCAAAACTATTTAAAGAGAAGATTAAGTATAGATTTCTGGGAGTTGCTTTAACATTAGGACCATGGTTCTTAATTAGGTTGCTCATCTCCATCACCTTGAGGCTTAAAATTATATATATATGCCTTCCTCAGTGACAGCTATTTTGACTCAGTAGGCAGATGTGTTTGAGATACATGCCACGGTGATTCTGATGCACAGTTCTGGTTAAGATAAGCGTCAGTAACACAAGGTGTTGGCAGAAAATGGTAAGTCTATCAAGAAATTAAGAAAGCAAGGAAGAGAATCAGGAGATATTGTGCACATGTAAAGAAAAGAAAGTTTACTGCAAGGACTGGATGAACAGGGTGATCCAGAGGTCAGGTCAAGTGAGAACTAAAAGAATGTATTGGGTGTGGCCACTGGGAACTTATTCATTGATAGCTTTGCTTTCTTCTTTAAATATCAGCTAGTTCTTATTTCTCCCATATTCTTCAGGATATCATAAAAGAACTCATCCAATTCTTTGCAAACTTCAGGCATATGTTTAAAATTTTACTCTTACCCATGGTGGTATATATGTATATACATCTCTTTTTATATATATGTGTGTGTATATATGCATAAAATGTATATACATATTAAAATATTCAGGTATTTAAATTTATATTTTAAATTTTTAATTTCATATTTTAAATTTTAATATAAATTTTAAAATATGAAAATATAGGCATATTAAGTATTAAAATAAAATGGTGCCAGTATCATATATATATATCCCTGCCATATATATGTCACCACTTTTCTAGAATTTTATTTTAATATTTAAAATTTTATTTTAATATTTATTCTAGAATTATACTGAAAATTAACATCCAATTAAGCCATCTATATATTGTAGAATCTGTATTCTTCTGCTTTTAAAGACATTTTGGAACATCTTTGGTATAGTCACAATTTCTTAAGAATAACTGATAGTGGGACACCTGGGTGGCTCAGTGGGTTAAGTCTCTGCCTTCGGCTCAGGTCATGATCTCAGAGTCCTGGAATCGAGCCCCACATTGGGCTCTCTGCTTAGCAGGGAGCCTGCTTCCCCCTCTCCCTCTGCTTGCCTCTCTGCCTACTTGTGATCTCTCTCTCTCTGTCAAATAAATAAATAAAATCTTAAAAAAAAAAGAATAACTGATAGTGATTGGCATTTTGTCCATAGGTCTGCTCAGTAACGTGAGATATAATGTATTTTAGTTAGAGACCTTGAAGTCATTGAAAATGCTAGATGCTCACATGTAAATTTTAAATCAGAGGTTACAAACTAGTGGTTTCTAAGTTGTGTACAGTCTCCAGGTATGTTATATTTGGATCCTACAGTTTTCTAAAAGTTAAATTAATTGAAAAGTAATTAAAAATGATAATTAAATCTTTTGAAAAATCCAGATTTTCCAGCTTATATTAAAAACTAGATGATCTAAAAACAGTGGGCCCCCTCTCTCTCAATTATTATGGCAATAATTGATGTTCACATTCTTAGTTTTTACATCTGACTCACTGGTGTTACCTGCCTAGCCCTTCTAGATTAAAACATGGAGACATGTTCTAGGGAATAAGCTCCTCAACAACAGAGCCCATGACTTATGGCAGTACGCTGAGTGCAATGGTAGGTGCACTTGACAAATGGTAGGTGTCAATTTTTTTTTTTTTATGTATTGAGCTTGAGCTTGAACTAAGTCTCGTTTGTTTTGTCCTAATCTTTCTGATCACCCACCAAAATTATTCTCATTGAAAGAAAAATCAAGCAAAAGAAAATGAGTTCCATTGTGATTTCTCTTTGATCTTTATTAACGTTGCCCTATTAGTCCCCAGTAATAGGTGGGTCCTATGCTTCTGTTTTTCTTTCTCTTACTTTCAGTAGCACTTTTGAAACCGTGTCTCTTAAAACACTAGTCTGACAGATGTTAATGAGTTTCCTGTCAAATAAATTGGGGAAAAGTTATAGTTAAAATAAACTGCTTTTTTTGTGTGGCATTTACAGGGCTTCTCAGTCTTAAATAGACTTTTATTTAGTGTGAACTTCAAAGAAGGAACATATAATGTGTAGTATTTTGCAAACTTATTCACCTATTCATTCACCAAATATTATTGCATGCTTACTATGTGCCAGGCACTGTATTAGGCATTGCGGACAGAGCAGTAAACAAAATAGACAGAGATCTCCTGGCTTTGTAGGTCTAATAATATAGTTGGACATGAAATCTCCTCATCCACAGAGCATAGTTTGGAATATGCTACTCTGGAATATTACTCAACAAAGAATATTTGATTTTCCTTAACGATTTTTTTTTTTAGTTTCCGCTTATTTTTTCCTTAGACCTTCTTATCAATAATTTGTACAAGTGTTTCCCACAGCCCTATTTTCCTTCTTGATTACATGATTTTTTATTAAGTTTTTTCATTTTAATTCCAATATAGTTAATATGCATAACTACATGTTCTTTATATCAATTATACAAGTCCTTGAAATATGTGAGCTCATCCTTTTTAGCTATATTGGCATCTTTGTTAAGTTTATAACATCTGATATAAATGGCCTAAAAGAAGAGGCTGTGTGACTGTTACTTAGCTGGAACATTTAAATTTAGTATCTTTTAGCAGAGATTTTTTTTAAAGGTCTTTCACAATTAACTAGAGAACAGTCAACTCCGCAAAACATATGTCAGAAAGTTGTCACATAGCCGTAATGAAATTACTGAGTAAGCATGCCTTCAGATTGTTAATAATAATGTATCTGGGAGTTCTATTCTTTCTAAGCTAAGAAAAATGTAGGAAGAAGGCAAAATATGTCTTTCCATTTAAATTTAGAAGCTTGCAATATAAGCTCACTGTCTAGTTGAACGGATAGTCTTGCCGTTCGTGTTCCTTAAATATTACATTTCTGTCTCCACCCAGGGGGAGAGACCAGTGCTATTGATACTGCTCCTTACATAGTTTATGAGTTTTGAATTCCTGCTCTGAATTCCACTCTTACGTATAAAATACTTTATGTATTAAACACTTGGTGCTATGGTTACATTAAAATTTCAGTGAAAGCTGTTTTCTTCTGCAAATGAAGCCCATCTAATTCCTGTCCCAATCTGTTGCTCATTTCATGAACATCTCTTCAACCAAAATTCTAGTAGACTAAAACATCTTCATAGAGCAGTGGACTATGTTTTGAGATCTTTCTATTGATATTAATGAGTTATATGTTAGGTTTATCTGGAAATTTGTGTTCTTCATACCTACAGTGAAAATACTTTATTTCTCATATTGAACGTAGTGAAAAAGAGTCTTAATTTGCTCAGGTTATTCTAAAATTTAGATTATTCTGTATTTAAAGGAAAAATATTCAGCTTTTTATGGCCTTTTTTATGAATCGGACCTGAGTCACTTAACCTGATTATTGTTTTAGTAGAGCTAAAATTATTCAGTATTGAGACATAATTAACATATAGCACTGCATAAGCTTAAAATGTACAGCATAATGATTTCACTTATATATATTGCAAAATGATATGCATTCATTTATTCACTATATTAATTCAATATTCATTATTAATTATACACATGACAAATCTAAAACATGTCTCAAAATATAATTGACAAAAATAATTTGCATACTTCCAATTATGTGTTTTATCAAAGTGCTTTATCTTTTTTTAAAAAAAAAGCTCTGATTGGTTAATGAGAACTGAGTCATCTGATAATGAGACCAGAAATGAACTGGTTATAACTCAGCCCTCAAAACATTAAATTTACTATTTTCTATGTTATAATAATGATTGTAATATTAAAGTCTAATAGAATCATTTTTGAGCAGGTGTACCTTTAAGATAACATGAAAATTATTTGTTGATTGGTTTATTAGATTAAATCAGTTTGCTTGATTCATGTTTAATCTTTCAATTCTTTCATCATCTCTTTCCAAACTTTTACACCTACGTGTTTTTTGCTTGCCAAATTAAGTTTTGTAGACTAGAGAGAATTTGCTGTGGAATTAAAGTAAATGCTTTCCCTTAATTAGCCCAGAGTGGATTTTTTCCCCTCCTATTTTACTTTTTTTACCTACAACTAAATAACTGTTCTATTTAGAATATTACAAAGCTCTAAATCCTTGCTTTTTTTTGCAAGTATTTTAGATACATGCCTTTTAAGCAAAGATCGTGAGATGAATTCTACCACTCACTCCTGTATCCCCATTAGAGAGTGTCTGTCCTTCCAGTGTTGTGAATAATTGGGAGGGGCTGCTCATATACTAAGATCTTTACTGATGCAGCTTGTGATCTTTTGAGCATATCTACACTTCTGCTACCCCAAAAAACCCCCAAAACCCCCAAAACCCATTATAGCAACAATTATTGCTATAAGAAAAAATAATGGCATGATTCCCGCTCTTTGTTGTACATAAGATAAAACTGATAGTTGATCTTCTAAGAGATTCTTTGGTCATTCATTACCTCAGTAGTGCATGGTCAAGAAACAATATTATCTCAGAGTCACTCTTAGTAAAGTTAGAAGTAAACTACTGCTTGCACATATGAAGTTTAATTACTCAAATATTAAGACAGTAAAATTCATAAGACCTTATTTGCTGGCCATCGTCTCATTACTTTATATTTTCTTGTGTCTAAAGTATAGGAGGTTTTAAAAAATTGGAAGACTAAATTATTTTATAATCAATCTGAGATGATGGAAAAGTATTTTTGTTTCCCTTTCCCACAAGAAAAAGTGGATCTGTTGATGGTCAGTTGTTACATAAGAGTTCTTATTTATTTTGTAATTCATATATAAGAAAAACATATTTTTTCAATAAAAGGTGGAAAATGTTGGACATGTCTTGGTACCAAGGAATCACAAAGCATCCAACTCAGCAGCATAGTTTGAAGAGAGCAATGTAGTCATCAGCCACCGTTCCTTGATCCCCAGGATGTATTAGCCTTTGGAATGCTATGGTCAAGTTTGCCTCTCGGGGAGAGGATCAGCTTAGAGCCCAAATAATGAGCCCACTTTTGGCAGTAGTATTTGTGAGGAAAGAATAAAGTCACTGGAACAGTATTTCCTACAGATGTTAAGTAAGATAAAACTGTTGAAGCTTAGCCTGTTCTGATAGGAGTCAGAATGTACCCTATGAAAAGCATTCTTTCTATTTTCCAAGCAAATTAGCTACACACTTAAAAGACGTGTGTGTTCCAAGCTCTTAACCTCCGAGTATCTACTCATACCTGTCCCTGACTTGCCTGTTCTTCTTCAATTTCCATATTGGTCTAATGAGGTCTGACCCATTTGTTACAGCTCAGGTTAGATATTGCCTTGCTCTTGCTCTGGTTTACTGTTTCTCTTGCTTCTGGCCTAGGCAAAAAACTTATTTGCATTCTTTTGTATAGCTCATTGGAAAATTTATTATGGTCTGGAACCAAATTCCTAACTTGCAATACAATGTTCCTTTATCCGGAATAAAGTGTCCCTTTATCCTGCCTTGTGCTAATGCGTATATTTTACGAGGAGCCTTTTAATAGAGACAGGGCTGACATAGGGCATGTTCGGTGTTTGAGATGTGTTCCCATAGGCATATATCTTGGCATCTCTAAATTGTCATCACCATGTCCATTTTGGGACGATTTACCTAGCTAGAATCCATCGTGGCTTTCATAACTACCCTCCTGAGCAGTCAAAATTTAATATAAATGTAAACATAAAGACAAATAGTTTCTAATGTATAAAGACCTATAATATATAACTATATATATTCCCCTTATTTACCATCCAGTCATATTCACCATAAGACTGTACATGATCTACTTTGTTTCCTTTATAAAGAACCCAATTTCTAGCTGTGTTGAACCCCTTTCAGTTCTTTCAGCGTTCCTTTTTATGCTCTCTCTCACCTCCATATCTTTGTGTATATTTGCTTTTGTCTAAAATAGCCTCTACCAGCTTCTTAACTTGACTACTCGTCTTGCAGTTCTTCATACACAGTCTGAAAAGATAACTTTTCTATGCCCCATCTCCCAACTTCTTGCCAATAAACCCCCAAAACATGCATATTATTAACACGTATGCATATACAAACATAAACCTTCCTCTGTGCCTCAGTGGCCTTTGGTGCAGACGTCTGACACAAAACTTAACACATTCTACTGTGTTGTCTCATTCTCCACTCCCTGCTAAGGTGAATTCCTTTTAGGTATAGTGCATCTTCCATCATTCTACCTCAGTGTTTTTCAAAATGCTTAGTATATAAAAGTACTTCATGTAATGTTTGTTTAATGAATGAATTTTATTATTTTTTAAAAGTTTTTATTTATTTATTTGACACAGAGAGAGAGAGAGAGATCAGATCACAAGTAGGCAGAGAGGCAGGCAGAGAGAGAGGGAGAAGCAGGCTCCCCGCTGAGCAGGGAGCCCGATGCGGGCCTCGATCCCAGGACCCTGAGATCATGACCTGAGCCGAAGGCAGAGGCTTTAACCCACTGAGCCACCCAGGCACCCAATGAATGAATTTTATTAAGATAGTAGAGAAATTGGGGTGGAGTGGAGTGGGATAATTAGGCTGCCTAGGAGAACAGGGTGTTAAGCTGGATTTTGAGAGATGAGCAGTGTATGGATCAGCATATCCTGAAGAGAGGAACATGGACAAAGACACAGGTAGGATGGAAAGACAGAGCGAAAGAAAGAGAGGAGAATGGCATCAGTGGATGGTGGATAGGGAGTGGTAGGAGACTGAACAGATAAGGTACATTCTAAGAAGCCTGACAGCTGAGCTGAAGAATGTAGGCTTGGATCAGTAGGCAAGAGGGTTTCATAATTTGCAGATTTCAGTTATTGGGCAGTGAAACAAACAGGTTGGAGGAAAACCTAGAATTATGAGTGGCAATAGTTGGACTATAAAAAAGGGGGGGAATAAGACTATTTGCAAAGGACCCGTTTTCCCTGAAGCAATGGACCCATTCTCCCTGAAGCTAATTGACTGTTTTTAATTTTTGCTCCCTGAGACCTCTACAGATTCTTCCCTAACTGCCCACACATTCAGGTAATGATGTGTTCATGAAGCCACTGCCTCCACATTATATTTTAGAATTTCTTCCAGATCTGAGTCTTTGATGAGATTATAAAATAACAAGTTAACCCATATCTTCTTTAATATGGCATCCAGCTAATTGAAAAGAAATCACTGCAAGTATGAGGTAAATCTGAATATATATTTAAAACTGGCAAATGATAATATTTTAAAAAGTAATTGGTATTTATCTAAAAGTTTGATTATATCGGGCGCCTGGGTGGCTCAGTGGGTTAAAGCCGCTGCCTTCAGCTCAGGTCATGATCCCAGGGTCCTGGGATCGAGGCCCACATCGGGCTCTCTGCTCAGCAGGGAGCCTGCTTCCTCCTCTCTCCTCTCTCTCTGCCTGCCTCTTTGCCTACTTGTAATCTCTCTCTCTGTGTCAAATGAATAAATAAAATCTTTAAAAAAAAAAAAATAAAAAAAAAAAAATAAAAGTTTGATTATAAACTAAATTGATTTTTTAGGGTTTTCATAGCTATTTATACTTTTATAGAGCAAATCCTATTTCAGAATTAAATAACTTCTTCCACATTTGAATATAAATATTTGAAAATTATAAAACATTAAATATTTTGAATATATATACCTATATGTGCACATATGTACGTGTACTTAAGAATACGCATACATGTTACTTCAATGAAACATTATGGCTGAATGAAAGTAAATTTAACTCATGGACAGGAAAATACTCTTTCAGCCTTGTCTTCTCAGCCATCATTCCCTTGAGAAAGCAAATTTTGTTCAGACACAAAAGAAAAATGTACTATTAAAATGCAATTCAGAAGCGATAAAAACTGTAAGCGCAGCAGCCGGCTCTCAGCACCCCCTTTGTATACTCAGGGACATTGGGGCCACATTAATTTTTGTGTGTGTGATGTCCATCCCATGTGCAAATTAGCACTGGAAGGACCATAATCTGTCTTATATGAGAGCTCTTTTCCCAAGAGCATGTGTAATACATGCTTGTGTAATTTTGTGATTCAAAGCTCTGTGTTCGTTTATTTTATATTTTAAATAGTATTAGAAATGTTTTCTTAGGAAAAATATTAAAAAGGAGTTTATTAATAAGCATTAAAAAGGAATTGCAGAGAGGTGTGAAAATTAATGAAATAATGCTGCTTTCCTTTATTATTTTTTGAACAAATATATGTGCAATGGCAAAGAACCAAATTTTCAGTTCAATTGAGATAAAAAAAACCCTTCTTTGTCTTAATTAAATGAGGTAATATATGTGAAAATATTGACTTATGCTTAGCGGGTCAATAAATCTGTTGAACTTCGACTTTATTTTTTCAAAGCCTGAATTTCAGAATATTCTTCTCAGCAGACTATCTCATTGCACTATATATACATTTTCCTCATTGCCCAGATCTCTTTCTCTAGTTTCTTTTATTTAAAACAGCATCTAGCTCCAACTTCATTAATACCATATCCTCTTTGATTATATTAAAATTTTTTGAGGTTTACTGCTATTTCCTTCATTAAATCTCTTTCCTCCAGACTATCTTTTATGTTTGGATACGTGTCTTTCTTTCATGTTGGTAGTTTCCCCAATTGATAATCCATTCTTAGACTTATATTAAAGGAGACTCTAAAAATCAGACTAGAAATGTATTTGGATGGGAGAGTGGCTTTTTGACTGATCGACTTTTAATCAAGAATTCTTCAAGTGTTGATATTTGAAGTTGTTTCTCTGGGCATTCCCAGTATCTTTTTGAGAAGATGCATTCATCTGAACGAAGTATTTAAGTCCAGTGCAGTTTCACATAGATACGAGCAATGGAAGAGTTCAATGAGTAGACACTGATTTGAAATCCATATATCCCATTTGGTGCCTTGAGCTTCACAGGGTTCTGCAAAATCTCCCTTCCCTTTTGGCTTCTCCCTCTTCTGGAACTGAGATTTCAGTTTTTTTCAATGTCTTATCTGCTTTTCACCTGGCAAAAATTTGTTGGTGTTGTTACCTGCTGTTTCTCCTTTCTCTTCTGCTTTCTTCTTATAGACTTATAACTTTTTTTTAAAAATTTCTTTACTCTTATTTCAGAGGGCTCTGGTGAGGGATTTAAACATTTCACCACATTACATGAAAAACATATCACAATCTTAGATGTTCCATGAAAAATTATATGGGTCTTAAAATTCTGATCTTTTGTGTTGATTATAACACATTAAAATAATGCTGATGATGACCATGACAACAGGCTACTTCTACATTTACTTCTACTTTTAGGACCCCCATTATTTATTGGGCATTTGCTCTTTCAGCCTCCATGTTAAGCTTTACATATACAAAATTATTCATTCCTTACAACAACCCCATGTGGAAGTAAAATCTCACAGAGGTCAGGTAACTTCCATTAGGGAACACAGGTAGCAAAGGCAAAGCTAAGATGTGAATACTGGTATGGTTCATTCAAAAGCCCTATTATTTAAAACCCCTACCAAAAGTGCCTTCATTATTTTGGTGAGTTAAAGAATGAAACTGAGCCACCATCTTACTGTATACACAAAAATTAAGTCAAAATGGATTAAAGACTTGAATGTAAGATCTGAAACCGCAAAATTCTTAGAAGAAAATCATAGGCAATAAGGTCCTTGACATCAGTCTTAGTGATTATTTTTTTTTGGATTTTACACCAAAGGCAAAGGCAGCAAAAGCAAAAATAAACAAGTAGGACCACATCAAAATTAAAAGCTGCACAGCAAGGGAAATCATCAACAAAATGAAAAGTCAACCACTGAATGGGAAACAATATTTCCAAATCATATATTTGTTAAGGGGTTAATATTTAAAGTATATAAAGAACTCATACAATTCAATAGCAAAAAGAAAAACAGTTTAATTTTAAAATGGACAGAGGACTTAAATAGACATTTTTCCAAAGAAGACAGATAGCCAACAGGTGTATGAATAGATGCTCAGCATCACTCATGATCAGGGAAATGCAAATCAAAACCGCAATGAGGTATCACCCTGCTACACCTGTCAGAATGGCTAGTGTCAGAAAAAAATACCAAGTGTTGGCAAGGAGACAAAAGGAGACCCTTGTACACTGTTGGTGGGGATGTAAATTGGTGCTGCCACTATGGAAAACAGTATAAAACTAGAAAAAAAGTTAAAACTAGAACTATCCTATGATTTAGCAGTTCCTCTTATAAATATTTATTTGAAGAAAGCAAAAACACTAACTCAGAAAGGTATATGCACCCCTGTGTTCATTGCAACATTACTTACAACAGCCATGGTATGGAAGTAAACTACATGTCCATCAGTGGGTGAATAAAGAAAATGTGTTGTATACAATGGAATATAATTCAGCCATAAACAAAAATGAAATCGTGCCATTCGCAACAAATGGATGGACCTCAGAGGTATTATACTAAGTGAAATAAGTCAGACAGAGGAAGACAAATATCATAAGATCGGACTTCTATGTGGAATCTTAAAAAAAAAATGCTGATAGATACAGAGAACAGATTGGTGGTTGCCACATCGGGTGGTGGGTGGGTGAAATGGGTCAAGGGAGTCAAAAGGTACAAAATTCCAGTCATAAAATCAGTAAGTTATTAGGGGCTAATGTACAGATGGAGATGTGATATGTAATGGAGACTATAATTTATAATACTGTATTGCATATTTGAAAGTTGCTAAGAGTAAATCTTTAAAACTTCTCATCACAAGAAAAAAGATAACTATGTGTGGTGATGGATGTTAACTAGACTTGTAATGATTTTTTTCATAATATGTACAAATATCAAATTATATTGTATACCTGAAACTAATATAATCTTGTATGTCCTAATATTATACCTCAATAAAAAAAGAAAAAACTTTAAAGAAATTGCATTTCAATGAGAATTTCCTGTACCGGGCTTCCTTTACATTTCTGGATACCATTTTTAAAGAACATTTTTATTTATACAGTAAATTTTGAATTACTTGGCTTCATTAATTGATAAATTTATTTTAAATTTTCTGTATTTCCAACATATTTGAGACTTATAAAAATTATGTGATAAAAGTCTTAGTATCTCCTTTTGTTGAATAAGAAATGAAATTCATAAAAGTAGCAGAGATAGTGGTGGAGTTTGAAGTGGAATCCAGGGTATTTGATTCCAAGCCATGTTTTATCTTCACTATGCTTTACCACTTCTCTAAATTCTAATGTTTTTAATCAAATGTCTGCAGAAATAAAATTAACATCACTTAAATGTTCTTTCAGGTTTTTGCCATTTTCTTCTTACCATAAGAATAAAAAGTACATCCCATTAATGCATTCGTCGAGCAAGTATGGTCCCACTTCTTATGGAGGTCAACATTTTAGAGATGAAAATCCTAAGAAGTGGATCTGTGACAAGGTAAGTTAATGCAACATTGAAAAATCATGTTCCTTTTGAAAGGCTAAAAATATACACTGTTTACAACAAATATAAATATTCTCATTACAGTTAACACCTTCATGGTTATAAAATTATTTATAGCTATTTCATGTAAAGATAACACTGCTAACTTCTCCAGGCAGTAAGAGATTTGTGTTTTTGTTTTTTAGTGTTATATGTTTTTATGTGTAATGACTCAGCTACCCTGTGATCTGTGGGATGCATCATGGCTTTGCCAAAGCCAGCTGGGGCCAAAACTTGAATCTGTGGTCAAGAATAGTCAAGCTCTCAGACGTGGAGATCAGAGCTTGGTTGCTTTCTCAATCTCTGTGTGTATGCTGATAGATAGATAAGTAAATAAATAGGTAGGTAAGTAGTTAGATAGATAGGAGTAGATAGAAATATATGTGATATGTATATATATGATATAGAAAAAGAAGAAAGCAAATATTTATTGATTCCAGAGTTACATTTGTTAGCACTTAGGGAAAATTTTATGAATAGGGAAAATACCAAGGTATCTTACACAGTATGAGGTAAAAGGAAAGTTCTTACTATGTGTTAAGCCTATTATCTAACAGAAACTATAACTTATTTATAGAAATAATTACTCAGATAAAATGAAGTTGTAAGTGACTTTCTGGAAAGGGGTTAAAGCCACTGAAGTCCATAGTGTATACCAGACGTATTGGTTCTACTAATACAAACCCATTTGTGAGGTTTGACTCATTTACACACAGCCTCCTTCCAAAAGGATTTAAGACACCTTACTAAAAGGCAAATACAGTAAAGGTTATATTTTAGAAATAAAAATAGAAGGAAATGATCTTAGATGAGAAGAGTGTCCATACTCACAAAATAAAGGAGACCATTACAGCAGTGCTAAGTGATAGGAATTTCAGCTTGTGGATGGCAAAGATGAAGACGAAAACACAAGTTGCAGACATACCCTCATTATTCAAAAGGAAGACATATGTTAGACCCTTAAGAAAAATGAGATCTTTCTTCATTTTACCAAACTATAAGGAAAAGTCTTTTTTAGGACATTGTAAATATGGGATTACCAAGGGTAAGTCACGGGGGAGTGACACAGATACTTTAGAAAGTGCCTTTTTCTTTTCCACCTGCTAAGTCCTCTTTCTTAAAAAATGATCTAAAATACTAAATAATAATTCCACATCATAGCGAATAGGTACAGTGAGTAGTTCGTTTGGCTCACTGATTGACAAACTTCAATACTGGTGATGATGTTATTCTTGGCATTTGTTTTTACCTGATATGCAACCATTCAGAATATAGGCTAAATATAATTTTCAAACAATTTAATTTCATATTTTGAATGTGCGTAGTGTGATCTACATCTCATTTGCTATTTGACATAAGCATTTTTTGCCTTTATGCCCTCTCACCATTTTATTTAATTCAGGGAAGTATTCGTTTCTTTAAATATAAATGACTTACCTTAGGACATTAAGCTGCTTCTGAGTAAATAAGATCCTTGTGCAAATGTTTCTTTCCTAAAATAATACATTATTTTTTGGTTTTATAGGACAGATTCACCTCATACATTCTAACACATTTTAGAATATGCATCTGTCTTACAGAAGTAAGCAGCTTCATGGAAATATAGACACTTTTGGATACACACTAAAGAGAAAAAGGTTATTTTGTTCTTTTGAGGAATCATGGTGTGCCTCCATACTTCTAAAAATATACACACTTAAGCCGTTAATGACAAATAGTTAGTTGTTCTTGTAGACCCTGAAAATTAAGAGAGAAAAGTATAGGTATTCTTTAAGTCTTAATAAATCATGAATCCATGTAACCCTACATAAAAGCATGTAGAAAAATACTAAATGCAAATTGAAATTCCTTCTTTCCCATCTTCCCTCCCTTATTTCTTATTTATTCTTACCTTCTGATCTCTTCAAATAAATGTATTAAATAAACAAATTATCCCTCTGTTTGGCTAATGTAATCAGCACAATAGAGAGGTAGCCATTTTATTGTTTATATGTTAAGTCTCACAACTATTAGACATAATTTATATTTTGATTTAATTGTTAAGTCATTTGGGTGAGAACTGGGTCTAGTAAATTGCTAAAAGGAGGCTTCTTTTTCTTTAGTTTTATAAAACTTAGTTTCTTGATTAATGAGGTTGGAGACCACAATTTATTCATTATTAGTGTAGTAAGGATAGTTTTAAGGAGGCTAGAGTTATTAAGGTCAAAATATTGAAGAAGGAAGGCTGACCTGGTTTAATGCTTCTTCTGTGGGAAGCTGGACTGTTTATAAACATTTAAATTATACATAATATTTATTTGAAAGCAATAAATTGATTTCAGCCAAGAAACAGCTCAATTAAATAAAGTTGGTTCCTGGTCTCCACGTTTTCCATCATGTTTTGAGATTATCTGCGTGGAGAATTTCCTATTCTTCTATCATCTATAAGCATGGGGGTTATAATTTTCCAATCATTCGTTACACAGTGTTTAAGGGTATCAGTTGAGAGAAAATCAAATGTTAATTAGATACTCTTTCTCTAATCACATTCACGTTAAATCAATTAAATATCAAATATTATTTAATATTTGTTTTATTTTTAATGCTATTGATCTAGAGAACACTATACAAAGACATCAGAAAGTCAACAAAGGGGAAGCAAATAGTCCAGTTTTTTCTTCATAGTATGAAAATCAATAATGAAAAATAACATATATCATTTTTCTTAAAAGCATTGAAATCTGTAATAAAAAATGTAATAAAACATAACATATTTCTTTTTCTATGTAATTAGTGATGATAACTTTTAATCAACTTAAGTCGTACCTTTTTTTTAAGTTGTATCTTTTTAAAAAACTTTTTATTTAAATTCCATTTTGGTAGCATTCACTGTACTATTAGTTTCAGAGGTAGAATTTAATGATTCATCAGTTGCGTATAACACCCAGTGCTCTTTACATAAAGTGGCCTCCTTAATGCCCATCACCCAGTTACCCCACCCTTCTACGCCCCTCCTGTCCAGCATCCCTCAGTTTGTTTCCTAGAGTTAAGAGTCTCTTATGGTTTGCCTCCCTCACTGTTTTCATCTTACTTTATTCTTCCTTCCCTTCCTTACTCACATTTCTTTAATCTGTTTGTAAAATGCCCCAAGTTGTTAGATTCTAAGCCTGTGTCTTAAATGGTAAAACTTTTTAGGTTCAGGTAAATAATTTGTGTTTATAAACTCTTTACTGTGCTGATATCAATACTTAAAATAGAAGTGAAATTCAATAAGGAGCATATACCAGTCAGTCACTATTAATTTAATCTGTTTGGGTAGATTTAAATGAGTTGGACAATACAAAAATTCAGTATACTAAAAACATTCTTTTGGTTGTCAAAACATTCACATATGTTCATATTTACTGAAGCAGAAATAATAGTCTAAGGCCTCTATCTGAATTGGAATGAGTTCTCATATGCATTTTAGACGACTGATTTTAATGGAACTATTTCATGTTTTCCCACGTTTGCAGAATTCAGGAAGAGACTTTTAAGATGGTTCATGTTGATGGAGCCTTTCTTCATATGCCTTATTGTAGGTGAATTACAACAGTAGGGCAGCCCCTTTTTGTTATTTTCACATGCATTTTGGTCCTAAACAGGATTTCATAAGCTACAAAGCATAAAAATATCTAGTACTCCAAAGAATTAATTTAGAGAACCTAAGCATATTGCACAGAACATAAAGTTGACCTTTACCGTCTACGGCTTTTGGAATGGAGTGGGATGTGGAACACATCATAGATTTAATGTGGCACATCGCTGTCTGCAGAAGCTTGGGTGGGACTGGGACTGCTTGCCCATGGCACCCGGTGATTGAATCTGCTGTCACCAGCATCCTGATAATAATGAACATTCAGCTTAACGACCGTGATTATGATTATCATAATTGATGTGCAAGTGCAGTGTGTGGGGATCATTACAGCTGAACTGTATAGCAGAGAAACATGCCTCAGTTATGGATAATTTTACTTTTATGCATTGATTGGGATAAAATATGCCTTTCTATTTAAACAGACCAGCTTCATATAATTTTAAAAATCTTTCTGTACATGTTGATTGATGATTATGCACTTGCTGAAAAACAGCCCCTTACAGTTGTTTGTTTTGTGTTGTTTCGTTTCATTAGTAAATGTAAACAATTAAATAATTAGGTGTAATTGAGGGAAAATATTTTGCTTATGAGGATGGCCTTCAATAATCAAGTATTCAGTTTAAGTGGGTTTTTTCCCCCTCTTTCTCTCTCACAGTACACCAGGGACTAAAATTCTTCAATTTTTTTTTCTATGATTATCCTTGTATCAGTCTTCTTGAGGTCACTAAGCTTCAGGGAAAATAATAAGTTTAAATAATTATTATTATAGATCTGTAGATGCATTCGTATGTGTGTATATTTATATATGCTCTATTATGTACTTTAGAAAACTGGATGGAGCCAAATATTATTTATCAAAATAATATTTAACCTAAGAATAATGTTAAGATATTATATGTTTATGCTACCTTTGCTTTTTAAAGACCTTGTTTCTGATAGATTGTGTAGTAATTTTCAGTTATACTTTTACAAAGGATTTCTGATTCGACTTTAACTTGTGAATGAAAATAATATGTGCAGTGATGTATCCAAGATTTTCAGTAGATTAGATCTGACTCTATTAGTTTATGATTATTAACCTAAGGGATTAATTTGCATTTGAGTCTAAGATACTGCATTTGAGTGATGAACAAATATAATGGACATTTTATGTAAAGCCTGGAAACCCATTGAAAAAAAAACACCGTTTGTTTTGTAACTGCAGTAAAGTCTGAGATTGAGAGATCTCTCCACCAGATTATTAATAACTGTAGAAAGCTAAAGAGACTATAGCAAACATTTCCTCCTGAGATTGGTAAGATTTCCATCACCCCAGATAAGGTGCTCGCCCTAGATGTGTGGCTACACAGTGTGGTGTAGGACAGAGTCTTTGTTTGACAGCCAGAGGTTTAACAGCTGCCTATAAAATTCCCCTTTTGGAAGTTTTTGGTCCCAATGTGATTCTTGAACAAGTTTGCCTCTAAAAATTCAACATAGGCCAGTCTTCTCTGCATAATTACTAATCTAGGATAACAAGAATTAAATTCTTCATCTGACAGAAGTCTTGGAATATGTTATCTGTATTTCTCTGCAATTAAACTCTTAACCTTAATTTTACAAAAACTTTAAATGCCTTGATTTATTTTGTTGTTGTTGGAAACTGGGTTAACATATCAGCGAAAACTTTAGGCTTCTTTTTTTTTTTTTTTTAAAGATTGTATTTATTCATTTGACACAGAAAGAGAGATTACAAGTAGGCAGAGAGGCAGGGAGAGGAGGAAGCAGGCTCCCTGCTGAGCAGAGAGCCCGATGTGGGCCTCGATCCCAGGACCCTGAGATCATGACCCGAGCCGAAGGCAGCGGCTTTAACCCACTGAGCCACCCAGGCGCCCGAAAACTTTAGGCTTCTAGACTTTTTGCCCTAATTCCTAGGTATAGGGTCATAGCTTTAATTTCTTTCTATGACCCCCACGCCGTGATGTCTTTATCTGACTTGGGAAAAGAGGGGGTTTTCCAGAATCAAGAGCCCCCAAATGACTAGAAATATAGCCAGTAAATATTCCTGATGTCTTAGAAAGAGGTGGACTTTGATCTTAGGAATCATGGAAGTGTTTGAAGCATTATATGAACATGAGAGTTAGCACTGACAATGCTTATTCAAGTGTCATTGGGCTACGTCTGCAGGTTTGGCATGGAAAAGTCCAAGGGATATTTGTGTGTCCTTCTAGGTGGGCCCCTATCAAACCACACTAAACAATAATGTTTGAGCATTTCCACTGCAGTGAACATTCTTACGCATACATCTTTGCCCTAATGAATTCCTGAAAGTAAAATTTTCTTTCTTTCCTTCCTTCTTTCTTTCTTTCTTTCTTTCTTTCTTTCTTTCTTTCTTTCTTTCTTTTTCTTTCTTTCTTTCTTTCTTTCTTTCCTTCCTTCCTTCCTTCCTTCCTTCCTTCCTTCCTTCCTTCCTTCCTTCCTTCCTTCTTTCTTTCTTTCTTTCCCTTTCTTTCTTTCTTTTTTTTTTTTGTTTAAGATTTATTTACTTATTTTGGAGAGAGAGAGAGCATGCATGTGCAAGCAGAGGGGCAGAGGAAGAGGGAGAGAATCTCAAGCAGACTCCCCGCTGAGCATAGAGTCCCACATGGGACTCGATCCCAGGACCCTGAGATCATGACCTGAGCTGAAATCAGGAGAAGGCCACTTAACCAACTGAGCCACCCAGGCACCCCTGAAAGTGAAATTTCTGAGTCAGGGCTGTGATGGTTGCTTTTATGTGTCAGTTTGATTAGGCGTTAGTGCCATTATTTAATCAAACAGTAATCTAAGTGATGCTGAGAAGGTATTTTGTAGATGTAGCTAACATCTACCATAAGCCAACTGTAAACAAAGCAGATTACCCTCAATAGTGTAGGTGGGTCTGATCCAATCAGTTGAAAACCCTAAGAGCAAAAATTGAGGTTTCCTAGAAAAGAAATCCTGCTGCAAGACTATAATATTAATTCCTGCCTGCATTTTTAGGTTACCCTGAAGATTTGGACTTGCCTGACTCCATAACTGGATAGACCATTTCCTTAAAAAACTCCTGTCTGTCTGTCATCTTTCATCGTAAGTTCTCTTTCCCTGGAGAACCAAAACTGATATAGAAGGCTAGCACATTTCTAATTTTTTGGATTTTTCCAGGTTTATAGAGATATAATTGATGTATATAATATTGTTTTAGGTTAAGGTATACAAAATAATGATTTGATACATGTATATCTTAGCGAGTGGTTAACACAACAGGAGGAGTTAATGTATCTGTCAGTTCATAGAATTATCTTTCTGTGTGTATGTGTGTGGTGATATTTAAAATATACTCTCTTAGCAACATTGATTCTCCAGAACTTTTTCATCTTGTAACTGAAATTTTTTCCCTTTGACCAGTATTTCTTCATTTTGCCCACCCCCAGTCCCTGGGCACTAATCTACTCTATTTCTGTGAGTTCAACTATTTTAAATTCCATATATAAATAAAATCATATAATATTTGTCTTTCTCCGACTTATTTTACTTAGTGTAGTGTCCTCAAGTTTCCTTCCTGTTATGTCAAATGGCAGAATTTCTTTTTTTATTGCTGAATAATATTTCTCTTCTGTGTGTGTGTGTGTGTGTGTGTGTGTGTGTGTGTGTGTGTGTGTGTGACATTATCACATTGT
This sequence comes from Ailurus styani, assembly GCA_002007465.1. Lineage (NCBI taxonomy): Eukaryota > Metazoa > Chordata > Mammalia > Carnivora > Ailuridae > Ailurus > Ailurus styani. The sequence continues at coordinate 3,602,358 of LNAC01000128.1, read as the reverse complement.
CTTTATCCATTCATCCATCAGTGGACACTTAGATTATTTTCATGTCCTGAATATTGTAATATTGTAAGTTAACTGCAATGAACACGAGGGGGTATATATATATATATATATATATATATATATATATATATATATATATAATCTTTGA